>OY829914.1:12810004-13410004 GCA_963691935.1 Nephrotoma guestfalica
AGAACGGTATTATATAAATTGTACTCCCAATTGTCGATGAATATGTTACTGATTCAAAAAATGCACTCACAAAATATGTGTACGACATGAGGGTACATACAAATAGCACTATTAGAAAAAATGGGAATATGATATTTGTGCAGCCAAATATTTTATAATACAAAGCATATCCGCATTGTCCCAATATAATTAGCAGTGCAATCAAAAGTATTAATATAAACAAGGCAACTTGGTTCAGATAACTGTAACTGGTGGCTATGGCCAGAATTTCCTTTATACCGTCCTGCTTCTCTTCAACAATCGCACTCAGCAAGAGCGAGAGTGTTAACATAAAATGCGAAAGAAAAATTACGACCATAAAATATTCTAAAATTACGGGGGAAGACGATTGCCTGTTTATCAAAAGGTGTCGTTGCGTAGATGACAAGCGAGGAAGTGATTTTAGTGTATTATTCACAACCAGTTCCTTAAATGATTTTTCAATTGCAATATCAATGGCCTGAAAATCTTGGAGTGCTTCTGAATCTATGAATAATATTAAAATAATTCTTATTTCCATATTTGATTTTATAAAAATGGGCGAGACGCTCTTTGATCTGTAACGGTATTTTTTCTCAAATACGTACTTACATTTTGTCCGGCTTGTATTATGAAATAAAATTCCTGCTCGGATCTTCTTTCGTATGGCATATTTGAGGGTACTCGAAATCTTTGACTCCGAATTATTGAATATTACTACGGTGGTTTGAAACCGATTCTCTATCAATTGCAGGTGTTTCTCTAATCCGGTCAGGTTATGAAACCCCATAAGATCTAAAATAAAAATATTAAATTCGATTTGAACCTGATGAATTCGAATGTAATTTTAATACTTCCGTGTGAAATATTCAGTTTCAGACATGTTTCTCCCATAATATTTGTATAATCTGTTGTATTTGGTGCGTATGCAATATGTATTCTATCCTCCGCAGAATATTCATTTATCAGAATTTGTCCCTAGAATAAAACATAATTAGTGGTTTAATGGAAAAGTGGAATTAGTGGAAAAATTATCATCTGTCGTAATTCGATCGTAATAGTTTTAACTTACTCCATCGCGCTGTTTAACAGCATTATGTCCGGCATTATAACTAGTAGCCTCCGGTTCTATAAGCGTGATCAAGTAGAGGTAGCCAACCGAAATGGTCAAAATAAGTAAAAGAGTTATCTTAAACTGCAGTAACCGCTTGCAATTTTTCCACATGAATACGCCTAATATACTACAAAACATTATGGCTTTTCATATAAAAACCTACATAATCACAAAAGAACACCGGGTTCATATCCCTCACGCCAGTGCAAACCCATAACTAGGAATTTAGAGCCGTCATTTTTATTGCCAAAGAAATAAACAAATCAAAGGACTTGGGACCAAAAACTACAAGGCTACTAAGACGGATTTGTTTATTGATTCGGTTGTAAAAGTAACACAAGAAATAAACAATTTCAAGTTAAGTACGCAATGCAAGTATCGCCTAACCGTCCACCACCACCCACAAAAACCAATACAAACCGTATCTAGGTTGTTTTAGCCTCAGTCCATAAAAACACCAAGAATACCACAGTACACTTATCTCAGTTACTAGATTGATCAATTCGTCTCCATCTACCGCTGAATAAAGCTGCCGCACAATAGCACGGTCACGACCACCAAGATGCGACCGCACGTCCACCATTACTCATGGCGAAATAATAATAATAAATACATAATAATTATTACACAAAACAACAAAACGTTATATTGGTGACCCCGACGCCGGTTTTCACCCGATAATAATAATAAATAAAATCTAATAAAAACATAGTGAGTGAAAAAAAATATTTAAGTACAACGTAATGTTAATTTCTTTTGGTGCGGGCTGACGTGAGTATTAAAAAATTTTGGTGAGCGCACATATAACCATCACACTCATACGGCATCAAAAAATGAGAAAACGCTTACAAATGGCGATAGCGCCTCAATTGGGATTAACAAGGCACGCCATTAAACATAAGGGAGCCAAACATTAGCAGCACAACAACAACAACTACTACAACACCAGCGACAACAACAACTGCACTTAGTGTTTCAGCGTCAGCATTGATCTGTATGATCTCCCATAAACGAGCGGCACACAAGGTGCAGTGAACATCACCAACCTGAGCACTTTCGTCTTCTTGCGTAGATTATGCAACTCCAATGATTCATGATTCAGCGGCGAACATGGTGTAGTAAACGACACATCCATGTTAACTGTCGCTTACTTCTTGCGTCATGATGTTCTGTCATAATCTTTTAGCTAAACCACCCACCATCATAATGATCAACACCTTTATTTTAAAAGCAGTACTCGGATCTTCTGATTTATCTGGTTCCTTGAGTCATACTAGTTTCAACTCGAATCTAATCAGTTTTTCTTACTACAGTTACGGTCGACACTTTCACAAGTAAACTGGAAAACAATTACTAGCGATCGATAAACTATTACATACACCCCGAAAACTATATTTTTAGGTTCAGGGTATCGGCTAACTGAACGTCCGATCAGACACACAATACGAAGCTATTCATTCAACTTTTGCATCTTTTAGGCTCACTAGTTACATAAAAACGCCTTAAATGAGAAATTTTTGTTGAATAAATGTTCCGCCCATGCTGAATTAATTATTCATCAAACCGATGGGCAATTGATTCAGCTTGGTTAAGAATATTAGCAACTTTTTGTGAGATTAGTGACATCTAGGTTAAAGTAGCAGCGTTAAAAATAGTTTTATAACAGTATTGTTTTGTATCAGATTAAACTATTCTAGAACAGAACCGAGAATATTATTTCTATGGTATAAATACGAGTGTATAAATACGAGTGCAACGAATACAATGAGTTAGTTTAATGAGTCTTTTGGGAGATTCGGTACCCGAACGATTAAAAGAGAAAGTGAGCAGCGGGAGAATAGTAAATATTTTAAGTGAATAATGGGAATTACGAAAATTGGAGTTGAAACCAACAAATTCTATAACGATATTCACAATCCAGTGACCCAATGAACCGGATTTGACAGCAAATTCGTAACAATATGATCAATCGTATTTCGAGCAAGAAAACATAACAAAATTTCTAACCACCTAAGATCGACTAAATACCTGTTTTTACCTGTTTTTAATAATTACCAAATTAAATCCAATACATAAAAATATTAAAGTTATAAAAAAAATCACGAAAAATGTTTTTTAAAAATGAACTAATTCAATATTTTTTATACAAAAGCTATTGATCAAATCAGAAACGACGTTAATGTTTTTCGAATCGGCTGTATGTAGTGCATTTTTTGAGGTTTGAGATAACTCGGCTCCAAAAGTTAACAAAGCAGCACAACCTTTTTCAACATTAAATAATTTTTCTTAGTTTTTCTATTAGTTAAATGATTGATATAATTATAATTTTATCAGTATATTACGCTATTACATATATATCGGAATTTTATTAAAAAATATATCGTTAACGCTATTGTGCTGCCATCTACCAACTTTCTCTGACTCGAGCATGTTGGCTCGATTTTTCAAATTGCATTTATTATTTATAAATAATTTATTTGTCCGCCAGATTAAACCTACATCTACTATCACTAATTTAACGATTATTTCTTCAAAAACAGAGCCAGTCTATGAAAAACTACCGGAAAATTTAAACGGTTTGTATATAGTTTCAGTAATTTGTGATTAATACCTATTGCCTAAGTCGATGTGGAATGATAAATAAATGCAATATCTATTCGATTTTGAGAGCATTATGAGTACGGCAATTGATTTATCTCATAAGTTGTTAAAAATTTAATTTTACCTACCTAGGTTTTCCTTAGGATTTACCTTCATCCATGAACTCTCTTTATTAACCAAATATTCAAACCGCATTATTTCGATCAGAAATTTATTCACCACAAAATTATTGTTAATACAGAATATAAGAATCGCACTACATAAAAGTACTTGGGGAACATTTGTTTTGATGTTGGCATAAAATTTGCACGCACTGGATGTTTTTTTATTATATAAATACGTGCTACCAGTTGCTAGTCAAAACCTTAGATAATATTAGAGCTATATTGTTTTGAGAAATTGTAAAGTATTATAAGTGCAGTTGGATGTGTTTTAAATTTACAAATTTAGAACTGGTGCTTAAAAAATTGTTCATAGTTGGCTTATTTAATTGTAACTCAAAATCGCTAATTTGTTAGATTTGCATACACCCAACTGAAACATCAAGATAAAAATTTTCGTTTAGTTCTGATAAGTTCACAAGCTATTTATAACCAAAACTGGCCTCTAATATTTTCTTTTTCAAATCAGTACAACTTATTTTGTAGATTCGTGTAGTTCAGTTTAATTAATAAATAACTATTTTGTTATTTATCCATTTTCTTTCTCGTTCCATTCTCATAAAGAAAAATTTGGAAAATTCTTGTTTTTTAAATAGTTTTTCTATACCCCAAAATAGAAATTAATAATTTTTTTTATAAATGAGTCATATCCAAAATGTTTTTTAGTGTTTTAAGCGTATTATTGTGGAAAAATGTCAAACGTGTGCTGCATTTTAAGAAAACGTTTTTGTTTATATTGATCGTCTCGATTGTTTTACCGTATTTCGTCGCTCGATTTGGATATGATGATTCCGATAAAAATCTCATTTACAATACTGTAACATCCTTTCATCAACAGAATGAGGTATGTAATTATTTTGCCGTTTAAATGTAATTTTTGCGATCTATGTAAATTATGACTATAATTAAAACGGAAGGCCTCGGCCACAGGTTGTTGTATCAAACTCTTAGTGCAGAAATACGTATTGATGATTATACCTCTTACTCTTTCCTAATATTAAAAATTTGTTTATCAACTATTTAGGTATCATTTTTATATAGAAACCGCACAGTAGTTATTATTAAATATATTAGATATAAATTGAAACAGACCTCTATTTCACATAATCTCGTAAAGATAAAAATATTTTTGTGTATGTATTACATAAAAGTTTATTCTAGCACATTTGCACGTACATTTCTGGATAAAAATAAAATTCAGCAAACATCAAAAAGTAAAAATAAAAAATAGTTTTTATTTCGCGATGATATTCTCTTCCTCTAAATTCATATTTCTGCTAAACAATAATATTATGATCATTGATCATCGGCCAATTTCGGCCGGCATGCTGTTAAATAAAGAAATAGAGAAGATATAGACATCAGACAAACACACACAACACAGTTGATAAAAATCGGTGATAAAATATTTATGATGTTTATGTTGTATGGTTCTTTACTTATGATTCAAAGATATCTTTGAATCCGTATAGAGGGAATTTGCTTATAATAAAATTTGTTCAGTGTCGAACGGCAGTTTAGTGGTGATTTTGTTGAATGACATTGAAACCGATTAGTTTCGGAAATAATAAGCGGTTTAGATTAATTAGTTAAAAATAAATAATTTTTTTCGTTCATAATTTTTGGTAAGTGTATGGTTTCAGAGATATGAGTAAAAATTAATCTGCGGTGCAGCAAAATAATTTTCTCTAAGTTCTAATACTGTTTCGTTGTAACGAGAAATACAAATAAATAAAATCCATTCTCCTTATTCTGCAGATCAATTTTTGCTTATTTATATCTCTGAAACCAGACACTTTACGAAAAATTACGTTCTTACCACATACAATATAAAGAATGTTGCACTGTTTCCGTTTGTAACGCAAGTACGGGTATAATTACCAGTTTTTTTAGTCCTCTGTCCAGCAAATTAATTTTACGATGATTTATGACCGTAGTATGTTTTTATCTTGTTGATCGTTATCGCATGATCGAAACATGTGATCAGATAGATTTTCTTTGTTGGATAAAACGTTACCTGAGGGACGAAAAAAGTGTGGATCGGCAGTTTATTTTAATCCGGTTTTGATAATCGGTAATTAGTGCAGTGTCTCAAATTAATGAATTTTTTTCTTCTTAAATACAATATTGATATACAATAATTATATTGAATTTTCTTTCAATTCGTTATCAATTAAATAAGTGCAGTACGAGTGTAGTATTAGTGCTTTAACAATAAAGACGATTTCGTCTTCCTTTCCTTTTCGTCCACCGAGGGGTGGTTGGGTGGCTAAAACTGTATCTAAAGACAATTATTAAGCTAAGTGGCAAATTTTAAATTTTTCTTCAATGTAACGTTTGACAGTTTTTACAGAGGCAATTTTTTTTTGCATATATAGTGTTGCTTTTGATTAGTGTCTTAGTGTTCTAACGATATTATTTAGCGTATTTAAGAATGATATCGTTATGGACGGACTAGAGCATCTTAATATGCGCTAGTCGTAAATTATTAGATCTTGATGTATTATTATTAATATGCGGTAAATATTTAAATTGTTGTATACTTGCTTTCCCACGACCACACCTTCGAGCCAAAGCCGGAACATGCTACCGCACCAAGTGTATGCAAGTACAGCAAACTGATAACATGTTGATCATGTTACAATGTATGAACAAAAAATATTTATTTATTTATTTTAAACAGCTTAATCAAAAGGTGCACTCAAAATTATTGAAAAAAATCTAACTTTCGTTAATATCTCCCAAACGTATGATATTCAAGACCTTTCAAGATGACCACTAAACGTTCCTCTTGACACAAAATTTTTTATGATAAATAATTTTCTCCTATCTTGCACCGTTTTCGAGATAGAAGCCAGCCATTTATTAAAAAACTCACCCTGTATACATATTTCCAATAAATACAAATTTTCAAATTTTTCTATTTCGAATAGAAATTTAATCACCATCACACAGAAATAATTGTTTAATACAAATTACAGGAATCGCACTACTAACATAAAAAAAACATCGTTGAGAACTTTGTAAGCGCAGTTTGGTATGTTCCTGTATTTCTTTCTTTTACATATAAAATATAGTAATCATGAAACACATTGACCTGCCGGATGATACTTGATAATTAAGCTTTATCCATAAATTGGGAAGTGAATTTTGGCCAAAATCGGTCCACTGAACGTTACGGCTTCCATTAAAAACTCCATTAAACCGGAATCCATGTGCAGGTTTTCAAAGTTAAAAAAAATGTATATACCTATATAATACCACGTTTAAAACTTTATTACTTTATCACCTACTTATTTGCTTTTAAGTATAATTGCTATTAAAACGGTTAGGTATTATAGTTATGGTGTGAACGCTATTTTAGTACTTAAATACTGTTACGAATTTGTCCTGTCAAATTCGGTTCGTATCGCTGGATTGTGACTACAGCTTTAGACGGTTAGAACAACATTTCTCGTAGGTATAAGCTTCCGGAATATTCCCGAAAATACTGGAAATATCCTCTCACACAGTTACACCACTTCTGGAATATCCCGATAATAATTTTCCCAATATCCATTATCCACTAAACTAATCAATTAATAATTTTCACAATTATTTATTAATTCACTTAACACACCATTTAGAATTATTTCTAATTTCACTACTATTTCCACTTTAACAGCACCCGCTACTAATTTTCGCTTTTATTCTATCGCGTACCGTCTTTCAACCACGACTCACCAAAGACTAGCTTAAAACTCATTCACTGTGTTCGTCACACTCCTATTTATATACCACGCTTAACATTCCAGATTGTACGCGAACTCTCGTAACTAATCTGCTAGATGCCACTAATCTCTAAAATTAGAGAATTTTTAAACCAATTTACGTTGAGATAACCAGCCCAAGACCATAAATTCCACAATACTTTAAGTTTGTTTTCGTTTTCCCAATTCGATTTGTACATACTTATAAAACAAAATAAAATTGTTATATTTTAATAACAAATTTATATTTTTCAAAAATAATAAAGTATTATCGGTTTACACTACCTGTGACGTAAATTGAAGGAGTAGGATATTGTTACGATCTCGCCAATTGGTTTGGGGGGAATAAACCCCGCTTGGGCTGGTTGATTTGGCGAATATTGGTTTATAACATTTTTTTGTGAAATTAGTGACATCTAGGTTTAAGTAGTAGTATTTCAAGTAGTTTTATCGTACATTAATGGTATTGCAGATTGGTTGCGATTGTTCGCGGGCACGATGAAAACGTAGGGTAGCCTTAAGCTAGCCTTGGTTAAGGTGTGGTACGCAATAGAACTAAAGCGAAAGTGAGTAGCGGGAAATTAATAAGTGATGTAAAAGTGAAATTAGTGCTGTGAATAAAAATAAGTGGAAATAGTAAATGGTGAATTAACAAATAATTATGGAAATTATTTGTTGTGATGTTTTCGTGATTAGTAGAGTTTGGGAAAATTATTGTGGGTATATTTCAGCTATTTTCGGGAATATTCCAGTCATGTGTACTTACTTGTTAAGTGAATATTAGTAAATTACTCGAAGATTATTTCGGATAAATTCGGGAATATTCCAGAAATATTGTAAATTACATGAGTTGGTGTGGTAACCGTCAAATTTAGAACGTATTCACAATTTACTGATACGAGCCGGATCTGACAGGGCAAATTGGTAACAACAGTGGGATTGTGCATATTAGAAGATTTGTGTTAAGTATTTAACGGTTACGGAGATGAAATTTCAATTAAAGCAGCGTAATTTATCAACGCGTGGTCGCAAAAATACATTTATATTACGACTGTGGATAGTGAGGCTATGGATAATCAAAAGTAATGGAGGAACAACTAGTTTAAAAACGTAAGTTCTTGGGTCACCTGGAATTTTCGATGTGACGCAGTTATTGGCTGTTATAACACAAAAGTTTGATCAACAAAAAATAAAAGTATGCAACAAATGAATTAAAAATTTGACCTACAAGGTAAGGAGCCGCAACAAATAATGCAAGATTTGATATAGGCGATATGGAGCAGAAGGTCGAGCATTTAGATCACGATGGAGAACATAAGATGGAAATGGTCGAGAGGAACCATTAGGCCTTGTGTAACGAGTAATGGTGAGGAGACAACAGATTATATGAGAATCTGCTGAGCCAACTTGAAAATGATGAACAAACCAGCTGGGATATTGCCACAGTTCAAGAAGAAAAAAACAAATTACTCGGGATTTCTTTATAACAGAGAATAATAGTAATTTAGGGTTGTGCAACAAACTTGACGAAAGTGATAATACTGAGCTGGAGGTGGTGTGGTGACAGAGAAAATCAAATACGGATTACGGATTATCATTCGTTGAATATTCTTCGTCGTTCTATTCCGCTTGAGGAACCAATTATAAAATGGTTTGGCGTGAGCGTGTCCTTTTTATTTGAATTTACCACTAATTCAGCTTTGCACCATTTTCTGTCAGCAGCCACATATATGAGGTGCGGAAGGTGTATTACATATCCATTTAATTTCTTGAAACTTCGTTTTGTAGACATCCATCTTCATGAAGTGAAAAAGACGTTTTAGCTCGATATAAGTTCAAGGTGTGTCTCTTCATGAGATAAAATATCAATTGTAACGATTGTGAACAGTCCAATGTTTTTGTACTCTACAGCCGTGGACTACTTCGGTCAGTCAAAAATAATTGAATAGAGCGGCGCCGCTCAGCGTGCAGGTCGATGAACTCTCATTCGACGTGCTATTGGTATTTTCTTTTCTTTTTTGCATGGCTGACATTCCAACTTAACCTTTAAAGTATGACGCGTTTACAACTAGCTTATGAGCCATGCGAGGATACTAGAAATGGTAATGACATAATGATCGGTGGAAATATGATTGGATTGATTGCGTCATAAGCAGCACTTATAATTCGATTTGCACGGCTTTAAGCCGCATCGCAGTTGTCGAAAAGCTCTTACATCTTAGCACTGTTTTTTTTGCTGTGTGTACGTCTACGTTAAGTAGCTCGTGACATAATGATAGTCTAAACATTTTCGACATATCAATTCGATTCCATTGTCTGCCAATGTCTCTTCTTTGACATGCTCAGGAAATTCTCACACTCTGGAACCCCTTGTACTGCAAATTGAACATTTTCATCTCGATGTGGGCTGATTGAATTATGAAAATGGTTTAATGATGACAACGCTCCAAGGTGTGAACGCCCATTTCATTTATAATATTCCTGGCACTGTATTGATTAGCTCCTGGAAAAGTAAAGAGTTTTTAAGATGATCTACTAAATCCGTTGATTCTTTAGAGACGCTCAAGTGCTTCACGGACATTGATATTGCTCTCTAATTTATCAATGCTTTCGGGTGGTTCTTTTTTATCGGGTTTTTATCGACGAATGGGTAATCAAGAGCATCATTGAGTGGTTGCGGGCGCCTAACCTTGGCCATGATAGCGCCCTTGTGGGGTGGCTAAAAACATTATTATAATTGAGTAGTTTTTGTAAATTTTGTGGAATATTTAATTTCATCTAGCCCTAAATTTACTGCTTTACGATATACGGCGCGTGCAATACTATTTTTATTTACAACATATTTACGTTCGCACAGTTTGCCATATATCAAAAAAACGAGAAAGAGGAGAAATATTTTAAATTTGACAATATTCATTTAGGGGTATACAATAATTGCATGGTTTGAATCTTAACTAAATATCCATACAGCGGGATGAATTTTTCCTGCAATGTGCTACCTTGTATCTAAGTTTCAAACCTTCTGGTTTGATTCTCGACTAAATATCTCTATAGTGTGCTCAATTTAATTTAATTTAAATATAAGGAATGACTACTGAATTAAAATTAATTTTACATTTTAAACTGTAAACACTCGGATTTAAATATCAAAAAAAAAATATCCAATTGGTTGCGGATTCCCAACAGTACTTGTACTAAGTTTGATGTAGAAAACCAGTTTTGTTTTTCTATACGATTTTAATACTAAGTCGACTTTAAGATTAACCAGGTTTACGATCGCGTTTCCGAAACACGCATTGAGTATTCCAATTTTGAGTCGCCATGTAAATTGCTCTTTTTATTTCAGAGCAACCTTCTACATCTGGAGTTTAATAGCAATGACTATCGATTTGTATACACACCAAACACAACGTTTTATACAAAAACCATGGAAGGAGTGAGAGTGAAACTGAATATTTCACACGAAAGTAAATAACCCGCCAGCCGACTATTACAATTTGTGTTTTAATACGATTTTTATTTACAGATGTTATTGGATACCACAATTTAACCGATTTGGAAGCACACGAGAATTTTACGCAATACAACTCGCAAACTACTGTGGTAATGTTTAATGATCCAGAGGTGGAAAATCCACGTAACCTCAACTATATCATACGGGAACAATTCGATGATTTAAAACCGGATTTGATGTATCATGATTCGGTATTGCAAAGTAAATGTAAGTCGTTCTGAACTAAATTTATTTTTAAATATTTCGTAATCGGAAGTTTATTTATTCTAACAGATGCTAGGCCGTATGTCATGTTTATACCCATTGAAATTGCGATTGAAAAATCATTTATGGAGCTATTGGTGAAAAGCAAACTACCAACGCTGTCGACACAACAGAATCCGTTGAAAGTAAGCATGTCGCCTGATCCCGGCATACTACAATTGTTTATAATCGTTGTTTGTGTTTCATATTTTATGTTAACGGTTTCATTGCTTCTAAACGCCATCGTTGAAGAAAAGCGGGATGGTATAAAAGAAATTTTGAGCATAGCCACGAGTTACAGTTACCTAAATCAGGTTGCCTTATTTCTGTTAATATTTTTGATCGCACTTCTATCGATAATTGGACAGTGCGGATCTGCTTTGTGCTACAATACATTTGGTTGCAGCAATATTATATTCCCGTTTATCCTAATGGTCCTTTTCGTATGTGCCCTCATGTCGTACACATTTTTTGTGAGCGCATTTTTCGAGTCGATATCTTTTGCGTCGACCATTGGAATTACATTTTATGTAATACCGTATATGGTGTTCGAGTTAGTGACGAGTCCTGTCGTGCTGTCGCTTAGATGGTTGTCACCGATTAAATTGTTCTTGGATGGGGCGCAAATTTTTAGCAAGTACCGAGATGCGGATAGATGTTTTACGTTTAATGATCTACTGGTGGCGGGATATCCCGTAAATGGATACAGTTTGCTTGCCACATATTTAATTCTTGTGGGGATTTCTTTTTTATATTGTTTTTTGTACTACTACATTTCGAACGTGTTCCCCGGGAAAACCGGCACACCACGGCCAATCGCATTTATGTGTAAGCCATCATTTTGGCGCTCAAGAATGCCCGAAATATTTAATGTAAATGACTTAAGTCGATCAAATAGTGTGATATGCAAGGTGCAGCAGCTCAGTAAATCATTTAAAAAGACGATATTTAGTGAACCGTTTAGGGCTGTTCAAAATGTTTCGTTTGAAATACCAAAAAATCGAGTCACTATTCTTCTCGGTCACAACGGTGCCGGAAAAACAACTACCATGTCGATGATTACTGGAATTGTGCCCCCGTCCAGTGGATCCATTTCGGTCGATAACGAGTATGATGTGAATGTTTACCGATCGTGTATCGGATACTGTCCGCAGCATGACGTGTTCATTAGCTACTTGAACTGCCGCGATCATCTGCTGTTGTTTGGACGACTACGTGGTTTAACACGGGTGGAGGCGAACGAGGATGCTGACACGATATTAGAGAAGGTTCGGTTGACTAGTAAAGCAAATAATTCCTCGACAACTTTATCCCACGGCATGAAACGACGTTTATGTTTAGCGTGTGCCATAATCGGTGAAACAAAGCTAATAATTTTAGATGAACCATCGACTGGTCTTGATCCAGAATCACGACGTGATTTGTGGGATGTAATTTTACCGCTCCGAAAAGAACGTTCTCTTCTGCTCACCACACATTCGATGGAGGAGGCTGATGTATTAGGCGACAAAATCATAATCATGGACCATGGAAATATTTTATGTGAAGGAACGCAAATGTCATTAAAGCGTCGTTATGGATCGGGCTATCGATTAAAAATTTTAATGACTAAGAATTTTGATAAGAAGAGAACACTTAACTTGATAACAAATTGTATTAATGGTGCTACCGTTAAATCGGAAACACATCCAACGCTTATGATTTCATTACCTTACGACGATGCAAGTGAATATAGCAAAATTCTGAAACAGCTCGAAGATAGAACGAATGAATTAGGAATTGAATCAATCAGTTTATCACATTCAACGATGGAAGAAGTGTTTTTGAAGTAAGTAGGTCACTGTTTTATAAATTTTAAATTACATTTCAATTTTTATATTTTAGTTCGGCAGCAACCGTTATCGGCGAAATGCCACAAACAGATTTGATTAAGAAAAACGCAAATGACAGTTATATTACGTTAGAAAACGGCCAGGGTTTGGCCGAGAAAGCAAAATTCATTTTGTTCAATCAATTCTTGGCGATTGTATATAAAAAATGTATTTTCATCAAGCGATCGTGGATCAAATATTTGATTCACTTTTTGATTCCGATCTTATTTGTTCTATTATTGTTTTGGATCCAGTTTACAATCAATAATTATTCGTATACAGTTGAGGATCACGAACTATTTGAGATAAACGCTAACAAACTAAATGGTCCGGATGTAATTTTGGTTATAAACCAGACGAATCGCGTACATGGCGATATTGCTGAAAAATTTTCGAAACTAGCGAGGGACTCCAAACTGAATCCAGTGGTTGTGTATAACAATACAATTATTTCAATCTTTAATGATCGCATGATTGACGATCCGATACATTATAACGAAAGAATAATTGGTGGTATTGAAGTAGATGATTCCAATTCACATCTAGACATAGTGTTCCAGAATAACATTGTGATCAGTCAGCCGTTTATGATCAATTTTGCGAATAATTTAATTTTGCGAATGCTCGACTTACCGAATAAAATCATTGTGTCGGCTCATCCTGTGGCGACAGTGTACACTGCAGTAAAGAGTTCTGTTGGCGATGGTTATGTATTCGTGGCGCTTTTACCGAGTTTGCTACCGATTGGTTTGTCTTTGTACCTATTGGTGTACATAGCACTACCATATATTGAAGAAGTGACGGAATTTAGGATTATTCAACGAATTTCGCCATGGTTGTTTTGGATTTCGACATACTTGTTTGATATTGTGTGTCACACGCTACTATCGACCGTGCTCATTATACTTATTTCATTATGTGATGCCAACCTGCTGGAGCGACGTACACTCATCAATATATACCTTACGATTTTAGTGATCGGATACATTTACATTGTGCTACTTTATATATACGCCAAGCTGTTCAAAAAGTTATCGACAATCTACGCAATTCTATTCTACGGTGGTTTTGTATGCTGGATAGTTTCGATTCTATTTTTGTCGAGAGGCGCCATAGCTAAATATCACAAAACCTATTTCATATTCCAATTTCATCCTGAATTTGCGATTCGAGTCCAACTCGGTCTGTCTTCAAATGGTCAGAATTCGGAAGAATTTAAAATCGGCCACCTGCTTGGAGTATACCTTGGCGAGTCGCTGGTCCTGCTTTTGATTATAATCTGTATATTCGAGAATATATACGTGCACACTGCAATAACCAATTTTATCGCTCAAATTAATCCGATTCGCTGTATTCGAAAAGCGAGGAGTAAGCTACCAGAGGGAACTCAACCACTATTGCCATCGGATCGATATGTCGAGGAGGAAAAGGAATTTGTAAATAAGGCTGTCTCAGGAGATAACCAAGAATCACATGCTGCTCTGATTGCATCGCAACTGAAGAAAAACTATATCGATTTTCCTGCAGTAAAAGGAGTAAATTTCTCTGTACAAAAAGGCGAGTGTTTCGGATTGCTAGGTATGAACGGTGCTGGAAAAACAACGATATTCAAAATGATGACTCTAAATACCTCGATCACCGATGGAGATATATACATAAACGGATTTCATGTCAAGAAGCAAAGAAATCGATATCAACAAGAATTTGGATACTGTCCTGAGGTTAATGCTCTCATCGATTGCATGACATCGTTTGAGCTGCTAAAGTACATGGCATTGCTAAAGGGAACACGGTTGACACAGGTTAATTCCGAGGTAGATGAATGGATTTCCAAAATGGATTTAAGTAAATTTAGACACCAACCATCGTGTAGTTATTCTGGAGGCACTAAACGCAAATTAATCACAGCAATTTCAATGATTTCGAATCCGAATTTGACCTTTTTGGATGAACCGACATCTGGGGTGGATCCAGTCTCACGTCGATTCATATGGAAATGTATTCGGGACTTTCAAATGAATCAGCAAACGGTTATCCTCACATCACATTCCATGGACGAATGCGAGGATTTATGTAATCGACTGGCTATTATGGTAAGAGGTGATTTCAAATGTATCGGAAATATTCAGAAATTGAAAATGATTTTTGGTACTGGCTTCACCCTCTTGGTGAAGGTACGCGAAACCTCATCACCCGAGGAAATTGAAAAAATCAAATCGGACATCAGTAGTTTATTCGAATGCAGTTTACGGGACGATCATGCGGGTACGTTGGCTTACAATGTAATAGAGAAAAATGTCCAATGGTCCAGTATATTTGGAAAAGTTTACAGTTTTTCGCAGAAAAATTCGAGAGTAGTCGAGGATTTTGCAATCAATGAGATATCGTTGGAAGATATCTTCCTACAGTTTCGCACGGTACGTACTGAACCGGCTGCAACTGTAACTAGTTGTTGAATTAAATAATTTGTAATCTGATTCTAGTCCAGTGAGTTGTATATTAGTTCTATGAAATATTTTTATAAATCCAATTTTTGCCACAATAGAAAAGCGGTCAGCGGATACGAGGTGTCCGTCACGCTAGCTTAAACCAACCCAACTATGGCACAAGTAACACGATGCATTGTATATTATCTATCTATAATATCAGCAGAAACCATATGAAACCAGCAGGATCCATGTAAAGCCAGCCAGAAACGTGCCACTCGGAACGAAGTTATTTATGATACAGTAGCACTATGAATTTTCAGCCACAACCAATATTTAGTCAGCTAACCAGAGATTTTCAGCCGGAACTATTTTAAGCTTTAGATGGTTGTGCAACATATAAGCTAGGCACAACTACAATGTCAGCTGGAACTATAAAAAGCCAGCCGAAATCATATAAAGTCATCCGGAACTGTGCCGGCTGAAACCAAACCAACTATGGCGCAAGTAGCACAATCATTTGTGCATCAATGTGCGCTATCTGAGTTTTCAACCGTAACAAATATTAAGCCAGCCAAAAACATTTAAAGCCAGCCGGAACCATTTTAAGCTTGACAGTGGGCAAGTTTTATCAGTCGGAGCGATTCGGAGCTTGCACAATGAGTACTTTGCGCTTTTTAGATGGTTGCGCAAAACATAAACTTTCAACCGGAACATAAAAATGTCGACCGGAACCATATGAAACCATTCGGGAGCAAACCAACTATAACACAAGAAGCACAATGCATTGTGTTCTATCCGGTTATTCATCCGGAACCACTATTAAGGCACGTTAATGGTTCTCGCTGGCTTTAAATGTTTCCGGCTGGCTTAATATTTGTTCCGGCTGAAAAATCATATAGTGTACAATGGTATACAATGCATTGTGCTACTTGTGTTACAGTTGGTTTGGTTTCGGCTGGTATGGTTCTTTCTAGCTTCTTACGGTTCGGATGCCATTACTATGGCCCCGGCTGACGTTTTTATGGTTCCCGCTGAAAGTGCATACTGGTAAACTGCATAAATATAAAGCTAAATTGCATCATTTTGCAAGCTTAAAATGGTTCCGGCTGGCTTTAAATTGTTCCGGCTGCCTTAATATTTGTGCCATAGGTGGTTCCGTTTCGGCTGGCATGGTTCCAGCTGGCGCTCTGTATGGTCCCAGTAGGCTTAATATGGATTCAGCTGACATGGTAGTGGTTTCGGGTGACATTATTATGCTGCACAACCATCAAATTTCATTGTGCAAGCTCCTAATGGTTCCGGCTGATAGAACTCTCGTTCTGAGTGGCTCTGCATTTTTCCGGCTGGCTTAATATTAATTCCGACTGAAAAATCATATAGTACAAATGATGCATGACAGAGTCGAGCTACTTGCGACATATTTGGTTTGGTTTCGGCTGGCTTCAATTGGTTCCAATTGACAATGTTGTGGTTCCACAACCATGTAAAGCGCAATGTGTTCATTGTGCAAGGTCCTAATGGTTCCGGCTGATACAATTTTGGTTCCTGGTGGCTTTAAATCGTTCCGGCTGGATTAATGTTCTGGCTGATAAATCAGATAGTGCACTATCATGCACAATGCATTGTGGTACTTGTGCCTAAGTTGGTATCGTTGCGGCTAACATGGTACCGGTTGGTATGGTTCCATAGTTGGTTTGGTTCCGGCTGATATGGTGCCGGCTGTCGTGATGGACGGTTTTTCTGTTGATGCTAAAATTGGTTACTCTATTATTTGAAGTATATTTAATTTTTTTACTATTTCTTGTATTGGACCTTTCATAAAGAAAACAGGTACTCATTTTTCAGCGTGGCCTATTAGCCAAAATAAATATGAAACCATTGTTTAAATCGAAAGACGAATTATTTGTAATATGTATTTATTTTAGGAATAATTAAAACGCTTTATTATTTATTCATTTAATTTAATTTGTTATTTAGCGGATCCTTTATTAACATCATTCAGTAAGAGCTAAACTTAATAGACAATACATTTTAAATTGTTCGATCAGAAAATACTTTTAGGCATTTATTCAACAATAATGCTCATTTGAGGTTTGGAACTTTACTATCATTTTTTGTGAGATTGGTGACATCTGTGGTTTAGTAGTAGCACTAAAGACATTTATAATATTGAGGGTATAAATAAGTTTTAAATTCAGAGAAAATGGTACAATGTATTTTGTTCAAAGTATTGTCCATCGTTAGCTACGACTTTTCCCACCTCTCAGGCAGCATACGGATTCCGTGTCGAAAAAATTCCTTGTGGTTTGGGGCGATCCAAGAATCGCCGCTCGGCCAGGCCATGTGGTATCAACCGGAACAAGTGATAGTCGGAAGGAGCAATGTGAATATGGCAGGTGGGATAGAACATCCAATTGAAGCGCCTCCAAAGCTTCCTTGACGAGTCTTGCAACAAGTGGCCGAGCAGCACGACAATGAAAGTTTTTTTTCTCTAATCCATGCAATCTTTTCTGGGGCCGAAGCACCTGCTCTTTCGCGGTTCATTTTTCCCGTCTTACTTTACACAATTTCTGCCCACTCGAGGACGTACAGCTATATTACCGGTTTAAGTTACCATCTGCGCATTGCATCGCTCCATGCCAGGCTATAGTACTGGACATGGAAGATGGGTCGGCCCATGAGTTTTGCACGCCGATGGGGGGTCGTACATGTGTTCCTTTTAATCACAGACCGTAATTTATTGATGAAAATTTCCTTTTGCATCTTGACCCTGTCGAAATTCGAACCCGGTACCTCCCGTTCCAATTATCAGCGTAGACAAATGACTTCACATACCCCCAAAGAAAATAGTCCAGCGGTGTTAAATGACACAAACGCGATGACCAGTTGACAGGTCCATTTCTCGATATTAATCGTTCATCAAATATTTCTTTCAGAAAATTAATTGTGTCGCGCGCTATATGACATGTGGCTTTGTCTTGTTGGAACCACATGTCTCTGATGTCAATACCATCCAATTGGGGCACGAAAAATTAGTAATCATATCTCTATACGGGTCTCCGTTGGCTGTAACGTTTTCACCAGCATCATTTTTGAGCACATATTGTCCGTTGATTCCTTCGGCTCATAAAGCACACCAAACGGTAAATTTTTATGGATGAACAATGGCTCGTGGATTATCGTCACTTCAAATGCGGCAATTCTGCTTGTTGACATAGCCATAGCTGACAGCCCACAAAAAATGAGCTTCATTACTGAAGAAAATTTTGTATGGAAAGTCGTGTGGTTTTAATTCCTACACAATTTGAATCTTGTAAGTATGTAAACTAAGATCCTTACTCAAAATTCTCCGTAAAGATGTTGGATGCAGTCCAAATTGTTGTGCACGATTATGAAGCGATTCATTTGGATTATCTTCAATACTACGCACTACAGCCGCCACCGTCTGCTTGGTTTGCGCCGTATGGGGTCTAACGGGACGCGTGTTATCATAAACGTGGTGCAAAAACGTTCCATATAGTCATTAGAATTAACTGCTCTGATGGACGGTTATGTCGACCATAAAATGGACGTGAACCATTATTTTCAAAGTAAATTTGCACAATTTGCAAACGTAGCTCTGGCATGAGTCTATTCATTATGAAATGGCAAACCAAACTAACCAAAAATCAACTGCCAGCTGGCAAATCGGCTTGTCCCTGAAAAAAATGTTGCCAACTTAAAGTGCTATACCTCGAAATTAAACACCAATCCAATGACGATTTGTACATCTGGCATGAAACATCAAACAAATGAGCCAACGCAAGTCTTGTCAGTACTTTGTAAATTGCAGGCTCCCACGACTGCGGCAGATGTTCACATTGCATAATAATCATGATTCAGGCTTTTATATCTACTAGAATATTTTTTAAAGATGTTATCATCAAATCGAGGTATTTGAAGTCTTTAATGCTACAAAAATTATGGTCACTCCTTCCGAGATATTCCAAAGGGAAATGCTCCTGGGAGTTGATGAGAAGTTTGTTTTGCTGCTGTTCGCTTTCGTTAGATTTTTTTTTACATTATCGTTGATATCGAAAATCATTTTTAAAAATGCTGAATAGTAGAGGACTTAAGAATGTACTTCTATAGATGATGCTAAGAATGAGGGGTGTTCACTACCAATTAACAGATTGGGATCTGTTTAACAAATAAGACCGGATGAGATTTATTTAATTTAAAAACCTTATGCATAAGTCGAACGAAATCTGGTAGGTCAATAATAGCAGTGGTTGCGCTATAAGATTTTCTGAATTCACTTTGCCTGGTGGCTGGTGGCACATTTTACTTTTTAAAAGTGAGACTACAATTGGTTCTTCATTTATCGCAACGCAGGCAGAATACTGATGTACCTAAGATCGCATACCTAAGGTAGTTTGCTATTTTTAGGGATAGGTGTAACTAGAGCAGTTTTCCAACATACTGGGAAAGTTTAGGATGTAAGATTATAATTTATGATATGACAAATATAAAATGAGAATAACGGAACGACTATGTTTCCTGAACCTTGCAGTAATTTAATCGTGGCCCATTCCACGTAATTTTATAGAGAAAACTTTACTCTACAACGCATCTTCGGAAACATCATTAAAAGTATCTGTGCAGATCACTTTTCGGCGACGTATGGTAAGGAGGCCCAAATTGCATCCTTGCGATGCAACGGACAGCAAAAAAGCCATTGCCCTCCTACAGTCAAAATCCAATAAATCCACATCAGTACTACCTACGTAATTCCTACGATTAGGACTGTGTTGTTTTGTATCGCTATGTATCGCTAGGTATCTGAAACCGAGTCGTTCCATCCTAAAAACACCTTTCCACCTTCCATATTGTTATATGTTAAAAGGCTGAAGGAATAGGTCTGGTGTTATCCGGATCACTTGTCCAGTAGGTGGTGCTACAGTACAATCAATTAACCAATCAAGAAAGGTAATGTCTATAACGATAAAACTCGTAGTGAGAACATATAAAATGGTATATATTGACTAAAGGCTCATGAAAGAGGTTGAGTTGCACATTTACTTTCTCCTGGCTTCATTTTCCATTAACATAACGTCTTGGTTGTCAGGTTTGCTTCAATTTGATGGTTTATATCCTATAAAGGAGTTTAGATCATATGGTTCGACATAGTCCCCATTTGCTAAACCACCAAATCCTCCAAGTTCCCACTCGGACAATAAGCTATACGTTCGATATCTCCTTGATCGGGCATCCCTTGGGCATTACTTTTTAAAGTTTCCATTCTAAACAAAATCTTGGATTTTATTGGTGTGGCCGGTCAATAGCTTAGGAAACAAAACCAACCGTCCCTTTGGCGTAGAGGATAGCGCGTTGGACTTCTAATCCAAAGGTCGTGGGTTCGATCCCCACAAGGGATGAATAGCATTTTTTATTGTTTAAAACTTTATTGAAATTAACTGTAAATTTAAAAGCTCGCTAATTATTGATCTAATTAATGATCGACGATTTCTATTTTATTTGGAGTGAAATCTGATTTTGTTTGACAGACTGAGCGCTTATACTTGCTGACGATTTAATTGTATGCCGATACAATAAACTGTATTACCGTCGGCAATTTAAATTATTCTTGATCCGCATTTAGGGGCATTCATTCTAAAGATTTATTAAGTTCGTTGACTAATAATAATTTATTGCAATCGCTGCTTGTTAAGTTTCTTTATAAAATTTTCAAATTTTATTGATCAAAGGTACGCCGACATTATAATCATTATACTGAATTCAATTGAATTAGTTTTGATACAATGAACGTACTCCATAAACATACTATGTATATATGTAGTATACATATATGGAATATTAGAGGGAGGGAAGTAAATCATTAAAATTGTGCCATGTATCAAATATTAGGTCGTTAAACTATATCAATGTACAAAACTATTATTTAGTAATTGTAGAATTGGGAATTATTTTATATGTAACCTAAACGCTTTATTTATCATATAAGAACGTACGATCACGTTTCTATTACAACTTCGATAATTCGCGCACTTTACTGAGTAAACATACACACGATTTAACCACTTACGGCGGCTAATTTATTTACATTATATACATGGTCAATTTTTTACCTATAGCTACTTTATGTAAGTACAAATAATTTGTTTACACCTATGTTCTCAAGTACCTCTAAATTATATTTGAGTTAATTCAAGGGTGCGTTTCTAATTTTAGATACAAATTGTATCAACTTTGTTTATTCTTAAACTAATTTTTATAAAATCTTATAAAATTTTAAATTATATTTGGGATTGATTTTGAGTAGATAAGTCAATTTATAATTGGCGAAAGTATAAACTACTTCAGAAACAGGATGAAACTGCTCAAACTGGGTTAACTTATTATGAGTTTATAATTTAATCCAGGAGGATTCATCAAGATCGCTGTCATCCTGACAAATTTTTCCATACTATCCGATGCAAAAGCTCCGTTGAATCTTCTTGTACTAGGTTCTGGATTTTGATCTGTCAAAAGCTATCGATCTCCCTGTAATATTTTTGTAATGGTGGAAGGACCGACCTCGAAAATGTCGTAGAAGTTTCTTACATTCACCAGTTGAAACTGGCTCTCGGGATTCAACTACTAAATCTCCTTCCTGGAATTCATCTGGTGCTCTATGTTTTTGATCAAATCGAATCTTTTGTTGCTTCTGGTTTTTCTTTATACGAGTAGACACTTCTTCACATACATTTAGTAAATCAATCTTCGTAGTACCAATGCAAGAGTTTTTTTTTCTAAAAATAGTTATCGACTAAAGCCAAATAATAATTCCTGAGAGACTTAAGGTTGTAGAGTTTGGTGAGCTATTCATTGACCATTGACTTGCTCGGAGACAGCTTTCCCAATGCGTAGGTACAACATTTCGACCATTGTTCATATTGCACTTAAAATCGTTCTGTTGGGACGCTCCCCTTTTGGCAGTGAGTTGTTGAAAGTATTCGACGTGAATGCCGACCCTGTGTTACATATAACACGAATTGGTGCCCCAAAATAAAAACTCAATTCGTTCTGCTAAAAGCATCAATGGTAACTAAAATGTAACTATCTTTCCTCACACTTTTAACAAACGGACCTAAATGGTCAAGAAACCAGGAGTGAAAGTACGCAGGCTCCCTCGACGAACTCTTCATTACTAAGATCGCTTATTATTTGAATAATTTAGTTAACATTTTTGCTGTAAAACGTCAAGCGAATCCTCTTCTATAAAATGTACATTCAACACGACGAAAGATGCCGGTAAAATATACAACGATCGTAAAACCGGGTTTCTATTCATGACATCCACATGCCATTCATAATCTTGAAGACGTAACCACAATCTACTTATGAGTGATTTGATATCATTTTTAGTAGATACAGTCTTAAGACCGTTGCAGTCTACAACTACCGTAAAATATTTACATAATAAATATGGATGGAACCGATCAAACGTTTCAAGAACAGCTAACGTCTCCAGAACAAAACTGATATTTTTTCCAGGTTCGGTGTTTGACGGCTAAAATACACCACGGGATGTAAACGGTGTGAATTTGATGTTGTTTCACAAAGTTTTCTCAAAGCATCTAATCATTGATAATTGATATCTGCCTTCGTAAGATGTGTTAGTGGCTCTGCCATCGTTGAAAAATACGGCACAAACTTCTTAAAATAGCTTGCTAGTTCTATAAAACTTGAGACTTCGAGAACATTTTTCGGTGTGGGAAATTTCTTCACAACAATAATTTTGTCTTCTCCTGAATTCATGAAACGCTGGCACGGTATTGGGTTAAACTCATACTGGCCATTCGGTGTCACAAACTCAGTAAGATGTCTCGACTTTTCGTTGACTCTAATTTGGCAATAGCCGGAGACTAAATCAACAACAGTGAATCTGATAAACGATATACGGTCGATAACACACTGGCGTATAATCATTCAGCACAATTATTTCCTCCCGATCTCTTATCTTTTTATAAGATTTTTCACAACTATATCTGGTTTACCTACGGAAAGCACTACGACCTCTCATAATTTCGTCTTATCAATACTGATATGATCAATAAAAATTTGTGAAATTTTTTTATCCGTTGTAATGGCTAAACCTTCGCCAAAACCTTTCAAAATTTGTTTATGGGGAACAATGTTAACTTACTAGCGGTACTTTCACGATAGTGACACAATCACTACCTAATTCTATAAAACCTTTTCTATATTCGTTTACTAATTCGACCCACGCAAGATTCTAAATTTTCAGCGCTAACCCTGGAAAGACCTGTGTAAAGATGTTGATCAAGATCCATGGGATAGACCATATAAGACAGTAATGTCGATACTTAAACCTAATTACGACAGAGGAATTGATGAAAGCTTGTGAAAAAGTTGGAAATTGTAAAGCCTTGGGCCCAGGTAATATTCCAAACATAGCATTAAAAGCTAAGAGTTCTACTTTCAAAAAGGAAAAAAAATTGCCTGGAGAACCATTTTCATATCGACCGATCTGTATGCTAGACACAGCTGGCAAGATATTAGAACGTATTATCTACAACAGACATGAGGAAGCCGTTCTACTACGATGTAACTGAGCATAAAACTGTGGCAATACTGACTACCAGCAGAAAAGAGCGAGAAATAATTTCCTTCCAAATGGGCAACTCGGAGATTGTCTCCAAACCTTGTACTGCCGCTCTTTCATACGTAATGCCTAACTTTGAGGGGTTTAAACAAAATCGCCGGAGGTTGTTGGCCAGTGTCGTTGATCCATTTTACTGTATGGCGGGAATGCTTCCAGTTGCTCTTCTGGTAGAGGGGCGTCAAAATGTATACCATAATAGAACCCAAGAGATTGCGTCAACAACTAGGGAGAATCGTAGTCTTATAAGGTCTGAGAGGTAATGGCTGAATAGCAACAACAATGGACACTTGCCTAATCTCTTCAATAGATTTCTGGTTTAACTGTTGCCGGTTGGTGAAGTCGATTTTTATTTAACGCAGATGTTAACGGTACACGGAAACGACTACACCCGATGGTCCGAGCCGTCAGGTTGTACTGGAGAATGCGGAACAAAAAAAACACAGTTTTTTAGAGTGAGTCGTTCGAATGCCAAGAGTCCTAATTTCTTGAACGGGCATATTGTATCTACGTGACGATCACCTCATTGGACTGCGTTTATAAAATGTTCATTTTAACTCATTTTGAGGGTATAGAATAGTACTAGCCAGGTCAACAGCTTTTCGTTACTAATTCCTTGAAATTCAACGAATACTTTGGCTTTTCCCAAGTATAAATTCTTCGATTGATCGAGTCATAAACCTACCGGAATAATTTTTTCATTCTACGTACCAAATTTCACCATGATCGGTTAAGAAATTTTTTAGTTTCGACCCAGTTTCAGGGGTGTTTTTTTAATAGTCAGTTTTAATGGATCGAGCCATTTATTTCCCAACCTATAAATATGGAACCTAATTTAATGATAAACATGGAACTTTAATAGTTGTTTTGGATGAATCTAACAAGAAGTTGTTAATCATGAATATCAGGCTTTACGCAACGACAGAAAATATATCCTCGAATAGAGGTCGTTCGTTTTTTTTCGAAATAATTCTTGGATAGAAATGTGCCTAGCACATCTGGCGTACCGTTGGCATTATTGGGCTCTGAGGGTTATAAAAAACAAGCTACGCATGCAATTCGCGAAAGACACAAGTAATGGGTGGAAGAGATTGTATCTAGAGTGTTGAATTGGAATGTATATTAAGCGCATCCTGCACTGAGGCTGTCAGAGGCACATATTTTGTTTCGAGTCTTGAAATTTCTGAAGAGTCTCAAAACTCGAAGCTACTATTGGTGTTTATATAGGCCCAGCGCATTTTTTTAGGACAATTGATGGTCTCTTAAGAAATCGTCTCTTAAGTTGTTTATATCCCAAACACCGTGTTATAATCGCTGTCAACAGAAACAAGGAATGTTTGATTACAACACAACCAACCAAATATTAAACTAGGCATTCATATTAGCAATAACTTTCGGGTTATTAGAGCATTGATCTCCGTTCTTTAAAGTTGTTGAATCGATGAATATCGAACTTCTGTTTAAGATTACAAAATTGCTAAAAGGATTTAGGGTTAACAATAAGTACGGCTTGCCTGAGGCCAATATAGTCTTCAGAAAGCTCACTATCAGATAATGATCATCTGACTCAGATTTTTAAAAATACTAACGGTTGGTTCGGAGTTTACGAAGACTGCCTTTTTAGTTCACCATTGTACCTTATGGCACTTCTTCTGCAAAGCAGTCAAAAATTGCAACAGTTAAAATATCTATGTCGCTGTTATCGGTTTTGCGAAAATTTAAACGGTAAAAGACTTCCGACTCCGTGTTAGCATGATCAAATTCATAGCAAAATGTGATAGATATCGATGGGTGGTAAGAGTTAATAGTGAAAAGTAATAGGTTTGTTACATCAGATGTACTATTATCGCCATCCGGTGGAAATACTAGATCAACCTGCCTGAGTTTCTTGAAATATTGCTAATTTGGAATAAACCAGCATTTATCGTACTCTCAGTGAATACGGTTTCCTCGGTATTTGTTACGTTTGAAGCAACGTAGTGTGTAAAATCCTCCGATCGTATATATGGAACCATACATATCAGGTGAGGAAGGTTTAAATCTACAACAACCAAAACGTCATCTTGGATGTGCATATACGACAAAAAGTGGCATACAGAACGAAAATAATTTTTCCCTTGGCTTTAATTTTAATTTTCACACATAATACCTGAAGATTGTCACTTATCGCTATAAGAACTCCTGTGCCAGATGGATCTGAATCGTTAGACATCACAGTTCCACCTTTGGAGATCTCAAAAGAATATTGCGGGTTTTAGTCTGGATCCGGATTCTCCTTATATTTTGGTAGTACAGAAACAGATAATTGAGGTTTTGATGCATTATTGGTGTTTATGTTACGCAAATCTACAAATTTTTGCACAAATGACTAAAACGACAGTTCACCGAAAACGAGAGTTCACCGAAAACAACAATTCATCGAGAACTAAAAATATTCTCTCGAAATGACACTTGATTCCAATATTTTGGACATTTATCCAGTAGCAAAAATGGTATGGTGGGGTATAGTTTTCCTGAACACTTTCCCGCCCTTTTAGAGTCTTATTTAATAACACTACTAAGAGTCAAAGGCGGTTTAAACTCAAGAGTTTCTGGCCAATTTGCAGAAGTTAACGTTTCGGGCGAGGTCTTTAGTACCGAATTTTGATTTTTCAGTCCCTTCAGAAATTGTCAGACTCGAAACAAAAGCTGTACCTCGGACAGGCTCAGGTAGGTATATGCACATTCCAATTCAACACTCTAGACACAAACTCTTCCCCTCATGTTATAGTTGTGACACTACATTTCAATGATGTCATTTCTATATTGATATCAGGCTGATAAGTTTGATCACCTGAGAATAACGCATATCAATTTAAGAGTGACGAGAAATACGTTAGTCAAACAGTTAGGACTGTGTTTATGTCCATTTGTAACTCGCTGTATTCGTTCTGAATACCGCTACATAGTCGCTTGGAGTGCTTCCTCGCGACCATGAAATCGTTGTGTAACTGCCTTGTTGGTCGTGTTTGCGTGTGATCCTTATCCTCTGCGAGTACAGAGACGGCACAGCGGATGAGTCATGAGGTAATGTCTCTGTCTTCACTTCAAAATGACTACTTCTGTTCATTCCGGTCGCTGAAAATTCACTTCCTTCACTGTTCTCCCGCTATTGCGGCAGGCGGAAGTAACCTTAGTCATTTCGTCATCGAAACCTTTGGTGTCAACCATGGCTGTATTTTTCTGCGGGGTTTTCGCCAAGGCCATCATTATCGTTTTCGTTGAGCTTTGTTTTTAACTTCTTAAAAGATCGTTCTAACGATCGTTCTTGCTTCTATTATCATCTCTATTTTTGATACTATCTGCATTAGAGAACAAGCGGACTGTCTCTAAGTCGTTGCGGTCGTTTTATGACTGCACTGAGGATTCTACTACCAGCTCCGTAACATTTTTTGCTAATTTGCCTTCCATAATCTTAGGCAGGGTTGGTTCAATGGGGACCTTTTCACTCAGTGGGAGCTCGTTCAGAGAGCCCGTCCCGTCTTTACGGTTTCAAAACAATGTCTCGAAAAATTTTGCAGGCTCGCTCTGCCCACAATCTGTTACAGGCTCCAGAGCGAAAATATGATATATGATTTACATTATGTCTTGTTCAATTGGTACAATTACAGATTACAGTATGATCGGGTAATCACAAACTGATAGTTACAGTTGGATAAGTAAATTTAATTTCACTTCAATAAAAAGAATTTGATTCGCTGGTTAGTTTGTTTCAAGTTAATTTCGTCGCTTGAATCAACTCCCCAATGCGACCTGGTCGAGTCTATGCCTAAAAATCTACATGTCATTTAAGCATTCTTGGCAGATGCTGAACTCGATTAAAATTGAACGTCACCTTTTCCATAATTCATCTTTAATCAACATAGAAATCCAAGAATTTGCTGATGGTGGAGAAGGGACATGCGGTGCAGCAATTTATACAAGATGTGGCGTGCAAGTTCATCTACGCTTTGAACTATATAATGCATGTCTTCTTGCCGATTTGACTCAGTACTTGCAATAATTGACTTCGGAATATTTTTTATTGCCGATTCAATCGTAGTCTCGGAATAAATTTATTACCAACAGGGTTTCCAGAATTTAACGTTAATGAAAGTCCTCGAGGTGACGTTACCAAGACATTGAAAGTTTGGTTTCGAACTAATGAAATGTTGAATTCTTCGAATTAAAAAATTCGGTCTCACCAGGCTGCAGTGACCAAGCTACAAAATTATTCAAAATACTTTGAACTTACATAAAAAGTATAATCACAATGCCTTAGCGAATTATTATGATTCGCTATGCATTTGGCAACCCCTTCGTAACCTCGAATTTTATTGTATTGAAATTTTGGGTTATTCTGGGTGATGATAGCCAGATATTACTTTTACATGGGGGAGGTTACCATGGCGTTGGGAGTTTGATTTCGAACTAATGAAATATACAATACATGGGCTCGGTACGAAAGCACGAATTACAAAATCCCGACCATCGGTGTGAAGTTTTCAACATTTATCAAAAGTGTAGCTACACAAATTAACAAAAGCAAAAATAATGTAGATACACAATTTAACAAAAAGTGTAGAACTACATAAAATAATTGTGGCAGGGTTGAATTTGTTATAATTTTCACTAAATATAATCTAATCTAATCCGCGGTATATCACTGCGACCTTTGGGGAATTTTGTTTGTTTAGTGTAAATGGAAATAATAATATAAAAGTGTAAACTGGGTCTTGTGGGTGTTTAAGGGCCATTAACACTTAATTCTAGAGATGACACCACTAATGGTTGTAGGAAGTGCCCCGAAAATGCCAGTATACTCAGATTTGTGGTGGCATCTCGATTTTGCTAAAACCGTAAAAATAATTTTTACGACATGTTTAAATATTTTTTATCTGCGTTTTTTTAGGATATCTACCATTTTGTGATTGGTCTTTGACAAATTATGAGATGTGACTTGCATTTTAACATGAATTTTTAAGAATTTTTGGAATTTGGCCATTCCTTGACCAATTATTGTCAAATTTTGTATGCACAAATGGATTTGGATTCTAACTTGAATTTTGTACTTAGTTCCGGAATTTGGTTATGCTGAATGTAATTAGGCCATTTCTTAACAAGTTATGGCCAAGTTTGGTATTGTTACGAATTCTACTCTACACAAGCATATCACTTGGTGGGCGAGTTCGAACTAAGTTGCAGACTATAATTTTATTAAGCGATTCATGTAAAATACTAAAATTAACGGCGGCATTAATCATCAAAACAGGCCAATCGTGAATTTCGACTACATGAAAATGATTTAATTGCAATCCACATATAAGGTTTTCCAATAAGAGTGATATGATTTCTTTAAAAAAAATTGTTGCATTTGCTGCGTGGCACGTAGCCCCGTCTTGTTGGAACCAAATGTTGTCAAGATCAACTTCTTCCAATTTCGGCCATAAAAAGTTGGTTATCATCGATCTATACCAATCTCCATTGACAGTAACGGTATTACCAGCTTCATTTCGAAAAAAATACGGACCGCTGATTTCACCAGACCAAAAACATGGTTTTTCATGAATAATTTGTGGATTTTCTTCGCACCAGAATCGACAATTTTGTTTATTTACCGCACCACTCAGATGAAAGTGAGCCTCATCGAAGAAGATGATTTTCTTAAAAAAATCGTTATCGTTTTCAAGTTGTTCCAAGGCAAAATCAGCAAATTCACGACGTTTACGGTGGTCCAATGGCTTCAGTTCTTGAGTGAGAACAATTTTATACGGATGCAAACCCAAATCCTTTCTCAAAATTCGCCAGGTTGTGGTTTGAGACAGTCCCAATTCTTGAGAACGTCTTGGAATCGACAAATTGCGGTCTTCAGCAACACGTGCCTGAACGGCAGCAATATTTGCATTACTTCGAGCGAATCTTTGCCTTATTAGCACTTCAACATTATGTAAAGAAAATGTACGCTCAAAATTTTCAACAATCCGACGAATAGCGAGCACACTTGGACGATTATTACGACTATAAAATGGCAAAAGCGCACGAAAAGTTGCAATTGGAGAACGAATATTTTGATAATAAAACTGAATAATTTGTAAACGTTGTTCTTGCGTATATCTCACCATGATGAAATTGTAAACATTACTGAATACAATGAAACAAAAAATAACAGATCATGACATATTACAAATGGCCGAAACGTCACTTAAAAATCATATCATTCCTATTGGAAAACCCTATACATCGCCACGTGCAATAAAAGGATTAATCTCAATTCGAGCAGCAAGGACAGTTGTAATTTAACCAGTGAACAGTGCAGGCTAAAAGTCAGGTAGTAAACAGTGCCGAAAGTATAGTGAACAATAAAACAGTAAAAGTTAATTTTGTGTGTAGTGAATGAGTGGAATTTGTGAATTGCTGCAGTATTAAAGGTGTTGGAAAATAAAGTTTGTAGCTCTAAATCGCTGAATGTTTTATTTGCAAAATCAAGTACGAATGTACAACAACTGGATTGGGATTTCAACGTGGATTTAACGTGAAGTTCTGTAATTAGACCATTATAAATTGAACTTGGCCATTTTTTAACCAATCATGGTTAAATTTAGGTTCTAGAGTTTGATTGGGATTCCTACATCAAATTTGGCTGTAGTTTTGGGTTTTGGCCATGTTGGATGGAACTTGGCCATTTCTTAACCAATAATCGCCATATTTGATTTATCGGTCTAGATTGTGATTCTAAATTGAATTTTGAACGCACTTAACGAATTTAGCATTGCTTAATTGAACTAGGGCATTTCTTCTTTATACAGAATGGAGCTTCGAAATTTCTTAACCACTTATGAAAAATAATAAACTACTTTATGCATTTGCTACATTGTATTGATAAGAAAAAGATTATTCACCTTGGGGATTACCTAACATTTTGCAAAGTATATGCATATCATGCTGGTTACGATGAACTTGATTGACTTTGCAGAATGAGTTACGTTTTTTGCTAGTATGTACAAATTGCAACGGTTTATTAAACCTAATAATATGTACGTTAAAGTAAGTCAAAAGTTTCGAGAGAAAAAAAAATATTTTGTCATCATCAAATGAAGACATGCAATCATTTGTCGCTTGGTTAACCAGCCATCCGGTTGAATTTTATTTATGGTCCATTTTATATGAACGGCGCCAACACTATATCTGAGCCATTAATCAATTCTATCTGCACAAAGTTGGACAAGAACCAAATATTTCGCATCAAAAAACTATCAACCTTGTTCCACATTTGACGGTTATCTGATTAAACAATAGCACCTTTACTTTAGCCACAATTTTTGTGGACTAACATACACTTTATGTTAAAAGTGTAAGTGAATTATATGAAGAATCAAGTGAATGCCATGAAGGTCATTCGACTAGTCAACTATTCAATTAGTACATATTTTTAAAACCAAACATTGTGGCGTATTCTGGTTTTGAAGGCAATACCGGAAACTTGTTTTGCTTATAATTAGAAAAGTTATTTGGGTTTATTTTTCATTCGTTACCAAAGTATTGTCAATTAACCATAATTCTAATTAATAAACGATAATATTCATCGATACCCGCAAGCGAAATGATTCAACGTTATTTTAAAGATATAAGTTAAGTCAGAGTAGATCTAGCTTGGTGACTAAGAGGTTTTCCAACTCGACAATCGCTGATGCTATGTAGTAAAAGACCTTAGCAATAAACTACAGACTCCTGAAAACGATACTGAATGCTGCATTATTCAGTTCCGCGGTAAATTCCAATTTTTGTAGTAAAGTAATTAATTTACATGATTTTGGTAACTGTGAAGCGGCTTGGGTTTAGATTAGATGTTTTTCACAACATTTTGCTGTGGGAGTGCCTTATATTAATCCTAATTCCAAATAGGACCGCTACATGGATTATTACAATATGGTGAATTCAATTGCTGAAAGTTTTGAAAATAGTACAATCGTTTTTGTTTGTGACTTTAATTTACCAACTGCGCCTTGTCAGTTATTACAGCACCCTCGATCTAAATCAAATCAATAATGTGTTTAGGAGTATGAGGAGCTCCCAATCGACACGCCAGGAATCAGCAATTAATTCATAAAGACGCAGATCGATCACGTGATGTCCATGTAGAATTTCTGCAGTGTACAGGACCAGATTGAACCCGTGTGTGCTGAAGAGGAACTCGGAGGGGAGTATGGTAACCGCGATCAAGCGGATGACTATTACCTGATTGCAGTTTCAAGTTTGAAAACCATACAGACACAGCTATCAGGCATGGTCGAGAGCCCGCAAGGACGCCAAGCTAACTCACGTACAGCAGTCGGTCAATACAAAGCTGCTTCGAATAAAGGTTCTTCAACGGCGACTACACTAATTGGACCTAATTTGAGAAGTTTTCGTTGATCTCGTTCGTAACCAATTGCTTACCAATTCGAAAAGGCTACACTATCTGAAGATGAATTTAACTGGAGATACAGCATCGTTGCTCAAGTCTGTGAGCATCTCCAGCGACAATCACGCAATTTCGCCATCGTATCGCATTCAAGCCAAAATTTTGCCATTCGAGCTTTGTTGGATTCAAGATCTCTGGTTGCCTGCATATTGGAGAGTACAGCAAAACGTATCGGATTAGCAGGAATATCAGCTGCAGTCACGATCAATGGAATCTGAGCAAACGAAGTGCCCACGTCGCTTTCAATTGCCGAATTCGTATTACACTCCCGAATCGATTCAATATTCTCCACCTCGGTCACAGCCCGCGTCGTCGTGAAGATTACAGGCACGCTACCATGCCAACCAATTAATACGCATCATGGAACTTGCCGATCCCCATTACTATCGATCCAACAAGATAGGTATTTTACTCGGAGCCGACGTCATCGGGATGGTTCCAAAGTGTGGTTGTATCGGCGGCGTTAACAGTTCACCATTCGCCCAAGATATGAAATATGGGTTCATCTTTGTTGGCAAGGTGGAGCGCAGGACAACTAATTCGCCGCCTAATTTAACGGTAACCATCGAGGACGATGATACCGTCGAGACCGAAGAATGAACGGCACTACGAATCAACACACTTGCTTAATGAAGATGGAAGACCGGATTTCTGTCATTCAATGAGAAATCATCACTCCTTGCGGAATGTAATGGGAAGATGCAGTTCTGCGCCTTCACCATACGGAACGCCGGTTTGCCAAGAACGATCAACTACTGAGTTCTGAGTACGTAGGTTCATGCAGGATTATCTGAAATCGGATCAAATGGAGGCAGTGTCAGAAGAGTATATCAACACAAACTGCGCGTGGTATTTGACGCATCACACACAACATCAACCGGTATATCACTTCCCAAGCTCCAACAGAACTTCTTCGAAATACTAACCCGGTTTTGTCAGACCTTGATGGCGCCCGAACACAGAAATTATCACAGGATCGTATTGCGACCTGCTCCATATGAGTCAGTTTGAGACCATCGTTTGTGCATCATCACGTACGGTACTGCCAGTACCGTTCAGACGATCAGGAGAAATACCCAATTGCAGTTAAAGACGGTTATCCAGAGACTTCTACGTAGACCTCCCGACCCCGGACCTGACGACCGGCTCAGACAACATCGCGGATTTATACGAGGTCCAGAAGCAACCGTTGCACTTGCTCAGAAGTGGCGGCTTCAAACTGCGGTAGTGGTCCTCGAACAGCAGCTTCTCAATGAGATACCAATTCCGCAAACCAATTTCGCTCGGCTGGGAATCTCGTACCACAATTTTGGGTGCTCTGCATATCGTGGGATGAAGTGGTCCCAAAAACAGTTGCTCAAAGATGGCTCACTTATCGAGATAGTTTGAAATCATTGTAGGCTCTCCGAATCGATCGCTGGATACATCATTGAACAACTCGCAGTCATCTTCAAGTTCACGATTTCAGCGACGCCTCTGAGAAAGCATACACGGCGGTGGTGTATGCTCGAACAACGTTAGCAGATGTATCCGCCAAAACCACAATGCTGGCATCAAAGACCAAGGTTACACCAAGGTCTGGCGCTTTATGCCAGCGTACTCCTCGCCAATCTCATGCACACAAACATACGCATGGACCGATTTGCAACTAGTGCTTGTTGCAAATTTTGGATTACATTCAACCTATTGATTGGAATTATGTCGAGACCAAGCATAATCCCGCAGATTCCTCGTCTTGCGGTGTTGACCCTTCATCACTACACAGCCATCTGTTGTGGTAGACAGGTCTAGTTTGGCTACGAGAAGATCCCGGCTAATGGCCACGCCAAAGAACGAGCGAGGCTTACACTAACATCGACTAACGAAAACTCAACTCATTGATCGCAACGGATGCAGAAACCGTGACGTCTAACAATGACCTGTACTACCTATTCGTTGGATATTCATCGCTCGGAAAATTACTTCGTGTCACGGCCTTCTGCAGACGTTTTCTCCAACATCGACATCTCCGTGCAACAATACACTGGAGAGACTTCACCATGATGGTGGGCGTGGTGCCCAAGCTCAATTGGGCGTTCGAATTTTGGGCCCAGCTGGTTAATAATCACATTTCGCTAAGGATGCCAATCCGGAGAACATCTATTAGACAAGAGGCCACTTCGATCTCTGAACCCTTTCGTCAGCAGTGACGGTATACCACGAGTCGGAGAGCGGCTCAACGAATCAGACTTGCCATACACACGGAAGCATCCGATCATTTTTTCCAAAGACAACGAGCTTACGAATTTTTTCACCACATTTTTTCGATAACTCACCACAAACGCATTCATCTCGTCGTTTAAAAGGTTCTCTGCGAGAAAAGGCAAAGTTCAAAACATGTACAGCGATTGTGCAAGAAACTTCGTCGGCGCTAGTCCTCAACTGCCATTCCTCCACCTCCAGAGCACGAGAGATGTTACTCCGGAAATCACAGCATTATTGGTTCAGAATGGCACCATCTCGAACATTATTCCTCCTGTTGCGCCGTACTTTAGCGGCTTGCGGGAACGAACAGGCATAAAATCGGTCAAACATAATTTACGTCGTACCATGGGTGAAACCTTACTCACGATCGAGGCGTGCCTAAACTCCCGACCATTGACGAACGACCATGATGATTGTATGTTCCTCACTCTAGGCTATTTCTTAATCTGGGTAACACCAATCACGACAGCTGAACCAAAAAAAACTGGAAAATTTGGTCGACGTAACATCTTTCTCGCCCACAGCAACGTCTAAAGTGGGTGAGAGTCCTCATCAAGGAAGAAAGCATACCACCTTCGAAATGGTATCTCGGGAGGATTATCGAGGTGCATCCAGGATCTGACGGACGAGTTCGAGTCTTCATATTAAGATGCCAGCTGTGTCTACTGCCTATTTAAAATAACCACAATCAACACTAAAATATTAAAACACTTTAGGGGGACCCGCAATATTGGAGATAACATCAATGGACTGTACGACCGTCGGTGCTGACACTTATCGGTTGGCACTCCATAATAAAACGTCGGGCAACACGGTTTTCACTAAATGATCAACATTCAACAGCACTTTTGCAACTGTCAAAATCATCCATCCATGTGGAAAACTTTCTGCTTAATTCAACTTTCGAACGAGCAACAAGGGACGGAAAAACAATAAATAAATATTTTTGTGTGTGTCACGCCAGCCGGAAGCATATCGGCCGGGACAGCCTTGTGACATAGTTGGGTTGGCTGTTGGTTCTAGCTGGGTTTATTAGGTTTTGGCTGGAATTATACGCTTTCGGCAGAAAAATCATATTTGGCGCATTGATGCACAAACGGTTCCGGCTGGAATTATAAGGTTTCTACCGAAAAATCATATAGTGTTGGATTCTGGCTGGCTCTGTCACGTTTTGGCTTGAATTATAAGGCTTCGGCCGAAAAAACGATTAGTACACAATGATGTACGTGTATCTTATGTCATAGTTGGTTTGGCTGTAGTATGGCTCCGACTGGCTTTATTAGGTTTCGGCTGGAGATATAAGGTTTATTCCGAAAAATCATGTAATGCTGGATTTATAACGTTCCGGCTTTAAATATTATATAGTGCAGAATGATGCACAAAGCATCTTGCTATTTGTGCCATCGTTGGGTTGGCTGTAGTATGGTTATGGCTGGAATTATAAGGTTCTGACTGAAAAAGGATATAGTGCACAATATAGTTAGTTTGGCTGTAGAGGGTGTGGCTCCGGCTGGATTTATAAGGTTCCAGATAAAAAAATTATATAAAACATAATGATGAACAATGCATCGTGTTACTTGTGTCATAGTTGGTTTGGTTCCGGCTGATTTCATCAGGATAAATAATCTGCTCTTCCGTATTTTTCATATTTCGCATTTTCGCTTCAACAAATATTTTTTGTAATTTGAATGTAAGGTGCGACATCTAGGTTTAAGTAGTAGTAGTAGTAGTAGTAGTAGTAGTTGGTTAGTGTAGAACATACTTATTAATATTTTGACCACCAATATAATCTAGAGCATTACCATTGCGTACATTTTGGAATTATTAAGGGATCTATTGGAAGGTCAGTAGTTTGTCGTAGTGAAGATTCGAAACGCGGAAGATTGAAAACGTAAGCTATTCCCGAAACTCTAAGAATAAATAATTGTCTTTGTAATTCAGTTTAGTGGATAATTTATAATGAAAATTGTGGTAAGTGATATTTTTCCAGTTAAAACTGCAATTTGAACGAAAATTGAGCTAAAAATTCTGGATGTACTTATAAAAGTATCGTAACTTAAAATTAACACCAAAATAACATTTTCAAAGGTTATTTAACATCCAAACATTTATCAGTTGATCATACAGAAACACGCACAAATAGACATGTTTTTATTTGTATAATCAGTCACTACTGCCATAATTTATTTTGTAAACAAAATCGATTTATCAAATTGAGCGTACTCGTAGACCAAGAACTCATAATTAATTTTATTATATGCGACGTCTACGACAACATTCCTGTATAATAAGTGCGGGAGATTAATTCTACCTACCCGAGTGTTTGTACATAGAATATCTGATCATTAAATTAAATTGAATTTACATGGTTGACTATTTTAAGTGGGGCAATAAAATTATTTCCATCAATGTTGAGACTATGTCGTTTGACTCCCAAACTACTCGTGTATACAAGTTTGTAGTTACAAAGTAATTTGCAAGTAATTACATTAAATTAATGTAATTTAATTAAATTTTCATTAACGCATATAATTATCGATCGTATACTGTGTATGTCTAATGTTTATACGTAAATTAAGCAAATCACAACATGTACTCTACGTCATTAGGTAGATTAGAAAAACGGAATGTGGCTTCGTACTGCTTTTCTATAAAAAGAAAATTGTTTGTAATATAAAATTATAAACATAATAGGTGTCAACTTATATTATATGTTACTATGCTCTCCACCTTGGTAATAGAAACAAGAAGCAATAACTAAACACAATTGTTTGTTGCTTTTCATTATCAAGTCAAGGTTGGAAAAATATCTGTAAATGGAATTTTAGGAAATTAGATGTCATTGTCCCCATATACCAAATCCAGATCGAACTTTATCAATCCGCAACTACCTCTTCATTGCGAAAAACACAATTTTCATTTGCACGCATAAATAATAAATTACATATGATTCATCATGAGTGATACCAAAATCGAACACTTACTGGTTTTATAAAGGGTGTTTTTTTAGGAGGTTTGTTTTTCCGATAGATGTCGTTTTATTTTATGACAGTTGTTTTGACAGCTCAAAGTGGCATTTCTACTCAGTATTGTTTGGCAAATCATTATGAATAGGTTAACTCCAGAACAACGTTTTCAAATCGTGGAAATTTATTTTCAAGATCAGTGTTCAATTAAAAATGTTTATAGAGCACTTCGTGAATTTTATGGTGCACATAATCGTCCGTCAGAGACCACCATAAAGAACGTAATTACCAAATTTCGGTCTACATTCACTCTTTTGGATGCCAAGCCACCGACAAGAATGAGAAGAGTTCGTACAGAAGAAAATATTGCTGTCGTTGAGGCCAGTGTCGAAGAAAACGACAATTTATCGATTCGTCGTCGTGCTCAGCAAATTGGGCTTTGTCCATCGACTTTATGGAAAATTTTACGTAAAGATTTGGGTTTGGTGCCATACAAAATTCAATTGGTGCAAGAATTAAAGCCACACGACCATCGTTTGCGCCGTGAATTCAGTGATTGGTCGTTAAATCAATTGAACGAAGATCCATTTTTTTACCGTAAAATTCTCTTCAGTGGTGAGGCGCATTTTTGGTTAAATGGATACGTCAACAAACAAAATTGTCGCATTTGGAGCAAAGATAATCCACACGCCGTTCAAGAATTACCAATGCATCCTGATAAATGTACTGTTTGGTGCGGTCTATGGGCTGGTGGGATCATCGGTCCATATTTCTTTAAAAATGAGGAAGGACGACGCGTTACCGTGAATGGAAATCGATACAGAACCATGTTAAATGAGTTTTTGTTGTCAAATCTTGAAGATATGGATATGGATGAAATGTGGTTTCAACAAGATGGTGCCACTTGCCATACAGCACGTGAAACAATCGACTTATTGAAAGAAACTTTCAACGACAACATTATTTCGAGAAATGGTCCGGTGAATTGGCCTCCGCGTTCGTGCGATTTGACGCCACTCGATTACTTTTTGTGGGGATACGTGAAGTCATTGGTTTATGTGGATAAACCTCAATCGATTGACGCTTTGGAAACCAATATTCAACGTGTCATTGCTGACATACGCCCTCAAATGCTTGAAAAAGTGCTGGAAAATTGGACCTCCAGAATGACATTTGTGAAAAATAGTCGTGGTAGCCATATGCCAGAAATTGTGTTTAAATGTTAAATGCCAAAAAATTATCTACCAAATAAAAAAAAATTTTGGTCATTTCATAATTTTATATGTGTTTTATTCAAAAAAAAAATCGGCAACCTCTTAAAAAAACACCCTTTAGTAATCTGACTTTGGCTGTTCTAATTTAATATTAATGGAAACGAATTTTAATTAGGAACTCAAATATTGTTTCCATACAAAAGCGCTGGTTTTCCAGAAACGATTGCGGATTATTTTTAGATGCAATTAGAACTCGATAATTCTAGACCCCAATCATTAACTATCCAAATGAAAATAATAATCGTAACGTTTACACAAACTTTTAAACCGCAAACAATTTTTCCCGTAACAATTAATACAAAAGTAATTCATACAAAAAATGTATATAACGGGTGTTTTTTTAGGAGGTTTGTTTTTCCGATAGATGTCGTTTTATTTTATGACAGTTGTTTTGACAGCTCAAAGTGGCATTTCTACTCAGTATTGTTTGGCAAATCATTATGAATAGGTTAACTCCAGAACAACGTTTTCAAATCGTGGAAATTTATTTTCAAAATCAGTGTTCAATTAAAAATGTTTATAGAGCACTTCGTGAATTTTATGGTGCACATAATCGTCCGTCAGAGACCACCATAAAGAACGTAATTACCAAATTTCGGTCTACATTCACTCTTTTGGATGCCAAGCCACCGACAAGAATGAGAAGAGTTCGTACAGAAGAAAATATTGCTGTCGTTGAGGCCAGTGTCGAAGAAAACGACAATTTATCGATTCGTCGTCGTGCTCAGCAAATTGGACTTTGTCCATCGACTTTATGGAAAATTTTACGTAAAGATTTGGGTTTGGTGCCATACAAAATTCAATTGGTGCAAGAATTAAAGCCACACGACCATCGTTTGCGCCGTGAATTCAGTGATTGGTCGTTAAATCAATTGAACGAAGATCCATTTTTTTACCGTAAAATTCTCTTCAGTGATGAGGCGCATTTTTGGTTAAATGGATACGTCAACAAACAAAATTGTCGCATTTGGAGCAAAGATAATCCACACGCCGTTCTAGAATTACCAATGCATCCTGATAAATGTACTGTTTGGTGCGGTCTATGGGCTGGTGGGATCATCGGTCCATATTTCTTTAAAAATGAGGAAGGACGACGCGTTACCGTGAATGGAAATCGATACAGAACCATGTTAAATGAGTTTTTGTTGTCAAATCTTGAAGATATGGATATGAATGAAATGTGGTTTCAACAAGATGGTGCCACTTGCCATACAGCACGTGAAACAATCGACTTATTGAAAGAAACTTTCAACGACAACATTATTTCGAGAAATGGTCCGGTGAATTGGCCTCCGCGTTCGTGCGATTTGACGCCACTCGATTACTTTTTGTGGGGATACGTGAAGTCATTGGTTTATGTGGATAAACCTCAATCGATTGACGCTTTGGAAACCAATATTCAACGTGTCATTGCTGACATACGCCCTCAAATGCTTGAAAAAGTGCTGGAAAATTGGACCTCCAGAATGACATTTGTGAAAAATAGTCGTGGTAGCCATATGCCAGAAATTGTGTTTAAATGTTAAATGCCAAAAAATTATCTACCAAATAAAAAAAAATTTTGGTCATTTCATAATTTTATATGTGTTTTATTCAAAAAAAAAATCGGCAACCTCTTAAAAAAACACCCTTTACAAATTATTTACGCTATTAGAAATATTTTTTCAAAACGGGTTATAACCCAAAAATTCATCCAATATACAATTCATCCAAAAAATGTTTATACAAAAATTCAATTACTTTAGTAGAGCGATTCTAACAATGGATCAATCGGTAGAAGGGATACGGGCGATGTTATTCTCTCTATCTGTGTTTGCCTGCAAGGTTAGTACTATTCGCCACTATTTTCCACTTTTAATTTTCTCTCCAAAGTATGTTTGTATGAATTTAACGTCATACAAGAAACATTTTGTGTGTCATTTCTCCCTTAATTATGATTGACGGGGAGGAGCGACGTTCAGATAGTAAATACATTTTAATAGAAACTATATTTCGGTATTCGAGAACAAAAACAAATATTTATTTATCAAAAATGGCTTCGAAGCACTTTTTCCACTCCAATTGAGGTATCTCCAAAACATGCATTTCGAATGCATCAACCACTTCTTCAGGTGTCGAAAAACGTTGAACTCGCAATTTATTTTTAATTTGGGGGAATTGTCGTCGGAGGTTGGTTTTCCTTATTTCATCGAAGACTTCTGGTAAACAAATGGTTGTCTACCATTTAGAATTTACCTTTCTATGTTGCACCAATGGTAAGGTTGCAACATGTCCAGTTTTTCGATAAACAGGCGACCATTTACTGCAAAGTGGAACAACACCCATACGTCACGAGGTTATAGATATGGATTTGGATCACATTTTCTTTCGACATGTTCATGCAATATTGAATGTATGCTGGTCCCACTAATGCTCAAGGATGGATTAATTTTACGATAACTCACATGATGACCTGGAATAGCACCTTGGAACAATTTGTCGTTGAGCGAACTGTGGCCACGACTGAATTCTGTAAAGCAACGATAAACACTGGTCATTGATGGTGTTTCATCGTCAAAAGAATTAACTTCATCATGTACTGTTGTTGAGTTAATCCACTTCTAACATTGTAAGAAATAATCGCACGAAAATGTTCACGATTTAGTTCCATGTTTGCACTGAAATGAAATTGTGAAGTCACTAAAACAAAAAAAAAATACGATGGGGACTTCAGTTATTAGATGGCAGCACTAGGGTTGTCCAGTCCCGATTTATAAAAGGGAACCCTTAAGATCATTTTATATAACTTTTGAGAGTTTTAGTTAAGACGTGGAATGCAATAGTTTAAAAGCGATAGTGAATAGCGGGAAAGTTATAAGTGGCGTTTAACATGAAATTAGTGGAGTGATTTAATATAATTATAAATGGTGAAAAGTAGATAAATAAATAATTGTGAAAAGTATTGATGTTGTGGTTAAGTTATTAGTGGATATTGTTAAATATTACACACCCTGTGCTGAAATTGACAGTCAGGATTATTATTTTGGCTGTGTACTGTTTTCCTCTTCTTTTAGCATCATTAAAGTGTGAACGTGTATGAAATAAATAAATCACTTTGAATTTTCACTTATCTAATTCGTTTCTCTTTAATCTTCCTTAAATTATTTAGAGTCTCTGAATGATGTAAGAATGCCGTAAATTATTCTGAAACCATAGTAATCAAAGCTACCGTTGTGGCGCTGGAAACAATTCTAACATTTATTATGCCCATATAATTATGTGACATATCATTTAAAACGTCTTGAAAAAGTACCAATTTTGTTATTAGAACTTTAGTTCACAAATCAACCATTTTGGTGCTGGTTGCTAATTATTGATTTATTACGGAATATATAAGTGTGACATGTCAATAGAAAGGTTTTGAAGAATGTCACAGATTTTGCTGATACATATTAGTACTCCAGATTACCGTTGTGGCGCTGATTAGAAATACATTTTTAAGATTTTGAACGAAGAAAAATTTGTTATCAGCTATTTATTACACAAATTCAGCGTTTTGGCGCTAGTGTCAAATTATTTATTTGACGAAGAATATGATAATTTAAAAGGTCTTGAAGAATGCCATAACATAGTTGAAGCACGTTAGTACTTAAAACTACCGTTGTGGTGCTCGAAGCAGTTACATTTAGCTTATTCCAATAAAATCATTTGACATATAAATTAATCATGGTTGAAAGGCGCTGGTGACAAATTAATCCTTTTTGGTTTAGAATATGAATATAATAATTTCGATTTTTATTTTATGTGTATTTTCCGGGTTGGTCCAATGGTACTCATATTCTTAGAAAAGTTTTTTGTCTTCATGTAAATATATTTCTTACCAAATTTTAAGCAAATCAAGACTGTTTTAATTTTTCGATTCATTGTGTATTATTTGAAAAACTGTTAAAACTGGTCTAATTGTTAAAATCAATGATGATCGTCATGCATGTTTTCTGCGTTATTTTCCCGATTTCCAGTAAATTTTCAGGTTTATCAATTTCCAGACCGAAGTTCTGATTACCTCGTCAGGTTCTAGCCTCTAGCACTTTATTATCAGAAATCGTTATTTCCGCTTACATTTTGAAAAAAATGATTTAGGCCAATTTTGTTGAAAATTTAATTTAGAATCCTTGTGTTCTTAATCGTGGTTGCTATACTTTTAAATGATTTGCAAAAAACGTCAAAAAAAGAAAAGCTCCTATGGAAGCTACCATTTCCGCCAAATTTAACCAAGCTCTCCCGTAATGTTTATAAAATTTTTTTCATCCAAATCAGTCAGTCCGGCTGGGCTGTAAAGAAGACGAAGACAAGCAGGCAGACACCACCTCGAAAAACACTTTTTCGGACTTCGGCAGTACAGCGAATGGTAAATTGCAAAAATCAAATGGTAAAACTTACAAAATTTGGAATCCTATCCTATATTTAACATACAAAGTGAGTTCTATCCCAATCGTTTAAGAAATGGCTTAGGTTAATTTAAATTGGCAATTTTCCAAAGGCATGTCCAAAATTTATATTAGACCTCATTTTCATCATTAATCTGAGTTCCATCCCCTTCGATTGAGAAATGACATAGTTCTATTACGGTAGAATAAAATGACTAAACGGAAGCACCTTTCAACACATTCTCCAAAATCATGATCCATTGTAATCGTTTCCTGACACTCGAATATATCATTTCTTAAACTTAATATCAAAATGGTTCCTTATACAAATTTTATCGAGAACTCACCTTAATCGCTTCTTAGCACTCGAAATCCCATTTCCACATTTGAATAAAAATCGTTTGACTCGAATCTTAAAACCGTGCTCCTAGCAACATTGTGCAGCATGGTACACATAAAGCAACATGGTGCAACATGTAGTAATGTCCCACAACATAATGCAACATGACGCAACATAATGAAACATCACACAACACCTCTAGAAAACGGTCTTTTCTAGAGGTGTTGTGTGATGTTTCATTATGTTGCGTCAATTTTCATAAAAATTGTTCGAGCCGAAAAAAATTAAAGTAACGGATCCAGGCTCCTCCGAGAGACTCAATGAATGGATTTTATCGAAATTAGCACTCATCGTAATCGACTGGCACTTGAAATCCCTTCCTCACCAATTTTTATCAAAATCATCTGAGGGAAGAAAAATTAAAGAAAGGAGGCGGGCCCCACTAAACGATTTTGCCAGAAAGCTGAATCGCTATCAATTTCTGGTATTCCCCGTACACAAATTTTTGTTAAAATCGGGTAAGCCATAAAAAATTAAAAAAACGAGGATATCGTGCAAACCGGAAATCATTAAATAGTGGGAAACCAGCATCAGGACCCATTGCAATTGATTTCTGGTATTCGAAAATACCACCCTCAGTAAATTTTCAGAAAAATCTTGCGAGCCAAAAAAAAAATGAATTAAAGAAATCCCGGGCCCCACCAAATCATTATTGTTAATCATAACAACCAACATTTCCAATAAGACACTATTAGTATTGTACGAGTATAACCATACAGTGCGGCGTAACCACCAACCAACACAACGTTCCGTAATAAAGAAAAACACAAGCCCCAAACACGAAGCAACATAACGCAACTTGACACAAAATCACGCAACATAGTGCAATTTTGCAACATGGCGCACATAGTGGAAAATCAGACAACATTTTTCAACAAGATCAACATCAAGCAACATGATACAACATCACCCAACATCCGGAGGACTTGGTCTGAGCATCTTACGGCTTGTTGAGTCATTGCACAAACATTAATACTTTCAAATCGTCAGTTGCGCAATTTGCCATGTCGAATTTTTCGCATTTCAGATTCACTAGTGCTGCATAAGCGGAAAAATCTTAACCAGCTTCTTTTTCCATCATCAAACACTTCAACGAAGGAAGTAGTGTCTTTCCTGTTTCGTATCGCTGGTTACTTAATTCGAATGTCAAATTGTCTTCAGCGCGGTATATAAATTCCTTCACGCGCTTTGATAGAATTGTATGCGGCGAAGTTATTTACACAATTGGCACATTTGCTGTTAGTTGATGCTCTCCTCGCTGTAGCGCTATCAACACTGCGATCTTCCCGTCGGAATTCGCCTGCCTTTCATCGGCTTTCGTTTTTCTTTCCTCGGTTTTCGCCTGTCTTTCAATCATCATCCATTTTCGATTTTTATAATATTTTTTATTGTAAACAAAACTACTTAACGCGTAAAACTAGCGTGAAATCTACTAATCGTCGTCGCCATTGCTGTAATCCTGCGTAAGGAAGTTTTTGCTCTTTTCAATCTGTTCTGGGGCCGAGATTCTCCCTAGTCTATTCTTTTTCTTCATCTGCACATTGCATAGCTCCATGCCAGCCTAATAGTACTGGTATGTTAAATGGGTCGGCCCATGAGTTCTGCACTCTGACAGGGGGTCATAGTTTCTACCCCTGTTGCGATCTCTCAACCAACATACATATTAGTGTTACATCAGAATAGTTTCGAACAAATTGTACTTACTTTGAGGCGTAGAACCCCAACCTGCAATAAAAAATGAGGTTCATAATTAAAATTTGAAAGTTAAAGAGGGTTTGCTGAAAGGGAAAAACATCTGCCAGGCCTATTAACAAATTCATTAACTTGTAATCGTTATTTCACAGGCAGTTTTTCGTAAATTTTCTATAATGAAATTGAGTTTAAATATGTAAAGTGTTATTTGTTATTGTAAGTTACCTTGGAGCACAAGGTGATTTAAGGTTGGAGTAGCTTAGCATTGTATTATAAAACAGCGGAATTGTGATATTTTCAGGTATGCGGTGTCGTAAAATTTTAACAATATTAATGACAGTTTACACTAACATGTGCTCCTCTGTATTCTGTGCTCCTCCATATTCTGTATGTCATCCAATACTTCGAGTATATCAATTGAAATTCTAATTAAATTATGAATTAGTTTTTACAACAAAAGAATTGATTGATTTTCCCACATTTTAATTATTTACAACCACACGCGCATTGTTTATTCTATTCAAATTATCCATGATCAGTTACAGGTGAACACACATCTTAATTACAATAAATTAGTAAAATAATTTTGTTACAAAGTATTACTATCTTTGTAAAGATATAAACATTTATTAATTTGTATTCAGGAGTGACCCAACCTGTCGAATCGTGCGGCAAACAATGTTGCAATCGCGAATGTGTTTGGAATTGTTTTAATTATTTATGCAACGTATGACGGAAGAATGTTACCGACATTTAAAGGTTTGTCAAGCTGTTGTTATGGCCCAATACATCAAATATTGGCACGATGTTTTTAATATCTCTGCAAATAAATTATAAAATATAACGACTGAGTAACAAACCAACGATGAAAAGCCGTTTTTGATCCTCCATTGATCTTTAATTATCTTACGTTGAGGCAGTTGCATCCTAAATTACTCCTCCATTAAAAAAAATGAAGGGGAGACTATGTTTCGGCCAACACCCGACTTGTTTTATCACGAATGTATACAAAGATCCCGAATACACCGCATCAAGTGTATCTAAAGCGAAAAATTAAAATTTCCGGACTCTTGATAAAACTGTCTTGTGTTATCAAAAAATGTTGTGCATATCCAGTGGGCTGAGATCTCATTAACAAATTTAAATCTGATTTCAAAAGTCAAAAATGTAGAATAACATAGTTTTAGACGTCGTAGTGCCAGTTGTTCAAATATAAGATTCCATATTGAATTATAAGAAACCAATCGTTGAGCGGACCGAAGTAGAACATACACGAAATTAAAATTATTTCGAGGAGACCATCGCGAACTATAGTTTAGCGTACATACCACTGCAAGAAAAATACTACTCACAGTGTGGATACTCGTGCTGTATAAGACGGCGGAAAGTAGCCAGCGGAAAATAAGAGATTGCGCTACTCGCCACAAATTGCAGCACTATCACAAAAGAGAATTTCTGTTGTTATTTTATTACCAGCGGAAACTTTTTATTCATTTTTTATCTCTTTTTCACAAAATAGAACATCCCAGCGGAATAAAATATTAAAAGCGATCCTTAAAATGACAAATTGATTGATCTCCGAAGTACAGGAACTCGGTATATGAAATTTTGAAATTTAACAATGTTTCTTCTTTCCGCCATTTTTTAAACGAATTACGAAGAAATTTGGTTAGTAGTGTTGGTTAAAGATTCTAAAGTTAGTGTTGGACAAAATTCTAGAGTCTGTTCATGCTGGACTAAACTTGGCCATTTCATAAAACCAATCCTTATGAAATCCTTATGAGATTGAAATACAAATTTTAGGTGGAAATATGGCATCTGTGCATTCCACACGATTAAAATTAATTTTGAACTAGAGATAACTCGGCTAATTCTTAATTAATAATTTTAAAATTTACATCGCAGGTCTAAATTGTAATTCTAATTATGTATTTTTAACAAGGTTTTATTCTTTCAGATTATCACTAATATAAGAAAAGCCTTCACCAAGATGCACAGTTGTTTTTCTTATAACTTAGATCATGCTGAGGCTACATGGAAAATCTATCGGTTAGAATTTTCACTATAATTTTTTGATCTTCTGCGGTCATAAAAATTGTTTTCAGTGTCTGGCCACTATCTCAAAAAATCCTACTAGTAACCACCCTAATAATCGAAAGTGTCGTTATTTTTCTAATAGTTAAGGCCATACTGAGACTACATGGAAAACTCTGAGAAAATTTATCGATTACAGTTTTCTCTATAATTTTTTGATTTTCTGCGGCCATATAAGTTCTTTTCAGTTTCTGACTATATGGCCGCCGAAAATCAAAAAATTATAGAGCAAATTCTAACCGATTAATTTTCTCAGAATTTTCCATGATGAGATACAGTATGATCTTAGCTATTAGAAAAGCAACCGAAAGTGTTGCAGGTCTTATGAGTGCTTTATATAGTTTGCACGACTGCAATAGATGCGATCTAAAGCAATAATTTTGATTGGGCGTTGAAAACTTGTTGCCCGACAGCAATTTGGGCTTTTATTTCTGCCTGCATATCATTCAACGATGTTATAATTGACCCGAGGTATTTAAAGTTATGAACGCTATCAAAATTATGGTCGCCCTTTCCGAGATTTGCCATGGAGATGTTCCTGGGTGTTGTTAAAAATTTGGTTTTACTACTGCTCACCTCCAAACCAAGTCTTCTTGCGCATCGATCGAGCGGTATGAAACTGACTTTGATATCGCTAGGTCTTCGGCTAAGAAACACGATTGCATCTGCATATCCAAGAATTTGGCCTGTTTTATTAAATATACAGCTCGAAGTTTTGATGTTGCTTTTCCTCACTATACGTACTCAAGCGCCAAATGGAACAACATTGGCTTCATGGTAGAACACTGGCCAATTGACCGGTTGGGATGAAAACCACATTGATAGTCGTCAATGATGTATTCGGCGAAAGGGTTGAATCTGGCAAGTAAAACATTAGCCAACACTTTGTAAGCAGTGTTCAATAAAGCTATACCACGATAGCTTCCACATTTAAGACGGTTTCCTTATTTGTGCACCGGTCTTCCAATTCTCCGGCAGCTCATCTTGTCCCAAATAGAGACAATGAGATAGTATAGATTTATTGCAAGAGTAGCGCCTGCGAGCTTAATCAATTCTGCAGGGATTCCATCGAGACTGGGTGACTTTAAATTTTTCATTCTACTAATAGCTGCGTCTACTTTCTCTATTGTGGGATATTCAACAAAGACCTCTCGCGTCATTCCGATTTAGCACATTTTGAAAGTAGGTTTGCAATCATAAGGATTGGTTTTAAGAAATGGTGAACTTTAATCCAGCATGAACAAACCCTAGAATTTTATCCAACACTCACAATAGAATCATTAACCAACACTACTAATCAAATTTCTTTGTAATTCGGAGATCAATTAATTTGTCATTTTAAGGAACACTTTTAATATTTTATTCGTCTGGGATGTTTTATTTTGTCAAAAAGAAATACAAAATGAATAAAAAATGCCCGCTGGTAATAAAATAACAACAAAATTCTCTTTTGTGATAGTGCTGCCACTTGAGGCGAGTCGCGTAGTCTCTTATTTTTCGCTGGTGACTTTCCGTTATTTTATACAGCATTGTTTACTCAGCAAACAAGAACCTCTCTTGTCTGTAAGTGACCGTTTCGGTGTACCTGCTAGTACAGACATTATATTTTTATAAGAATTAATATTTTGACTGTCAGAGTTTCAAATTAAAGTCAAAACATTTAAGGTATCGTAGATGCTGTTAACGGTTGTCATATACCCAACAACCTCTATATAACTCAACCGATTTTTCTTCAGAAAAGGTTTTCATTCGACTATATTGCAAGGTAAGTGCGTAATAAAACAGATACAAATTTCGATTTCTCAGTTTACATTTTGCAGGCATTTTCGACAACAATTTGAAATTTATTAACTTTTTTGTGGGAATGCCAGGAAGAGTGCACAACGAAAAAGTGTTCCAATGTAGTCCAATTTATAAGCGATTGGAAAGCACTGACTCACATTTTAAACCAAACAATCATCTGACGGCAGATTCGGCATATGGCGCAGCAAATTATTTGTTAACGATAAAGATAATGGGCATATCAATAATCTACAAACCACCTATAATACCAAGCTATGGAATTTTTGGAAAATTTGTGGATTCTTCCCATACTATTAGTTTAAATGTTTGCAAATCTTTTCCCATTCCTGAATTCTTTTTTATGTTGCATGTGGGTGTTGAGAGAGGTTGCTAGCGTTCTTCCATCCAAAAGAGTTGGAATGATATTTTGTGAGCGAAAGATAACAGAGGTAGGCACCTCTGAGTATAGCAAGGTCCTAGCAAATTCATCATTTTGGGCTAATGTGAAGAATACTGTCAATGTTGTGGCTGGTGGTGTATCTGCTCGATGTCGTTCATTCTCTGCATTCTTGCAGATGAAGAGCCAAATGAACAACTGGTGGATGGCATTCATGTATTGGAAAAACCAAAACTCGCCAAATTGTCTCATTACTACTTATATAGTGACCCATTTGGTATCTCGTGATTTCATCGTTTCGGTTGGTCAATGCAAAGACAGCCATGTCCGGGCCTTTGCTGATATATTTGCAGATATTTTTTGTCGATTTGACCGAATTGCAATATTCCACATTAATGTGGCCTTTGTATGTTTTGGAGAGCAATGGCGAATAGGGTATAACCCAGCGATTATAGATGTCGATATCGTTGTTTCGTACTTTTATTATTGTCGAATGTCCGCCATCGTCAATTGAGCGACTTCAATAGAGTGGATAACCATCGTTGCAATTGGTAGTTTTTTTAAATATTTTTTTCGGGTATATTTTGTGCATTTTCCACCTGCCATGCACGGCGACGTTGGATTGATGATTCCGCATGAAACAATCACTTAAACGTAATTCACGCTCTTCATCCGGTTGCAGTGCTTGTGATCGCGCTACATTTATGCACATACTTTGTATTGGTTGTGAGCGTTGTTCTTGGGCTTCAGTTGCTAGCGATTCTCTAACTCTAAGCGATTGGCGTATATTTCGCCCAATAAATCGTCGTCGTGGCATCGCATTTCTTTCGATGATATACTAAACTATAATGGAAAGTATATTTAAAAATAGTCACCACGAATTATTTTATTTCACTGTACCTAATAAATAATTAGGAATAACGGAGATTCGGATGTACACAAATCAGGATTAATTTACACAAAACGAAGGTTTAGTCGTCAAAATAACATTGTTCGAAAAACAAAAGATATTTTCCAAACTAAACCAATTTTACACGTTTGTATCAAAGGGTATTTCTCGTAGAAGGTGTGACATTTTAAATATAAAGTTAGTACTTTTTCAAACAGCAAATTTTACACATAAAATATTTTGTAGTAAAGCGCACTGGGTATTTCTTTGGAAAATGCAATTTTTGGTGATTGGAATGGTGGCTATAGTGGACAAAAATGGAATAAGTAATTTTTATTATAAATTGCTTTTGGAGGTTATCTGGAAATTATATATTATAACTTTTTTATATTAATTTGTATTTGTTAAAAATTAGAAAATCGTTAATCATTTATTTGATTAACAAATTCAACTTAATAACATTCCCAATTGCTGACGATTACATTCTTATAAAGATAGATCGTTTATATGGGCTCCATATATTTTAGATAGAAGTGTAATAGTGTGATAGTCCTGATTAAAAAAATTATGAAACTCTGCTCATTGGTATAAAATCCCTATCCAATGTTTGAATACGATTGGATGAATGGCGTGGCAACTTATAAGGAGGGCCCCTTAACCTAAGGGACGGACCCCTAGTGGGGAGCATGCCACTATTTTCATATAAAATTTTTCCTTAACTCATTCCCGTCAAAGATTTAAAATAAAATTAATTTTAGATAAATTTGTACCGAGGTTTCTAGACCTCGGGGTTCAACCTCTTCAAAAATATCGTAAGGTTGGTTCTGGACATGCAATTTATACGTCAAGATTTCAAGACGATCGGTTGAGCGGTTCGCGATATTTGGTAGTGTGACTCGTGTTGCTCACGATCACCTTCTTGCCGTGATATATATTGTGTGAGAGTTGCATGCGTCCATCGGCCGTATAGATAGATAGATAGGTATAAGTATATAAGTAATGAGTAAATAAATCTATTGTTACATTTGATGCAACAATAAAATATGTATACAATTCATTTACATAGAACAAATTCTATGTGCATAGAAAATTGGAGGAGAAAGGATATTATTTATAGCCAAAAATTCGATAATCCTATTCCACGATCACCTACAAATAATCAGACTACCCCAAAAATCTGCCAGGAGCTTGTAACGAATCCTCGCTACAAGAGTATGTGGGTTGGTCACCTCTGATGAATTATAATTTTGTATGTCACCCTACTGGTTTATTTATTCTTTAACTGAATGGATGATGTTAGTGTATAAAATGGTGGTGATCGGATTGTAATTTGAAAAAATTGGTAACGGGTTTTTTTTAGTTGCTATTTAAGGCCAACAATTTGTTTTACCGGGGGCTTGTTGATTTCGGTGTGGTTTAGCGTACATAACAGAAAAAAATAGAATTTAATGAATTCTTTCCGCATGAGTTTTGTAGTTGTATGTAATTTAATTTAGTGCACCTACCGAGTGATTCAAGTAAATGCTATATGTCAGGGTCAGCACTTTATGTTTATAATTTTCTGTTACCAGCTGAATTGGTAACATATTCCCGGGCCTAGTTGTCAGTGTTGTGCGTCTACGCGTAATTTGGAATTTTCGACATGTTGGGGTCGACAATTAGCGTAGACAATTCATTATGGTGTATACAATGTTGACAATTTGTAAAGTATGTAGAATATTCGTAGATATTTTAGATTATTGCGTTTATGTTGTGTTTCCCATAGTTTTTCTGTTTGAATTTGCCATCTCACAGTTTTCCAGTTAAAATTGCGAATTTCCAATATTGTGAAAAATTCGAATTCAATCTTTACAAAACAAATAGGTGCCAACAGTGTATGTTTAAAATAATAGAGATGTTTTTCAATTTTTTTTGTTTGTAATGCCATATGTTTTTTCATTAACAAACTCTAACGCTCTATATTGCATACATTACTTCACAATGGGTACTGGACAATGGGTAATGGATAACTGATGATGTAACTTTTTGTTTTTAGTGATTTGTTTTTGAAAATTTAATAGTTTCGAAAAAGGAATCGAGCTACGCTAAGCAGGTAAAAAGTTTATTTTGGAATTGTCAAAGTGTCAACTACCACCTGCAGAAAACATAAATATTGACAGATAAAAACGGCCGGCTTCACCTGCCTCCGGTATTTCAACTTGCAACGTTAGGTTAAAATTTTTTAAGGTAAAATTTAATAGACTGTTCTGCTTAGACCTGTGGCACTTTTCAATTGTAATTCCCTGAGAATAGGAAATTGGGGAAGAATTTATATGCAATTTCTATTTAAATTTTTTGGATATTGAGATAAATGTTAATTTTTTGGAAAGAAAATTAAATTGGAAATAATTCTCCCTGCCAATTTAGATGTGGACAAATTATTCCCAATTTATAAATATTTGCATCAAACTTTTCTCCAGAATAACAGAATATTTCCACTGGGGTGGAATCGTGAAACACGACCGGGAAATATAAACGGATTGAAAACTATTTTCGAGCCTGCTTCTCAGTGGATGTGGGGTAATGCACGAAGATTTCCAATATTAAATTTCCACCGATAGTAGGTTTCCGTTCAAAAGTGCTCGATAATGCAATGTTTATCGAATATAATTTTGCCGTTAAACTTTCATTTATTTATGTTTTCATACAAAATATCGAGGCCAACTTTGATCGTTTTTCGACTGTTTTACTTTACGCCAGTGGAACACACTAAATATTGTATGAACATTTTCTTAGATTACTGTGTACTAAAATTTGTTTCTGTCCATTGAAAGTGCCGCTGCAACAAACTCAAATGTGATTAAAATTATATCCAGCTATAGTAGTATTCCAGCCGGAAATTGACGACCCACTATTGACTCACCAGTGACAACCAAGCATGACACGTATATATAGATATCTGCAAATGAGAATTGACGAATGAATTTTCGTTTGTGACATGTCTGAGATGAATATTTTGGATGTGTGTAATAAAACATTTTATTTAAATGAAGACTACTATTTTTAATTTTCTTTAAATACATAAACTATAATTATTTATTTTATAAATAGTACAGAATATAAAAAAATGAAAAAATTTTGGTTAGGTATGTTAATATTTTCCGAATAAAACAATTACAAATTGTTTACTTACTATTTCCATACCGTATACCGTTGTCACAAAGAAAGAACTTGAAATTACCTAAAAATTATTTCAACCCTCTCGATTGTTTACCTACGTCATATTAAAATTACTTGTTGATATAAGAATGACCGAAAACTTGCCGTACATGTTTCGCATAAGAAATAGGAAATTCTTTTCATGTAAGAAGAAATGTTTATGACATGTCTCACAATAGTTGTCGAACGTGAACTGCAATTAGGCAAGTCATTTGAGGCACTAATATGACTTGTCATTAATTAACCATTTATGTCTATAACCATTTCAAAAAAAGGTAAACAAGAGCAACGTATGCCTTTGGTTAAAAATTATTTACATACATGTTGACAACTGGGATACTTCTCGTTCGCCAGAAACAATATCAAATGATTTTAAAGTAGGTTGCCTAAGTTTATCCGTTGAATTTATGGAATTGTATTATGTTCCGACTTATGTTTACTAGCCACTGCAGTAGTAAATAACATTAATCATTGGTCAAGTCATGTCTACCGTCTCGTCCAGAACTTTGATTAACCGATGGTCTTAATATTGGGGCGACTTAGCAATTCCTTTCCCGTAAATTTAAATGTTTTTGTTTTACAAATAATCTTGGGCCAATAACATTAATTATATAATTATCAAATTATCAAATATTTGCTGAAAATTAATCTCAGGTATTTAACATGATTCTGTAACATTTCTTGATACGTTATTTATAGTATCGGTACTACACAGGCGCCGATGCAATCCACTTCGAGTAATTAGTAAAGAAATCCGTAAAATAGGGACATTTTGAAACAATTTTTCTGCATCCCTCTCATCGGATTCGACTTCTATAAAAATATATTATAACGAGACCAAATGCAAATAAAATTCATCTCTAATAAGAGAGTCTAAGTCACAGATATGGGGCCACGTGGAAATGGGTTGCTTGCAAAGTGGAATTTTGTGCCTGCTGAATTTGCAATATTCACATAAATATTGAGGTATTTGAGCGGTTTTACCTGAATACAAATTTTACTATGTGATAGCTGTCGTTATTAATCTTCCATGAACTGGAGCTTTAACATTTTATTGCTTAGTGATGATTATGTTCATTGAATTGTTTGAAGCTCCGTATTTCGTTTAAAAATTTAACAGTGTAAAGTTATGCTTTACAACATAGGCTTCTGACCTTTTTCGAATATTTACAAAATTGTACTAACGCAATTAGTATTTAATATGTTGTATATAATTTGTGATGTTTTTAAAGCATCATCAATATGTCATTGTCATATAAAAACTTGAAGCCGAAAAAGCTCTATGAAGCCGAAATGGTTAAATAAACAACGAAAACATAGAATTATAATCATTGATGAGAGAAACAATAATTTTCGACATTGTTTACATTATCTACGTTGTCGACGCCAAAATTTTAATTGTCTACATATATTCTCTACACATTTAGAATATTAATTTTCTACGCGGTGTAGTCAATACGGCACAACAAGCACAACACTGCTAGTTGTTGCTACCTGGAAGATTGGCTACGGATCTGGAAGTGGATCAGCTGTAGCTACTTGAGTTTTTCTTCTGTCCTTCACATATATGTGATGGCTGCTGCGATCACTAATATTCCTTTGCAAGCTGTTCTGCAAGCTTTTCTGGTAATTGTTTCAGTGCAGCGCTCAGATCGCTCTTCATAAGTTTTGAAGCCCCTATAAAGTTAGGGCCACAGTCGCTGTAGAGGTCCGAACAATTACCTCGACGTGCTGTGAAGCATCTAAACGCTGCTAGAAAGGCTTTAGATTACAAGTTGCTTACTACTTCTAAGTGAACGGCTTTTATTGCAAAACAGACGAATATTGCTAGATATCCTTTGTAGCTTTCGTTACCTCGTCCAGGTGAGCATCGGAACTGAAAAGGAATCACTCTTGCTGCTGGAAGATCTCCCATCAGTTGGCCCAGCGTCCGTGCTTGATGTTTGTAGCACACGATACATTGATTGATGAAAGTTTGTACTGCCAGTGGACCCTTTATTATTCAATATTTCTGGCGAATGAAAGCTAGCGTGAGGGATTTGCTTCCGTGCAACGTGATCTTGTGTGCGTAGTCTATCAACAGCGTTGTGAAATGACGCTTATAAGGATTAATTATTGGATGTTTAATGTCGAAAATAACTCCGGCGTTAGACAGGATTCCCCCTACTTGCAACAACCTGTCTTTGCCTATTTCCGGATTAAGGGTAAGGAGTTTTGATTCACTATGTTTTCCATGATGTTTATCAAGTATTCCTAAGCAAAACTCTTGTGTGACCTTTAAGTTTAAACTCAAACTGTCGTTCTTTTTGTAAACCTAAGAACATAAGCGATACTCCTTATTGCCTTTGTGAACGATGAACATCGTTCTATCAAAACCAGTATGACGTGTTCTTCTTTGGTTGTACTTCACATACACACTGGATACAATACGGATGGGATTTCCACTATCCTGTTTGCAACTTATGTTTTAAATCTATTAGCGAAACGATTCCAATCTGGGGATAATTAATTTGGATTTTAACGGCACAACCTTTGTTTTAGCAGTGACTAAGATTATTTTGCTTTGGTTGTTTGTAATCTTAGATTTGTAGTCAATTACTGCTGCATATGCGTCTTCTGATGCATCACAGAAGCCGTGTAACTCGCCTGTCTTGTCTGTGTTGTGGTTTAACCATCTTTTTAACTTTACTTTTTCTAACGTCTGCAATTGGGTAGCATAGACAATCCATTTTGCTTCTAATTCAGTGGGCAGTTGTGTGTCCCAATCTGTTCCTAATGTCCATAGTTGTTACATGAATATTTTTACTTTTATTATAACCGGTTTTATTATAACCACCTCATGGGGTCAAATAGTTTGAAAGTTTCGGAAAACACTTTTCTCTTTGTTATAGGTGTTTCGATATTCGTTTTCAGCTTATTCGTGGTGACTGCGCCTTTGTCGTTTCTCCATCGTATCAACTGGTAGCTTTGATCTGGGAGACTGATTTTTATTTGTCTAAACATCTTTTCGATGTCAGCTTTAAATACATACTGATGTTTCCTCCAGCGTTACAATATACTTTCGCGTGGTTGTTGTATTGTTGGGCCGGTATGAAGCAGATCATTTAACGATGTTCCATTTGACGTTTTAGCTGAAGCGTCAAAGACTACTCTGAGCTTGGTTGTTGAGATATCATCTTTGATTACTGCATGGTGTGGTAGAAAATAGTTCTACCTGGATTATCTCGTTGGTTTATTTCTACCATATGATCCAATTTGATGTATTCATCCATAAACCTTCTGTATTCATTCTTCATCTGTCGGTTTTTATTTAGTTGTTTTTCTACTTGAAGAAGACGTGCTGTAGCTTTTTTCCTTGATTTACCTAATTTGAAATTGTCGCTTTTAAATAGTAATGCGACTTGGTATGCTCCATTTTCTAATCTTTTGTGTGCGATATATTCAAAGGAGTTTTCCGGACCACCACATGAAAAGTGACCCGAATTTTTTTCCAGGTGTAGCCATCATTAAGACCTTTCATTTGAATCCATTTCCAGTCATGACACTTGTGCCACATATTCAAACGAGTTTTACGGGACATGAAAAATGGCCCAAACTTTTTTTCAGATGTAGCCATCACTAAGACCTTTCACTTGAATCTATTTTTAATGACACTTTAAACGGTCCAATTTTTAGAAACATATTCAAACGAGTTTTCCCGGACTCTCCATCCACATGCAAAATGAGCTGATCTTGATGAAAAACTTTCATTTCGTCCAAACACCCAATTAACAAAACGACGACGATTTAAATGGTCTGGTGGCTTCAATTTTTGAGTTAGTTGAATTTTGTATGGATGCAAATGACGATCAACAAGCAAAATGCTTCGTAATGTGGTTCGTGAAATATTTAGTTCTTGTGAACGATGCTTGATCGATGGGCTTGGTTCATTACGAATATTTTCACTAACAGCTGCCACACAGATACGGTCTACGACCTTCCACTAAATCAGTTTCTGCAAAACGATTCAGTAGGACGTCCACGTCGACCAAAACTCTCACGTATTTTACGAAATGTTATTGTTTTTGAAAGATTGAATTTATAATAAATTTCGACAATCAAAATGCGTTGTCGTGTTGTTAGCGATTCCATGATGACAAGTGGCATATTTTTGACTTTTCATATGTCAAAGAATTTTTTAGAACAGATAACATTAAGTACTAAAATTCATCAATTGAAAAAATTAACAACAGTTGGCCCACCCTCTAAATGATATGGACAAAACAAATTAAATGATGGACAATATTTCACAAAAAAGTATTCCAAAGGAATTTAATATTCCATACACAGGTTTGGGGTGGTGGCAGAAGTGCTGGTAGACCAAATAATTGTATTGTTTTATAAATCAAACGTTCATTTGAAATGCTTACCTCCACACGCCTGTCAAAACTTCTTTTTATGACACTGACACCGAGCGGGTTACCGCATAAATCAAAATCATATTAATTTCCAACTGACCTCCACATTTCGTAAACAAAAACAACAAAACAAAAAACCAACGAATTTATCTTACATCGCCTCTCACTACACTGTACATAAAACACTTTTTAGTTTGAGTTATAAAGTGGATGCTCGTATGTATATTTTCGTTTGAATCATCCGTTAAGACGTTGTTTTAATTTAACGTTTCGACCGGAACGTCTTAAAGAAAATAAATATATCTTAAACAAAATAAAAAATAAAAAAACAAAAAAACAACTAAAAAATAAAGTGTAAAAGAAAATTAAAAAAAAAATTATAAAACAAAAATCAATGAAATTTAATTTAAAAATTGTATTCTACGTTGAGTTGTCGATTGGATCTTTACCACTTAAGACATAAAATTAGATTGGAGCTCAAAAGTGAAATAAAAAATTAATAATAATTAATACATTTGAAAATAGACAAAGTGATAAAATATTAAAAAAAATATTTTTAAAAATCCGCGGGTTTCGGTTAATTTAAATATTTTTTGCTTTTGGTTTTATAAATTAAGTTTTTAATTTAATTTCCTCAATTTTAAATTTTTTGAATTTTTCGGTTTTATGCTATTTAGCATATCAAAAGAGTGTGGCAGTTTAAAAGCAAATAAGTTTTACATAGAAAAAAGTGTTTGTAATTGTTATGACAAGTGTATAAAATTACAATTAGTTAATTAAAGTGAAATTCCTATTTATATAAAATTGAGTGAACATTTATAAGGTTCGTTAAATTTTTTGTTGCTTTGTAATAAATATTTATTCACCTTTTGTATTCTTCTAAATCTGCACATAAAGAATTAGGTTACAGTTTTATCGATTTATATAACATCTTCGGTATTTCGTTATCTTAAAAAATTAATTTTATATTTTGCAAATTTTATATCCAAAAATTCAATATTAGCGCAAAACTTTCACCTGTGGCATTTCGGTCGTGCATTGAAAATGCGAAATAGGGAAATTTTGTATATCGACGTACGAGAGTGTTTTTTTATAAGGTTGTTGTCTTGACAAACTACTTATCATTTATATGGATGGGTTATGGATGTTAGTGTTACAAAAGTATTATAAAAAAATATGTTATAAGGTTTGTGCGGTATAAAATAACGAATTAGGTGATTTGCTTGAACAAATATATAATTATTTATGTTAGATGTTTGCACAAAGTTATCTAATAATTTTTCAAGCAAGTGGAAATTCATTGCGTCATGGCATGCCAATTTAATCAATAGAAACGCGATTTTATGATCGGTTCGATGATATTGTTACTGCATAAACTATCTATAAATATGGTTCTCTGATCGAAATTTTATTTTATGGTAAAATTTATAGTTAGATTCGCATTCAGCTTCAGGTGTCTATCAGAGATCTGAAATAAACTGCGTAAACTCAACATTTCGAATTATGTAATAAAATTAATTGAAAGTGTTTTGAAGGTTGACAATTTTTCCACCTTATTTTCCACGAAATTTTTTATGAATATTTTAAAACTCCCCTAAAATGACACAATATTTAATTCTGAGAAATTACAGATTTTCAAATTCATTTAAAAAATTCAAATTCAAGATTTCAAATTCAAAAAAATTGTTCATACAAAAATTTGTACTTATTTCACACAAATAAATTTTTTGGTTCTCGCCGGAACTCGACCACTTTTATTTTCAGATGTTTTTAAGTCGGCAATTGTTTTCCCCGCCACCGTTTTTTTTATTAAATCCACCAAGTTATCCCTATCTAACACTGTGTGTGTTTTTCCAGTTTTTGCCGATATTGCCATGTACCGAATTCGATCACAAGTTGGAATATCCTGGGTTAAAATATTTTATTGTAATAATTTCTGCTGGAGCCCAGAAATCTGATTTACTACTAAAGGGTGGTTACATTTTAAGGGACGATGTTGATTTTGAATAAAACACAAATTATTTAGGAAATTATTGTTAATTCTTTTTATTATGATAATATGGTATGGTTCAATTATGTATGGAACAAAATATCGGCCAAATGGCCGCCCCGACCTCGGCGGCACACCTCCACCCGATGGTCCAAATTTTCAATGACGCTTAGGCATAATTGAGGTTCTATGCCGTTAATGTGCCGAACTATCTCATCCTTTAGCTCTTGAATTGTGGCTGGTTTATCGATGTACACCTTTTCTTTCAAATAACCCCAAAGAAAGAAGTCCAACGGTGTCAAGTCACATGATCTTGGCGGCCAATTGACATCGCCACCACGTGAGATAACATGGCCATTGAATTTGTCGCGCAAAAGAGCCATTGTTTCGTTAGCTGTGTAGCAAGTGGCACCGTCCTGTTGAAGCCACATATCGTCCACATCCATATCTTCCAATTCGGGCCATAAAAAGTTTGTTATCATCTCACGATAGCGAACACCATTCACAGTAACTGTCTGACCGGCCTCATTTTGGAAAAAACACAGCCCGATGATGCCGCCAGCCCATAAACCGCACCAAACAGTCACTCTTTGTGGGTGCATTGGTTTTTCGACAATTACTCTCGGCAATTCTGCTTATTGACGAATCCACTGAGGTGAAAATATGCCTCATCACTGAAGATGATTTTCTTCGAAAATTGATCATCCACTGTTGCCATTTCTTGCCACCATTCTGACCATTTGAACCACCAAATTGAGAAATGTCGAGAGAAAAAAACTTGACGTTTAGGTGTGGTTCACATTCAACGTCGGCGCTTAAAATTTAACCACCCTTTATTAGCAATGCCGAATACAGAATCCAGTTTTTATTTTGAGCGGAACAGTTGTCAGCCCAAAAAAAAAATTCGTACATCTAGCCTTGATTGTTGAATAATATTTAAGAAACGAATGTCATTTGCGCCAGATCTGGGACAGTTCGACCTGTTATTATACCAAAAGGCACCCAGAAAATCATCCAAGTAGGAGTTCTATCATTTCATTTTCGGTATAATTAATTACCTTTTGCATCCCCACTGTAAAAATAAATATTGACGGTTTGCGGCCACTCATATATGGGCGTGTATGTAATTCAATTTATGATTAACAAATTCAACTGGTTGATCCAGAAGCCATCATCAGAGTAGGCACTTGTAGTTCTAGCTGCTTTCATATCTTTCAACCCTTTTTGGTGTTGTTTATGTTCAACACACACACAGAACATTCGTTCTGTGATGGCTTATCAAATCTAATGTGTTTAAAACAGTTCGCAGCCTTTCTCGACGAAAATAAGTTCGTATGAATTCTGATACATATAGCACATTCACCATACGTAATCGAGTCCATGAATCACCGTCGAACGCAAGAATTTTGATATCGTCTTTGCCGCGAGCCATAATATTTTCCCCATTTCTCATCGTTATGTGTGACGATGTCCCCACAAAGTTATCGAACCATTCACTATAGCTCACGAGTCCAACCCCCAAGTATTCCCGTCTCCTATAGATGAATGGCCCTTTTTGAATTGAAATTCTTCTTCGAAAAATTCGGTTTGGTCATTCATCCTTCCGTATCTTAACCATCGAATCGGAAACCTCTTCTCCTTGATCTTTTAATTGTTGCACGACTTCCATGAGTTTTGACGTACACGTTGGAGTATCATCGCCCGGCTTCTTTATGAAACTGTATAGTCCCGTTGTTGCAAGTGCATAATATTTGCCTTCGAAGTTTGCTCATACATACTTTTGAGCGTCATCGTCAAAATTACACGTCTTGCCTTGGGAACATTCTGTTTCCATGCCTTAATATTCATTGCATGCAGATTACATCCGGAATCGTTGGTTTTTGATCTATACCATCCACTACTTCGAACTTTTCACTGGTGCATCGGAAATTTCTTTTCACACGATGACGAAATTGTGATAAACACTATTCCTTTCTTGACGCTTCTCAACAATTTCACAATACTTCACGGATATTGAAATATCAAATTTTTTTTTAAACACGTGTTTCCCTTTTTGTACGTCATTTTGATGATACATTTATTAAAACTAATTGCAATACTTGTCGATTAGCACACTATGACTATCTAATAGGAAATGCCTTCAGCGTTCATGTGCAGTTGACGTTATGTTGTTTATGTCGAGGTAAGTTGTTACGCACGATCGTTATGTCGATTTTTGAATTTTAATATTGTTTTTCGTTTGTGCGATTAAAATTGTTTTGTGATACATAATTGCATAGCATATTGAAACTAGTCTTCGTGGTCGCGATACAAGTAAACGACCTTTCGTTACGATATGATGAAACACGGATTGTTTGACGGGTGAATTATAGTTTGGTTCGGGTATTAAAGATTAAAACTTCTTTTGTTACTTTGCATAGCCGCGGGGCTTAGCATTACTCATCGTATGCATAAATTTGTATAAATGCTTTATTTAAAAACTGGGGGGCTATGTTTCTATAGCTATAGGCATCATGCATTTTCTAATCGATGTGAGCTAAGTGGTTTTCAAAGCGGAAATAAAACGATTGGGTTGATCCTGAGATTTACGAATTAAGTTTTTCTTATTTGTATTTTGGCAATCAAAACGCGATACTTTCAGATGAAAACAAAGCTCACATAAGCCTACAAACATAACTCAAGTGTGCAACGGGCCTTAGAATTGGAAAATTCTCTAGCAGCCAACCAACATCGGTCGCGAAATGTTGGAATGGATGTATAAACCCTAATCATTGGGGTGTTGATTGATATATGGGTCGCCGAATTAACCAGCTGGTTTTAAGTGAAATAATCTAATAAAGCACATTTACTGAAAAAATCAAATGGAAGTCGACATAGAAGAGTGTTTTAAAAATTGGTTTGATATCAGCACACCCCTGGTACCTCGTCGCTGTACCATCGAAAACTGTCGTATGATCCTGATTGGTCCAGGCTGTCGTGTTGAACAACTCCTAAATGTGGAACCAATTTTATACACGTATTGTACATAATGGTTGCATTTTGATTTTTGCCCATATTAACAACATTTTTTCGTTGGCGGGCATTTTCGCGATTTTGATACTTTTCCTCCTGTTTATTTTCGTTGTGGTTTACAATTTTTTATGAGCCGTTCGCATCCTTAGTTTGGATTTTCACTTCTCTTATAACTGAACCGTTCGAGTTTTAAAATATATTTTACAATGTTGGAATTTAAAATTATGCCTGGCCTGTCAGATAAATAATCGCGTTGGGAATGGATACTTGTTATGTCGTGGCCTCGTCGGTTTAATGACCATGTTGACGGAATAAACCGAGATTTGAACACCCCTTATGCTTTTAATTCAAACTGGCGTAGCGAGGGTGGATTAGAGTAAAAAATGATGATTCTTCATGTTAAAAATAAAAAATTGAAACTATACGTGAAAATTACAAAACAAAAATATTTACGTTAATTTTATAAAATTGGATAAAAAATAATTAAATAAAACAACTCATAGAGTCATGTCATAATTACGTTTTGTCGGATGGCCTGTGCAAAGTAAAATTAATAGTTAGTTCTTCTTTAAGGCTGTCATGATAAATTGTGCTCAATACACGTGCGGAGAGCCATATTGCAATACTTATCGCTTAGTGCGCTACGAATATGGAAATGGAGTGCGTTCATGTACAGCCTACCTTATGTTGTTTATGTCGGCGTAAGTTGCTACGCGCAGTCGTTATATTGATTTTTAAATTTAATTTTTGTATGAATGAAGCAATGAACCCAAGTTATTTTTAATAATTTTCTATTCAATCGCTGTTATATTCGGATATATTCCACCTACCTGTGTTTGCCTTTGAGAAAATTATGGAATTGATTGATTGATTGGAATTTATAGCCCAGCCTAAGCTTGTGGTCCGGATAGGTTTATTAGTAGCTTGGAAATTGTCCCGATTACAGAATAAAAAATATAATAATTTAATTAATGAATGTGATTAAATTAAAAATCCCAGCATAATCAGGATTCTGAAATGGTAAAAAGTATTAAGGTAAACTAATGACTCCACTTTAATAGAAACTCTTATTAATCATATAATATTATTTTAGGTAAACGGGGAGAAAAAATTAATTGCAGGATAATTTTTGAAATTTTATTTAATCAGTAATTCACGTGATGAATATGGTGGTAAAATGTAGTTAATGACAACTGAAATTTAAATTAAAGAAATATTTCTAAATTGATTGGTGCTAAGTGGTTCCTCACAAATATAATCGGCAGTTATTGTTGCTTATCTAGTCCTATACTAGGTCCTATAATACAGGGTAATTTCTGAAATTTAATTTTATTTAGTTAGTAAAATTTACAGCTGTATATCTATAATTCCAAGTCATGCTGATAAAAAAACTGAAAGTTAAATCAATTTTATGAAATATATCTTTAATAGTTAGTGCTTAATTAAAGTTATTGCATACAATTATGAATATCTCAAATTGTATTTACATTAAGGAAATAAACAATTATAAAATATTAATTATATTTAAATGTTTGTGAATGAAACAAACCATAATCTTAGAAATAATTTAAATTAAGATTAGTGACAACAAATATGTGTGTTAGGTTACACAGTCTATCGTTTTTTTGAAGCGTGTAAATCAATTTTCTCAATATCGAAAAATTTTTGCACCAAGGTGTTAAGAAACATAAAATCTTGAATATCAAAATTGTCTTGAAATGACGTAGAAAATGTAAAATTTAGTTTAAAAATATTAAAAATTACGAAAAATTGCATAGAACGATGTTTTCTTTAATTTTACGCCGCAATGATGATTACTTTTGTAATTTTTACTGTCCCTAGCTGGCAAATGATATAATAAAAAATGTGTCCAAGATAAGTGATTATTTATTTATTATAATATGCAATGTTTAGAACAAAAATAATAAAAATTAAGTAAGTAATGTAAAGTTTAGCCAGCAAATTATACGAAATTTTGGTACTAAAATTCAATAAAAAAACAATCCATTTGCATACATTTTAGGGGCATTTATATATCGATACAAAAAAAATGGTTCCGATAATAATTAGTGCTTAATTAAGGTTATTTGTTTTCAAATACCTTACGTGTAGGAAATAAACAATTATAAAATATTAATTATATTTGAATATTTGTGCCTCCAAAAAATAATATGTGTGTTAGGTTTCAAAGTTTATCGTTTTTTGAAACATACAAACCAATTTTCTCAATATTTTACCTATAAACAGCGAAAAATGCTTGCATCAAGATCATAAGAAACATAAAATCTTGATTATAAAAATTAGTCTTGAAATGACGTAAAAAATGTAAAATTTAATTTAAAAATATTAAAAATTTCGATTTGTATCGATCGAAAAAATAAAACAAACGATACATTTTTTTAATTTTGCGCCGCAATGACGATTACTTTTGGTAATATGTCCCTAGATGGCAATTCATGTAATAAAAAATATGTCCAAGATAAGTGGTTATTTATTTATTATAATATGCAAACTTTAGAACAGAAATAATGAAAAATAAAAAATATATAAATTAATTTTACACATACAAGCAATATAAGTAATGTTTAGTAAGCAAATTATACAAAATGTTGGTATTAAAATTTATTGAAGAAACAAACCAGCTGCACACATTTAGGGGCATTTAAATATCGACACAAAGTAAAAAATGTCTTGTCGCAAATTTCTTAATTCTTTTTGAGTGGTTTGTTTCTTTAATAAATTTGAGTACCAAAATTTTATATAATTTGTTTGATTTGTTTGTTAGTCTAAACATTTCAAATTCTAATAAATTAATAACCACTTATATTGTACACATTTTTATTACGTTATTTAGCATCTAAGGACTGTAAAAATTACCAAAAATAATAGTCATTGCGGCGTAAAAAACACTTATCGTCTGACGTAATTTTTCGTTTTAATATTTTTAAACTAAGTTTTACATTTTATACATCATTTTATCGCTGTTTAGAGGTAAAATATTGAGAAAATTAATTTGTACGTTTAAAAAAACCGATAAACTTCGAAACCTAACCTCAATTATATATTTAACTTCATCCTTTTAAGAACGAGTTAGGTCAATTGGTAATTTTTTGTGTTCTCAATTTGATTTTCAGTGCAACAGCCATAAGACTGTATTGTACTGAGAAAATTAATCATTTTAGTTTCGATATTTAAATACCGATAAAAACTGGTTTGTTTCTTTAATAAATTTGAGTACAAACATTTTGTATAATTTGCTTACTAAACTTTACTTGTATTGTTTGTAGGCGTAAAATTAATTAATACATTTTTTATTTTTCATTATTTAAATCTAAACATTGCTTATTATAATAATTTAACGACCACTTATCTTGTACACATTAACTATTAAGTCACTTGCCATCTACATCTTGTAAAAATTACCTAATTAATGTCGACATTGCGGCATGACCCTTTAATATTTTAAATGACCCTTTAAAGTACGCAATTAATAAATATTTATTTTGCGTTATTTAAAACATTGCATACTATAATAAATTTATAACCACTTATCTTGGAGACGTTTTTTATTACGTTATTTGCCATTTAGGGACTGTAAAAATTATCAAAAATAATCGTCATTGCGGCATAAAGTAAAACACACTAATTGTTTGACGTAATTTTTCGATCGATAAAAATCGAAATGTTTATTTTTAAATTAAATTTTACTACGTTATTTTCCTACGTCATTTCGAGATTAATCTTGATAATCATGTAATAGAGATTTTATGTTTCTTAACACCTTTGAAAAAGTTTTTGTACTTTTCATAAAACCGATAAACTTTGAAACCTGACCACACAGCTTTACAGTAAAATCAGTAGACTGCTTCTCGTCTGCGCAAAACCACAAGTCCAAACAAAACAACTCAAACAACAATATAAAGAAAATTCTTTAAACCAATATATATTAACTGGGCTAATTGTGTTGACCGCAACATTGTTACGCTACCACAATTTCGAGATTCAATTTCAAATGCAAATGGAAATAATTCGAACTAAATTTAAATTTAAACACGATCATGAACAATTATTTTCTTGTTTCCGTACTAAATTACTAAACACTGTTACACGACTAGAATTTTGATAATTCACCTCTGAGGATTTTATGGAATGTAAAAATAATTTAATTTTAAAAATTACTACCAGTGAATTACCAAAAATCCAAAATATTGTTTCATGAAATATAAAATAAATTTGGGATTAATTTTAATTTGTAAAAATTTCAAAGTTATTGAAATTAAATCTAGCATCAATTTTAAAACCGACTATCTGAAACTCAATAATTCGAGATATTATTATTTATCTTAAAACTAGCATCTGATTTAGTAGGCCCGGGAGCTTAACCAATTTCGATATTTTTGTAAATTTTTATATTTTAGGTTAATTTCAACATGAAGATTATTCAAATACTAGAAATGTTATTTCCATATAAAATATTCGCCCTGCCAAATCCGATTCGTATCACTGGATATCGTTATAGAATTTGACGGTTACAACATCATTTCTCGTAATTCACACACTTCCAGAATATTTGCGAAAATCCGGAACTAAACTCTGATTAATTTCCAAATACTTACACCACTACGGGAATATTCCCGAAATATTCTTAGAATAATTTTCCCACTTTTATTTTACCAACACTAAATCGCAACAACAAACAATTTCCACAATTACTTATTAATCTACTTAATACACCATTGGCAATTTTAGCTTACAACACTATTTTCGCTTTACACCATTTATTATTTTCCTGCTCCTCACTTTCACTTTTAGTCTTTCGCGTACCGATTCGCCTGGATTTATTCTAGAGGTTATGTTCTAGACTACTATAATTCGCTATACAACAAAACTGAAATAAAACCACTTTTAGTGCCGAAAAATGTTAGTAATGTTCTAACCGTTACATGAGCAATTTTTGTTGAATAAATGTCTCGCCAATGCCGAATTAATTGCCCATCAACCCAATAAGAAAGATCGTAACAATATAAATAAAAATAAAGGCTAATCGCCTTCTAACGCAGACCCTGACATCTAGTGGTTTTTTGTTGTACTTTCTTGTTGCACTGGTAACTAAATATAAAAATATAATTTTAGTAGGCGATTTCAACTAGAAACAAAATTTGACCACCTTTGGCTCATGATAAATGCAGCGTTCCTAGTGGCAGTTAAAATACTGATATGAATGTCGTGTTTTAATTGATGCTACATCTGCCATCAATTTAATAATTTACGAAAGATACGAAAACTTGGTTTAGAGACGTGGTACAATACATATTCTACTATTCTAAACGAAGTCCAGATAGAGAGCCACATTCAATGAGGGTGACAAATTTGTGTATACGAGAAAAATCGTCTCACTCCAAGCCACCCAACATAAAAACTAATTTTTTATGGTTTTCATCACCTTTCGGTCTGGTTGTAAATATTTTTAAACAGTAAGAAGATCCAACCAAAATTTTTATGAAGTACAAAGTAGAAGAAGTAGCCCGATAGCACACCTCCAACATACTCGTACAACCCGCCTAAAGTGTTATAATACCGACATAATATATATATTATGTAACAGGCGTGTCGACAAAATGATTTTAAAACACCGTTTTATGTCAATTCCGAAGTACAAGTACATTAAAATAATTGACATTTTATCGTAAATTAAATAAAATATAAAAGCATGAACGATTAAAATTAAATAAAATGTTAAAATTAATAATAAGCAGTTGATTTAAGATAAAATATATTTATTATAGTACAATCTCCAACCCTACAAACCAAAAAAAAAAAAACGTGTTTAACATACCTACATACATATAATGATAAGAACAAGGTAATGAAAAGTATTCGTACTTTGTATAATTAAGTAGTTTAGTATTAATTTAATATAAATAAAATGTCAATTCTGTATGATAAAATATTTTATTTCCACTAAATTGTAACGGTACAGATAAAATGGCGCCCACTCATTTTCAAAATTTTTGACAGTTTGGCATTGAAATATTTTTTTGGGGATAATATGTATGTCATGTTTGCGAAAATCGAATAATTTGGTAATTTTTAATTATCATTGCAACCCATGATTACGGTAATGGTTGGTTTTAATTGAAAACTTGTTAATTGTTTTCGCAGTAATTCTGATTTTAAAGTATATATGTGCGGCATTTCTAGTTAAAGCATAATTGTCAATTTGTCTTCGGATTCTCATAGAGTTCAAGCAATCTTATTTCAGAGACGGTCGTAACAATAAATATTTAGAAAGTACAATGAAATTACGAAATCGGCAGGAGTGCAAGATTCGTGTAATAAAATAAAGTTTGTAGTGGAGGTGTAGAGGTATAGCATAAAGGCTTGGGCACCTAATTTTTGCCACCTACGAGGACCCATCATCGGCACATAATTTAAATATTTTCAAGAATACGTATACGTGCGGAATCCGTCAATACTCTGGTAACATAGCCATAAGGCATATCTAAATCGAATAAAGTGTGGCCAATATCATATTTACCCCTTTTCATTCAACGATGCCTTACCATGATAGAGAATCTTGGCGTAGCCCAAAGTGCTTGATTGATCGGCCCTTAGATGTGCTGTCGATGGATTTGAATACCAGCAATTCATTCATTCTAGAGAGTCGTGTTGCTTGGTAATGCAGCACTAATTTGTTGGTAAACTCCATCTAAGACTAAATATAACCACGAGACCGATAGCGAACAAGTACCGTGAGGGAAAATTGAAAAGAACTCTGAAATAATTTACACAAAATTGTAGTATTTTTGTAGTATTACGTTGAAGGTAATGATGTTTAACATATTCGTTTGTTCGTTTCAATATAATAACGGTGTTGGTTGTCTAACTGAATTTGGCAATTTCTTCTGACGCGTTATGATGTATGGCGGCTAGGATAATTATAGTCGCATTGAGCGACATGATTGGACGTAAATATTTCCTTTGTCTTTAGTTGGTTGATTGTTGCCTGTATATTACCCCACTCCTGGGTACCATCTCTGGTAATCCAAGATCCGGAGATACTCGCAATGGATTGAAATGTAGCGCCTCTAAGATATGTTGATTACTGGTAAAACAAATTATTTAGCATACCAACTGACTCGTAGAATCTTGCTCGAATGATTCCTTGATGTTTGATAAGATACCGTGGATGAAATTCCGGTCCCCTTGATTGATTTGAAAAAAATCACAACGTATCGATTGTTGGTGGCACTTGTTGAATTCTGCTTTCATCTCCATTTCTTGTTGGTAATGGAAACACTCATTGATAAGTGGAATCCTTAATTCGATTAGTAAATTTGATATTACTAGCTGTGACTTTTCGTTCATAAACTTAAACATATTAAAGATTTCATTATCCACCTTATTTCCAGGAACAGCTTATGATTTTGGGCTGTTTGATGTATCAGGTTCAACTGTTGGTCAATTTATTCCCTGGTAAGAATGAGCGAATTTAGCTTTCCTTGATGTGTATCAACAACAATATTTAGTAGTTCCTTTGAATGTTTTGATAATTAATAACACGAGCGTGGTGAATAATTGTTGTATTTCTTTACATAGTCTCCATATAGCACTCGGCGTCTTTCTCTGCAAAATAGTTGTTTAAGATGATGATGGCCTCCTCATTCGACGAAAATTCCTCCCTCCTCCCTCCTAGATCAACTTTTAGCTGGGAACAAAAAAGTCGCTTGGGGCTAGATCTGGTGAGTAAGGAGGGTGGCCAAGCAGTTCAAACCGTAATTTGTGAGTTTTCGCCATGGCAACCGCTGAGGTGTGAGACGATGCATTTTCTGGTGAAGAAAGATTTTTTTCTGCAAATGTGGCCGTTTTTGTAATGATGCGTAGTATGTGCTTGTAATTGTTTTCCATTTTTGAAGATAATTGATTAAGATAAATCCTTGACTGTTCCAGAAAACAGTCGCCACCACTTTTGCAGCTGAAGGAACAGCCTTTTACTTTTTCGTGGCCGGTACCTCCTAGGCAGTCCCCTGGTTTGACTGTATTTTTAATTCTGGAGTGTAATTGTGCATCCAAGTTTCATCAACAGTAATTAGTCGGCGCCAAAAGTCTGATTTATTGCGCTCTTTATTGTGCCAACAACTCGTTGAAAATGTTCATTCGAACACGATTCCCATGTCTAAATCTTAATGTGACAAACACATTATTTCCACATATTCATAGCCTCTTCTATCTCTCTAACTTTAATTCAATGGTTGTCTAGCATCATTTGGTGAATTTGAGCGATGTTATCAGTCAGAAGTTGCAGTTTTTGGACGTCCAGAACGATCATTGTCATCCAAACTGGTACGACTACGTTTAAATTCAGCTGCTCAAAATTTCACAGTGGTAAATGATGGTACAGAGTTCCGTCCAACTCGTCTTTGATTTTCGTAGGAGTATTGCCTTATTGCCTTTCAAAAATAAATATTTAATGACAGCTTCTTCCAACGCATGCGCAAACACACTCCCCACTTTTGTTGACAAGTGATGGCATCATCATGTTGAGGTCGGGAACTTTTTAGACGTGCAGTCCATTTGAGAAGGTTGTCATTTGTGAATTTATGCTTGAAATTTTCTTTTCGTATTCGTTTAACGTCGATTCAGGTATAGATGTTTGTTCCTTTAGTTCCATTTTGTGCTAACAAAACTAATAAGTGTACGCCTTCTTCTTGAACTGGATAATTTTCGATTAGTTTTTAAGATGTTATTTGTATCATCGATGTGCCGCAATTGGTTTAGCAGATATGCATACGGTGGCATGGTTGACAGACAAGGATGTCAATCGAAATTTCCATTTGAATAATTCTATTTGACTGATTTGAGGTGTTGGGAGTGCAGTCATGCTTCCTAAACACTTTTTAGGTAGTTATTTCCCTTGCAGCGGATCGTAATCACACGAACCTTGCTGTTTGATCCGGATGTAGATCCTCAATTTTGTTTAGAGTCCATTGAGATGGTGGTAGATTTGGTTCTTTGATTATAACTATGTGTCCAATTTATATATTTGACCATTATCCATGCCACTTTAATCTGCGTTGTAATGATGTTAAATATTCACACGACCATATTCCCCAGAAATCTTGTACCAGCTTATGAGTTAATTTCCAACGATTGCCTAAGGTACAGCTTCTTCACTAATATATTGATCTGGTGCAACTATTAATGATACCTCGATAGTTAAATGTTCGGGGATAAGATAACTTTGTCTTCGATGTCTGAAGAAATGGAGCACCAGTGGTCTAGAATTAAGATATGCTTCATTTGGCTTAACACTGTTGACATTGTTTCGTATTGCAATATAGTTTCACCTTTTAGGTGGTATATCATATTTTACGGCTGCTTCCTATACAATCCACTGTTGTACCGCAAACGCTGTAGACGTGGCTGCACAATGCCAGACTGAAAATAAAATGTTTCACTGTAGCTATGAAGTTAATTTGTTGTTTAATCACTATCAAATTCTAGATGTACTGCCTTTGTTGTTATACAGATGAATACGACTAAGTAAGGCTTATACATCTGTTTATTGCGGCCTATTGACGATTTTAGTTTGATTGGACCAGCATAATAAATTCCCGCATGTGTAAACGGTCTAACTCGCGATGCTGGTAACGGTCCCATTAACTGAGTTTCTCCCTTTGTCTTATACCGGTGACGACGAACACACTTGTTAACTATTTTTCAATTATTTCCATGCAATTGAGTTTCAGAGTCTTCCGCCTACTCGTAGGATACCTATTTTGTCCACAATCACTTGCTTAAGTTGAAGCCCCCATCTACTATGTTTATTTCTTCGTGAAATGAAGCCTTCTGATTGTTATTGATTATTGAGTTTCGGCTGCTCCTTAACTCGTCATTAGTAACTCATTGCGAGGTGGTCATGATTTTCTTCATTTCTTCCTGGGTAATGAAAATTTGATGTATTGATGATGGCAGATTCACACTTAGCTATTTGAGTCCAGACGTCAGGCCCAGCTTAAGGCCTGTTGCACACTTGAGCTATGTTTTTTGACTGATGTGTGCTATGTTTTCATTTTACAGCCTCCCGTTTTGGTGACCAAAACTCAAATAAGCGAGACATTGTAGATAAATCTCAGGATCAACCCAATCTGTAAAGTAATATATTTAGATATGTATTTTATTTTCGTCTTAGAGATAAATAATCATTTTGGGAGCGATGTGAGCTATGTTTCTATCTCATAAGTTTCAAAATAGTATTTGAATAAATCAGGACGTACGAGTAGCTTGAGCTGAGCTCCAGGAATTTGGTTTCACTTATTTTAGCTTTGTAAAATAACCCGGGAAGTTGGGCTCTCAAAACATAGCTCAGTTCTCTAGAAAAACATAGCTCAAGTGTGCAACGGGCCTAAGGCCTTGTAAAGCCGCGTACACGATTATCTACGAATATTTTCCATTTGTTTCCTACGAATACCTTCCATTGGCCCTTGAATCTATGCAAGAGTAATGGTTGACTAATAATTGCTTAACGTTATGCATTAATCTTGATAATAAAACTGCTCCATATAGTTCTAGTCGTAGTGAATTTATTTTCTTTACTGGAGCTACTCTAGTTCTTTATATCCTAGTAACGTAACTTTATCATCTCAGAAACTTAAAATCACCTTTCTGTATATTGACAGCAGCATATGCGTTGAAATTTGTTGAAATTGTATCCACTGGGCTTCCAGGTGATTAGGTAATGTTTCGTCCCAACCAATGTTTTGTTTTTTGCAACAATATAGCTATCCAGAATAAATCAAATATTTGATAGGACATTTCGCTTGGTGTTATCTTTTTGTGCAGTTGAGACGGTTGGCGCGTTTAAGCTAAATTCTTCACTTTGAAGATCCCAAAATATATTCGGTGATTTCAACTGTTGAACTGTTTGAAGTATAGCTCTCTTACTTTGCTACATCATTGTCTAAGGGTGAAACCTCCATAATACAACAATTTAATTAGCTCGTTATATTTCGTCTAATGATTGTGCCTCGATAAAGACATAATCGACATAAAAATCCCATTGTAAGATTTTTGGTGCTTTGGGATATATAGTTCCTTCGTCATGTGACAGCTGAGGCAATGCCATGAGTTACTGATGTTAATTTTTATTCCTGCATTAGATTATTTGAATTACCTCGCCAAAGTATTGTTTGTAGATCATGATGTTCTTCGGTTTTCAATGTTGGCAGTGAAGCCAAATTTATATCTTCGTCATCAGCACGATTGAGAAAGGATCTTGCTGAAAAGATGGTTCAATTTATTGTTTCTCCTTAATGAATGATTTTCTGGTGCCATTTGTCCTAGGTTCAAGTATTCTTTCATACAATTTTGATATTCTCTTACTGCAGGATTCTTTTGGATCTATTTGAAGGTAAAGTCTTTCACATATAGTTTGCTCAGTTGTTAAATATTTCGGAGACTGAATTTCTTCGATTTTCCAGAACCGTTATAGATCTTCTACAGTTGAAATCATGGTTTGTAGCTGATCCAAATGTAATATGATTTACTTCATATCTATTCGCCTCTGTCTCCCACCCTCGTCTAACTACTAACTAGGTAAAAGTTCAGGTTGTATAGATTTTTTTCCGGTAATCGCTTTTCATATAGTTATTAATTCGTGATCCAATCGATTTCTTCTGCGCAAATTATTAGCACACTTTTTGGGAAAATATCATCCGTTTATTTTATTGCGCGAATATTATGAAAATGAATACAAAATTTAGGTTAATAATGTCACAATGGCGCGAGACGCGACATCACAATGCACCACCACCAATCAGACTAGATCACCGCAGCATAAAGCAAAACGAAAACTTTCTATTTCTAAAATCGATGTGCTGCAGTGTCGCTTGTTAAAATGAATGAAGTATGTAGTAATTAAACCAGCGATGAATTTATGCAAATAGTTTTGTGAAAATAATGCGAATTATTGTAATTTGCAATAAGTATTGCAAAAATAACGTAACATAAAAAAAAATATTTAGGTGAACGATCGGATTAGTATTAATTATACTCGTAGTAGTAAATGTACGACCGGCGCGACGATAAAATTCATAAATACGAAATCGTTTATGTTGTTTACGCATGCAAAAGTAGTTTTGAACTTGAAAACTTTAATTTAACTATTTACTTGAATGCTTATACAGTTAAATTGCGTTTCAAGTGCATATTTTTATTAAGTCAAGTTTAATTATTGTAATTTGTATAAAAAAGCTGTTGGTGTTTTAAAGGTTTTGAAAAAAATTAGAAAAATATTCTATTGGAGCGTAAACGACAACTTCAGCGTCAACTGAAATTTTTGTCGTTCGTCAGTTTTCAAAACGGTTAAGATCGCAAGAGAGGCATAATGAAAACATATTCAAACATCAAATGTGTTTAGTAGAATTTATTTTATTTATTTAGTAGAATGTGTTTAGTAGTAATGTTAAACAGTTGCTATCAAGAGCGAATTTGGCTACAATTACATAACCCTATTTTACCACATTTCTAAACGATTTGTAGAAATTGCTGAGAAAAGGTAAAAATAGGCAAATAATATTTTGTACAAAATTCAACGAATATGAAATTTTTAACAAAATTAACAAAAATCACAATTTGTTAAATTAACAGACACAAACAGTCGGCTGCTTTTTTACCGACTGGGGTTTTACCAACTGATTTTTATGTACCAGATCGATTTTGATAGGCCTGATACCTGTTCCTAAAAAATATATTTTTGGCGTAAAAACTACCAAAATTCGTTTGAAATTAAGAAAATACTCTTCTCGGTGTTGCTTTCTAATAAAAATTCCTGTTCGGTTGTTTGTGGAGAAACCTATAATACCCTCGTAGAGTAACTGTATGGTGCTTCATTTGGGTCGCCGGCATCGTCTTTAATGCTGTAATATTTACTGGCGACCGCTATCGGAACATGTTGGAAAACTTTCTTGTGTCCTAATTGGATTAACTAGGCCTACAAAACATGTGATTTTAACAAAGCGGTGCATCACACAGCTCGTCCTACAATGCAAATTTTGCGAGAAATTTTTCATGGCGCAATAATGTCAACGAGTGGTGATATCGACTGGCCCCATGATCCCCTATTTGACATCTACCGATTTTTTTCCTACAGCAATAAACCACAACCTTGATGCTTAACATTTTTTGGAATGACACCAGAAGTCTGCAAAAATGTTATGAAAAATGGCTTTAAAGAGCTCGGCTTTGAGCTACGACCAGAGGCGGCCATTTAACCAACATTATATTTCCTACATAATGTTAAAAAACAAATAATCAATCACTAAAATATAAATTATAAAATTGTGTTAGGTATTCCGCCGTTCGACAAAAGATGGCGTCATCAGTAAGTTAAATTAAATTGCCCGATGTAAAATGACATATTCTAAGGTTGGACATCTGTCTGGATCGTGTCAAACGCAAGAAGAATTTGCACTTACATTAGGAGTGACCCAACAAGCAATTTCACATCGTTCAAAATCATTGAGAATGATCCAAAAGCAGGGAAATTGGGCCTCACATGAACTGAAATCGAGAGATAGGCATAAACGGAAGCGTGATGAAAAATGGATCTACTACGATAACCCAAAAAAGTAGAAATCATGGTGGGCCATGCTTTAACATTCGCAATCAAGCCGAATATCATGGAAAATACTCATGTTGTGTATTTGGTGGGATCAGCTTTGTGTCGAGTATTATGAGTTGTTAAATTCGAACGAATCCATTACTAGGGTTCTCTAATGAATACAATTGATGAGAATTAGCCGAGCACTAAAGAAAAAAACGCGGATCTAATAAAACGGTAAAGAAGTCGAAAATCTCCATCAAACCATTTTATGGTTTAATGGTCTGCAATGATGCTCCAATTCACAAAAATTTCAAATTTTTTCATGGGCGAGGCAACTTTGTTTATAAGGGAAATATTAACAAAGCGTTATGATAAATGGAAGATCATCATAACCAAATTAAGCAAGGGTTTTTCTAAACAGAAACACGTGAGCTATTCTAACACTAAAGCTTCGACTGATACTTAATACAACCGATAAGTTTCTCCGTGGTTTGAAAACAGTTGGTGGCAATAAGGAATCACGAGATCCCCTATTGTTTAGAAAAACTCAAAAGGTATCAGTTGCTGTGACGAACCAACAATCGAAAATTGTTTCAAATTCTTGGCAAGCTTAAGGAGTTGTAGTGAATCATCTTTAAAGTCAATCCAAACCTCAAGCGAAATTTTTTATGATTCAGTCAATCTGGTCAATTCTGTCATCTGAACCATAAAAGATATCGCTTATAAGAAATACGAGAACAAGAGATGTTGTTTCAAAACTTAATCTATGTTCTAACTGTTTACGAAAGGATCATAGTGGTTAAGAATGTTATTCGCGAATGAGTTGTTTCATTTGTCGTAAACGTCATCTTACGATATTGCGCGGTCAAAATGATGTCGAAGTAGTTATGGGGATTATTTCAACCAATTTATCAACCAAATCAAATACCGACCAAACTATAGGGCAAGTATCTGAATCTTCTTTGAACAAGCAAAAAAACTGAATGTTTCTAAAAGTCAACAAATAAACATGCTTCGCCTAGGTCTTAAACGAGTGAAGTAATCTGTAGCTCTACAAGGCTTAGCGTCTATACCCGCTGAATACACTCGAGGTCGAACTGAAGTGCTTATAACATCACGAATCAATAAACACTTTAACCTAACGCTCTATTTATACATTGTATCAAATATTTCAAGTTTTATGTCATCAAATGCAACCAAACTACCAGTATTTGATTGGCCAACTGCAGTTGATAGCTAGCTGCTTCCCTTGTGTTTCAAACTAACTAAGCCAAACAAACAATGTTCAAATAAGCATTGATAACGAAACTGAGACTCTAGACATGCATATATCTTCCATTGTCTTAGCTGGAACTTCTCCCACTTCCCAGAATTTACTATTGGTCACTATGTCACCCAATGGTCACTATTCAGTTAAATTATCATTTCCACTACTTACAACCAACTTGACATCGCTTAACATGGAGAACATTTCGTGAAAACTCTTAAATTCGCTAATGAATACAAGTAATTTTTTCAAGGGTATACTGACTTAGGTCATATGACTGAAGTTCCTTCGCAAGAGTTTCCGACAGCTAATAACGAAAAGTAGTTTCTCCCTCATCACGCTGTGCTAAAAGATACCAGTGATATAACAAAATTACGAGTTGTGTTTGACGGTTTTGCGAAAACGTCAACATTCATTTCACTAAATGATGAACTAGTATAGTTTGCTATTATACTGAGATTCCAAACATATTCAGTAGCATTCGGAACAGATGTTACCAAAATGTACATTATATAGCTGTGAGAAGCGAAAATTACCAAAGTTCTACAGGATTCAGGCTTCTCTCTTCATAAATGAAAGTCTAATTCCAAACAAGTTCTATAACATTGTTCTCACATGAAGACATTCACTTCACTCCCAAGAGGAATCTGATACACGAACATTACGTATTTTGTGTTATCCAGACACTCAATTTTCATTGAAATGGACAAAACGTCGACTGTTATCAGAATCAGCAAAAGTCTTCGACCCACTAGGATTCGCATCACCTATCACAATGCAGTTTAAACGGATTCTAGAGAAGCTGTGGCTAAACAAAGTGGAATGGGTCGCATTACACACAAGTTTAAATTATGATCCAGCAACGTTTCAGCAATTGCAGCATTCTGCGATGCATCCGAGACTAGTTATGGTGGTGTAGCAAATAGTTGATCAGTAAACGAACATGGAGAAATATGTATAAATATTGTCAGTGAAACAGGAAAAGTAGCGCCCATTAAACAAACCAGCCTCCCTAGACTCGAGTTATGCGGCGCTGTTTTATTGGCAAAATTGATCGACTCAATAATTGTATTTCACTGGTTGTCAGATTTTGTGCGAAGATGGAAGTCATGCGACGGTAATCGAACTTCGCAACTTTACCCCGCAAATATTGGTCCAACGTCGCCACAAAATGTAAGCCAACAAGAGAGGTGAAACCAACGTCATTTAAAAATTTTGGTAAAAATTGTGGTGAACCGGACCATCGTTGTTACTTTTTGATCAACAATTTTGACCGCTTGGAACAAAGACGTAAGAAGCATAATATATTTCATCAATCAATCGTTAACGAATATTTCTACTACATTTCTGCTCTACATCAAGATTAAACTAATTCCTTGTTATATTTAAGGACAATTACACAAAGCCACTGAGGACACAACATTCGTTGAGCTCCCTAAACCCACTCTTTGTGATGATGGATTGAAGGGTTTTGTTAGAAGGTTAAACAACTCCTGTTTATCATATTCATAAAAAATCCAAATATTCTACTGAAAGAGTAAATTGGCTTACCATTCACGAAATTCACACTTGGCTATTGTGGAAGAACAATATCCAGAAATGGATGAATTACCAGCAAACAGGTTTACTGTATCACGACCATTCCTAAATACCGGTGTAGACTGTGCTGGTTCAGTTCAAATATAATCAAGCCAACGACGAAATGCGCTGTCTGAGAAAACCTATGTGGCAGTGTTTGTTTCTCTGTCGATTGAATTAGTTTACCTTGAACTAGTCAGTTACATGAGTACCAAGTCAGCATATTTGGCGTGGCAATGGCGCAAATTTCGTCGGAATTAATCGTGAGCTGAAAGAAATGCGGTGTCAAATTGAAGCTCAACAACAAAATAAGTTCATTTTCAATTTCTTTCTACACCACTAGGAAGCGTTAGTGAATCCATTTAAGAAGATTTAGTACCACAAGCCTTACATTTGACGAAAAGTATATTTTGTGAAAACAATTTTAATTTCAAGATGTTTTAGATGTTTTGACGCCTTCATACTCTGAAATTGGAGAACCATTAACGTTTCTTCCAGAACCAGGTGTAACTGAGATGAAAATTAACAAATTATCGAAATGGCAAAACGTTGTTGTTGAACGAATATAATCTTTTTGGAAAGCTCGGTCGCGAAAAAAGTGGAAGGGATTCATAATCATTAACATTCAAACGAAAATTCAAAACATCAAGCGACCGATTATCAGTTTGAAGTCACACCAGCTTCAAATCTTGAACTTAGTGTTGAAGCAAACATTTTGATCAACATCAAGAGTACAACAATCACTCTGAACACTGTAAAATACAGTGTTATGTCTTATTTCGGATGAGAGCGTATTTGCATGACATTTGGGCACAATTATCTATGAATGACGGCATATAAACCGTTTTAGTTGAATTCTAAGTAAATATTTTGTATCCGTGCTAGAAAATAACTAGTCCAAGTTCTCTTTTAACTTTGTCTTGTTACCTGCTCAACAATATACGTTTAAAAGTAAATTTTTTTTGATTATTTGTGTAAACTCATAACATGAGAAAACTTTCAATTTTTAAAAATATTGAACTCCAAATGCAGATGACAATTGGGTCAAATATAAAAATTCCCATTTCATCGGCATCAAATAAACTTACTGATGCTCATGCATCATTCTTAAATCCGGATATTTTGCAACGAATTCCAGGCGGAACTATAAATTGGTCCGCGGAACATCGTTTACCAATTTTTGTTGCATTGCGTGTATGTGTATATTAAAGCGGCAACTTTCACAATAACAGTATTGAACTTTTCTGTGTAAGAGTAAAAGTTTTAAAATTAATTTTTACGTATGCATTGATAGTCGATACACATGCACGGCTTGAAACATTCCAAAAACAGATTTGGCGCGAAGAAGGTGTTAAAAAACTACTGTGCATGTTGTTAAAAACATAATTACAGATCTTTAAACCATTAAGTTGCAAAATTGTATTTTACACTTCCGAACACACATTTTAAAGTGCGTTACGTAAGATGACCGTAAAATTTAATATTTCACATATATACACAGACCATATATAACCGCTAAATCTTGATATGAGGCGCGCACCAGCTATATACGATTTCATATAAAATTTTCAATGTCTTGACTAAATTTCCCAATACTATAAATTTCCTTGCGCGATCATGATCAAGTCTACAAAAATTTCGGTTAAATCGGCGTTCTGCCTCAACCACCCAAAAAAAATTATTGTTAAAATAAATAATTACATCGTGCATACAAATAAGACACACCAAGCCAAAGAAACAAATAATTTTCTTATGTTACTCGTACTTTACGTAACGTTAAAAAATGCAAGATTAAATAATGTCTTATTATACATCATGAAACTGAAATAAACGAACCAAAATCTACTCAACTTATATCCAATTTCCGAATATAAACTCCATCCGTTACATAAAAGATTGTAAATTACGTGAATTCGTTATTTTTCTTGTGTTAGTGTCGTGGTTATTATCTGGCGTGGTTGCTACTGCCTGCTGCTTTTACTCATATGTTTTATTGTGATTCAGATTTCTTTTTCGAAAGATTTGTGTCTTTCTCGTTTTTGAAAAACAGAAAAAAGTAAAACATTTCTACCTCAACACTACTTAATGCTTTACTATAACGAGAATTGAATATATGTGGAAAAAACTACTTGTGCGTCGACTTGTCTTGCGTCTTTCTGTTTCCGACACCAATTTCGGATAATAAAATTATCAATTTTAATGTGGAAGAGAAAGAAATGAAAAAAGACATAAACAAAAGAAAACTGTTAAAAATTTCCGCGATTTTTAACTTTTTTTTTGTTGAAGAGATTAAGTTCAGTAAAGCTTTAATTGACATATTAACTTAGAGATGAGATCGTTTGTGAAATAATAACGCATCTACAATCACGATTTGTGTTACAGATGTTAGATAATTCACGATTTGTAGCGCACGATGTTGTAATCAATTATGGTGGGTTGTGTCCGATGAATTGATATCTTGCTGTTCAACTAAGATAAGTCTTATATGTGTTGATATATAGCATAAGTCTAGATTATCCAAATTCAAGCCGATTTTAAAAGTTATTTTCGGTATTGATATATTCTTATGGATCTTTAGATTTTCTCTCGAAGCTTTGATGAATGGGTTGCCGTTGATTCTTTGTCATTTAACGTGTTCGTTTTCGCGCTCTATAATTTCAAGTCTATTGAATTTTAAAATTGTTTTGTAAATAGTTCTACACGAAATTAATACGAATACAAGGTAACACCTTTGACTCCAATTTTTAACTAAAATAGTTTCAACTAAATTAGTTTCAAATTTCAGATTAATAATATACCAAACATCGATCTTAGAATGTTGAGCCCTGCGATGATCTTGCCGGATCTTTGGGTATTTATCACACTCCAGTTTCAATCCAGGTTTCCAGCGGATTTTCAAATGATATTAGAATAGAATTTCATTTAAAAATTGCTCTGTATTTGATTATGCGAAAGTCGATCACGGTTCTATAAACAATTTTCTAGCTGAAGTTGATTGGACAGTTGTTCTATCAACCATGGATATCAATGGTGCAGCATGCAAATTTGTCTCTAAAAAGGTAATAAAAAAGCCTCACGCCCAGGAGATATAGGCGTACTGGTCTAGCTCTCGATTTTGCTCAGTTTCAGTTTCAACGCAGGCAGTTCTCCTGTCTTAACCGATTCCTGTATAATAATTACACGATTGATGTAGAGGACGATTACGCTGTAACCCGAAGAAATTTTATAGATTTGCGAAACTGAACAACCATAATAACGGCTTACCTTACATTATAAATGATTATGAAATTCAGTGGTCTAAAATCCGATAATCCATTAACAATCTGCAATTTCTTTGCCGATTACTTCAGTCGCGTTTTTGTTAAGAAATATCTCACAAACTCCAATGATACGAGTGTCTATCTCTAATAAACAAAAAATCGTTTTTTCTGAGCTTAATGTGTTGTAGGCATTGATGAATATGGATGCGTCAAAGAGTCCGGGCCTGTTGGTTTACCAGAGTCTCTGTTGAAGCTTTGCGCAGTTGGTTTTGCCGCTTCTTTATGCCAATTGTTTAACATGTTTGGAAAATATCAAATGTAATTCCAATCTATAAAAATGGACCCACAGTGACTATAATCATCGTGACATTGCTATTCTGTCCTGCATTCCAAAACTCTTCTAGTCAATGGTCAATAACGTAATCTTCTTCTACACTATAAGCAATGTATTAGCAGACGTCAGCATAGATTCTTCCCGGGCTGTTCAACGGTCACTAATTTGGCAGTTTTTCAGAATAAGTTAACCAATTCCATTGCTTCAAAAATTTAGGTCGATGTGGTTTCTACCGACTACGCTAAAACTTTCGATAAACTCAATCACCGGTTATTGTTGAAAAAGCTTAGCGATCTTAATTGCGACATTATTTCTTTAGGTTGGCTGTTTCACATTCGCCGAATGTATTTTATTTGCAAACGACATGGAAATATTTGCTAACATTTCATGCGAATTAGACCGTGTTCTATTCCAACAGGACTTGAACATGTTTTACACTGACTTTTAAGTCACTGTACACTTCTTTCGTTCACGTGAAATTTGAAATCACAATTCTTTAAAACCAATTCTAAATTTTACAAGCGTTTTTTTAAATTTGAAATAAATTTAAAATCTCTAATAAACTAGAGACAGAGAGATTATATGCTTTGCGCACCATCTATTATCAAATAGACTTATTTATCGCGTTTTTGTAGAGTGTTTATGAATTCTTGCCAATGGAAGGTCAAATATCTTGCTAAAAATATGCAAACTAGAATTATATAATATTTGTTATGGGTGAGTGAGACGAATCATATTCATATTGTTGCGAATTTGCATTAGTGATTTAAGTTACAAACTTTATTTTCCAACAGCTTTAATTTCTGCAACAATTTACAAATTTCACTCATTCACTGCACTATTCACTGTCGTTTTATTGCATCTGGCGATGTATTTGTTTTGTAACTGTAAATCACGTTCAAGTAGTTGTATTCGCCAACATTCTACGTCATCAATTTCCTTATCTTGTTGATTCCGTCCTTAATTCTAGTATTATCCATGATGGTTATCGCCTCCGTTTACAGTTGCTTTTGTTATCTCCATATTCCCCTCCACTTGGAATGCCATTCTAAAATCCAATTCACAAACAGTATTTGAGGAATACTTGATCTGGCTACATCGATGATGTTAAGAATAGAAATCACTTAAGGTGATAGGCTGCAACTGTGTTTTAATTCACGACCTTTAACGGGTTGGTAGCAGTTGGTAGTGTATACGTTAACCACTCGACCACCAATTGATAAGCTTGCATAGAGTAGAATTCGTAACACTCGATCAATTTAATGTTCATCAAGTTCGAATTATTAAGCAGTCAACATTTAGGAGGCACTAAAAACCAAATTCGACTTTTAAATTACTGGTTCACACCAAATAAAAATTAGGCGAGTAGTATTTACAAATAAACAAATATCGAACGCGTGAATTAAAAACGTTACTAACAGACTCATCGATTTTCCTCATGTAGTATCGTCATAATCTATCAATGTGGACCACTTTCATCTTACTTCTGGAGCTCAGTTGAATCTGCTATGCAACCTCGTTAACCCATTTGATGACTTTATAAGAACCTTTTTTTCGCTTGGGATTGTAAAGCCAAACCAAATTTGGTTGCAGATCCAATTGTTCACAAATGTATCAGCTACTGTCCGCGCTTCCTGATTTGCAATCGGATAGGCTTCCACCCACTTAATGATTACAATCTTTTGTTTTGGAAACGGGCCGGCGATGTCCATTGATATTTGTTTGTATGGTGCTCCAACATTGTATTACTCACAGCACACTTCAAACTGATTGTATCGCTTCAGTCTATGAACCTGCAAAACTGTTCACCCACCTCCAAAACGTAGGGTTCTTGATAATTTTGTGTGGACTTTTCCAATCTAATTGTGTATCTTGAGGTCTTCACTTCCGCTTTCTGGAATTCAGTCACACTAAGTCACCTCGTCGGAATTTGGCAAATCTCCCACTCTGGCTTTATGCGCTTCTTTGTCCATTCGTCGTCGTTCTTCAGGTACGTTATTTTTATGGAATCTTGCTGCTTGACAAATATGTCGTTTATTGGCATGCTGGACGCTTTCCGCTATTAACCCATCATGTCCCTGATCCTTTATCTGCCTCGTCATATTCCAGTGCACCCTCTTCTCAACTCCAATGCGTGTCACCTGCGCATGACTCTTTGTCGCTCAACCGGACTCACGCGCAACAATCGTACTGGAAGCGTTCACTGGGCTTCTCTTAAAACGATCATTCCATCGTATAGTACACTCTCGTATGTAGTGGTCTAATTTCCCGCATCTGAAGCACCTTCTTTGACTTTTGATGTCCCCTGGCTCCACACTTGGCTGTTGTAATTTTCTTAGACTTCAATAGCTTTGTGTTAGTTTTCTTAACTCCTCTCTTATTATAGTCTTTATCTCTGCCATATCCACGAAATTTAGCTTGCGCAACTTTACTGTGACAGTTGCTAAACTTACTCTGGCTGCCTCATATTCTAACGCAAACGCCAATACTTCATCCATGGTTTTACTTGTAGTATTGGTTCTTAAATGAAGTTTCAGATGGTCATCCTTCACAGCATGATAAACGCGTCATTGTTAGTTAGTTCAACACATCTTGACGCGCCAATTTCATCACTTCTCTGTCCAGGTCTTGCAAGGTTTCCTCGCGTAGTTGCCACTTGCTTTGGAGTTGAATTTTGCATAATTATCTAAAATTCCCCTTGAGCTTCCAGTAATTGGTTGTGTTGGGAACGTTTTATCTAGCTGGCCCTCTCCTGTAGTTTGCGAGGTACGTTTTTCGAGATGGGCCTTCACTTGTTTTATTTTATTTTCTAACGCTTGATTTGTCTTTCAAATTGATTGAGCTGGCCGTCGCTTTTTTCCTCAAGGGATTTTATTTGTTCTCTTAGCTCTTTAATTTGAAGATCTTGGGTACGCCAAATTTGACTGAGTTTTTCGTTCTGCACGCTTTGCTGTTTACGTAGATCAGCAAGCTGCCCTTACTCCGCTCAAATTTCCGCCAATTTAGTACCTTGTTCCCCACGTAGCTTAGCAAACTGTTCTCATTGTGTTCTCATTAGAGAAAACAACTTTTGCTTCAACTCAAGGGAATGGACGCTAAATTAGAACAGTAAGATGCCAAACAGTATTGGAGGAATACTTGATCGCTTAGTAAAATTATAGTCTGCAACTGTGTTTGAATTCACGACCTTTGGGGTTGGTAGCAGTTGGTGTTGTGTACCTTAACCAGTCGACCACCAAGTGATATGCTTGTTTAGAGTAGAATTCGTAAGAATATTTTAAAATTTCTTCACGACTCTAGGAACGAATCTAATTATGGTAAGAAAAATTTCCACATCACATCATGCCAACCAATTTGGCACATCACATCATGCCCACAAATTAGAGTTGTCAACGCAATCACGTAAAAATTAGTAGATGACGCGTAAACGCGCATCTCTGTTGGAACCGCTTCAAGATGAGCTTTTTGGAGCTTGTAATTAGATTGGCAATTTATTGTGAACGGTTTCACGGTTTACTGGAAGGCTCTGCTTACAAATATAACGCATCAGAGGCATTGATCATTTAATGATATAAGAAATATTTTCTAATTCACAAACCTTTCGAATTTTTTTAACTCATTTAGATCTTGTTGCGTAAATCTGAATAACACATACGATTGGTCTATGACTTCTCACATACGACTCATCTCAGACATGTCATAAACCATTCATTTCAGACGCGTTACAAATGAAAGTAATCATTTGCTGATAAATGTCTGCATTTATGTCGTGCTCGAATGTCACTGATAAGTAATTAGTGTGTAATTAATGACTTTCTTGTCGCAGCATAATTTTTTGTTATTTTGTTTGACTTTGCGTGCAGATGTGAACGTTAAGTGGATGTTCTGTTTCGGCATCGATGTACTGGGTTGCCCGGAATGTACTATATCTATGACTTTTTACGCTTGTGATTCTCGTATAAAATATACTTTTCATTACTCGTCACAATTTTCCACAAGAAGCCGTTTTTTTGTTGCCGGGCAGCATGTAGGACCCATCTTCCAAGTTTTCCCATTTGGTGTAAACGCTTGGAAATAGCTGTTTTGGTGACCCCTAGCTGAGCTGCAAACTGTTTTTGCGTTTGATTTGAGTCTTTATTCAGTAGAGCTTGCAATCCCGCATCTTCAAACTTTCGAGGCTGTCCGCTAAGATCGAAATCACCACTTCTAAAACGTTTGTACCAATAATTACACATTGCTAAAAGCACTTTTTCCTTGTTAGAATCCGTACAGAATCCAGTGCCGAATGTGCTGTTTATCAGTTGCCATTGTAAACTCGGCTATTTTTAGAGGTTATGTAACTCAAGTAGAAACCTTGCGTCCGACCATGAAAAAAATATGTAAAAATTAAGTCATACACCTAATATTTTGTAAACAAGATGTTTTCTTCCAAAACCTATTGTTAGTATTTTTTGTTTACTAGATTAGATTTATGCTTGTATTGTAACCCAATGAGTATTAATGCAGTCGATGGTTAATAACAACACTTGGCTTATTTAACCTTTACTGCGTCTTGAATATTGACGCAGTCTATGGTTAGAAATTGAAGTACATTATGTTTCGTGAAGAGCAAGATGTAAATTAGGCATTATTTATAATTAGTTACCATAGAGTAAAGATTTAATTAACAGTTAATTACATTTTCTATTAATTAATATTTATATTTTCAGGTTTGTAAAATGATGTTGCGCATTATCTAGTATACATATTAACCATATACGTTACGGTGACGGACTAATTAAATCATCGCTCGTAAGTACGCAATTTGTCAAGGTTCCTTTAGTAATTCTTGAAATATTATTAATTAACTGTTATATTATTACAACCAATCGCTAATGTGATGTGGTTGTTCCCAAAATGTTAACTTGCATTCAAATAAATAAGGTGTTCGCGCTTGTACGAACTTGACATACAAATTTTGCAAAGCACTCACCACCAAAAATCTTGTGGATCACGGTTACGATTTCCTTGAATGAGACTCACTTTTTGACAGTTATAATATGATTACTTTCATTTAAATGGACAGTAATTAATTTTAGCGTGATGACCTTCGTTGCATTAGGTATTTTTATGCCAGCGATCTTAATATAGTTGACAACAACAATAACGGCACAACAAAAGAAGTGAAAATAGTTTTTTTTTTGTATACTCGTGTGTATTACAAAATATAGTTCGCTGACAAAATTAACGATTGATAATTAATGATAATCTGTAAAAACAGCGAATGGCATAATAGTTATCCGAATACCGATGCAAATGATATAATTTAACCTAATGCGCAATTCTGACACGTCTACACAAGGCAGAAGGTTGAATGGTTTGCGCAAACTATTTTTCGACCACGCCAATATTATTACTTTCATGGGCTAAGCATGAACAATTAATTATTTAAGATCTACGTGCGATTGAATGCGTGTCGCGTCCTATTTAAACTCGCTTGGTGAAATTTAGATTTTATGATTGTCGTACGCAATTTAATTAAATATATTTTGCAGTCAAATTTATTATTCGCAAAATATACCACACGCTCATAACAATTCGAATATTTTCAGCATCGCGCACCATAATTCGAAAAGTGTGTCTTAAACAGGTTTGGAAAAGTTTAAATTTGATTGTGATTTTGCAAGAGGTATACGCTGATCATATGTTTCAATTAATTAATTAATATGTACCATATAAACCACGGATCAGGTTCCGAATCAATTACAGCAATTGAAATTTATTGCATGTAGGAACTTAATTAGTATTTCACCTTGAGAATTGAGAATCTTATCGGTATCAATTTGTAAACTAGTATGTATCGTATAAAAACGAATTCAACTTTTCTCCAAATTAACATTTTGCTAATTGAATTGAATCTGTGCTTCTTTGATACTATCCGATTGTAATATGCATTTAAAATGTTTGACAAACTTCACCAAATTGGCATTTTGTAAACTGATTTTAATATTTGCTCACGTTTCATTTTAAAATGATTCGGTTTGACCAAGCCATTTCGAATTATTTATGTTTGCTTGTTGGTTCTTTCTTAATTTATTTATTTATTTATATACTAAAATGTGACTCGGCTCTATAAACGTAAGATTTGTTCTGTAACTTTGAACTTTCTGAAAAGATTTTTCGACTTTACTTAAATACGCCTAAAGGTTGATGATGAAATACATGCCCTTACAGCCGAAACAAATAGTTTGCGATAAAAAAATATTGTCGCAAAGGTATACAAACGAATGTCGCCAACTGTTGTTTGACAACGGTACAATACATTCCAATTTTTATCTATTTCTTAATTAATTTACATAAAATTCAATATTTTTGTGATCTACAAACATAGCAAATTATAAATCATAACGCGAATTTATGTCAATATTCGTGTGGCGCCATCGAAATTAAAATGGAATACAATTTGGTTAAAACGGCAACATATTGATTTACAGCGGCGAAAAGTTTACAGTTTATGAATCATTTTTTAGAACACTGTACCTTTTTCTCTGCAAGCAATTTATAAAGTTGGAGCTATTTAATTTTTACATTTTCAGAATTGGGTCATTAAATTAGTTTCTCGCGGTTGCTGATGAATGACTTATTGGTTACTCCTTTTACAATAATTTCTTATTCTAATTAGAATTCTCCAGCCAAATTTCCATGCCGAGATACAATTTGTACGTCTTCCGTCTTTAAGTCCCTATGAAGGTTGTCGTTCCTAATGTACCATGGGACATTCACAATCCTACGTATCATTTGTACATTGGCCTTCTTAGTCCAACCCCAAAATTGGATACTATAGGTCCATACAGGTTTTAGCATTTGCCTATACAGAAGCAAATTGTGTAATATATTGTGAGCTCAGAATTTCTACACATGAGCCAGTAAATTTTCTTTTTGGCGGTTTTTGCTATTACAGGTTTGAGCTTTTCGAGCGTAGTTTTTCATTTATTTTTGATATGGCTGGAAACAGTGATATCGGCCTATAAGACTTTTTCCGTTTGCTGTTTTACCTTGTATAGAAGTCATAATTACTTCAGCCACCTTCCATTGACGTGGAACATATTTCAGTCTGAAGGCTGCATTAATTATTTGAACTAATTTACGCAAATCTTTCTCGGGAATGGCTTTCACAATTAATTAAATCATAGCCTGGAGCTTATCTGGTACTTATATGTTGTCATCTATTCTGTTTATGACAGTTGTAGCGAAAAATCTCTTTTCCTGTGCCACTTTTTTGAGGTCTGCGAACAGGTTGTAATCGCAGGGAGCCAGAGCCGAAGAATGCTGAGAGCTGGATATGGAAGCAATACGAGCTTCAATTCATGTAACTTTCCAACGTAGCCAACAACTTGTGACACGATGCATTGTCTTGGTAAAAAAACACCTTTTTTCTGTTGCATTTGGGGCCGTTTTTCACAATTTATTCCTTCAGTCGTGCCAATAACTCCATGTAATATTCGCTGTTGATGTCGTTCCTTTCTAAAGGTAGTCGGCGTATAAAATACTTTTGGTCACTTCTGAAACCTTTCACCGGCAGCTGTCCACTTAGCTGATTGACGATTTGATTCTGGAGTGTTCACCACTATACACTTGATTCATCCATGCTTCATAAATTTGTCAGAAACCGAATCAAAAAATCCTGTTTAGTTTGGTTTAATAGCTCAAAACAGCGCGACACCAACTTTGAAGCCAGTTTTCTCATAGACAAATGTTCATGCAAAATAGTGTATACATTGCCTTTTGTTATCTTTAAGGTGTCAACTAGCTTACGTAATTTCACTTTACGATCTTTTAAAACGATTTTGTGCACTTTTTCTCACTTTTCTGGAATAATTGCCGAATTCGGGCGACGTTTAAACTCAGCAAACCAACGTTCAACAGTTGCTTTCGAAGGAGTACAGTCCCTATAACACTTATCAAGCCATTGCGCTGGCTTGATGGCTTGATGGCTTGAACGGTATTTTCCCCCATCAAAAAATTAGTTTAATCATTAGTTTAATCAACAAAAGAAATTCACTTTTTCCATTGTTTTGAAAATAACAAAAGTAGCGTTACTAACACAACTATAAATTTCGACACAAACCTTTTGAAGGTTGGTATTTCCTATAAATCAAATGAGTTTTTCATTAGATGCGCCAGCTATGTGTCAACCTAAATAACGAGACTTTTTGCTTGTCACTTTCAGCTCAGACTCTGTTATCGTTTTTGATAAATCGATGACTATCGGACACGATTGATCGCGATGCTGTCCGAAGTGAGTAATCATCATCCTTTAGTTCAGTTGTTTTAATTTGTTGCAAAGCAAATTGAGGATATTTTTGTTGCGGAGGACGAGTCTAATGCCAGATTTGTAACTAGTTCTCTGACCACTAGAGGATAATTATGTTTCCTTAACGAGTTTGTTTATGAGAAATAGGTTCAACTTTCAAATGCTGCTTGTTGGATAGTATTACTGCATGCTTCTAGTTCAACTTCCAGCTGCATCTCTGCCCTAATTAGTGCCTGGAGATTTATTCGCTCTTCTACTAACTTCTTGACTAGATCCCAATTGTTTTATTGTTTGTTAATTTAGACAAGTTTTCATTTTTTATTATCATTGTACTCAGTGTCATGATCACAAGAGAGTTATCAGATGATAGTCCTTTACTGTTTTCGATATTCGTGCAATCCTCTAAAACTTCTTTTGTTACAAAGAAGTCAAGAAGATCTGTTATTTTATGTGTGCCAGTAGGCCAATATATTGATTTATCGCCAGAGTAAAATTCAACTAACTTGAATAACTCTTTTCCTTTAGAGGTCGTAAGTCTAGATCCCCAATAGGTATTCTTTGCATTAAAATCCTCACCTATGGTAAAATTTGGTCCTAGTGTTTTTAAAAATTGACTGTAATCTTCTTTTCAACTGTTGGCGTAGGAGACTGTAAATGGAGGAGATACTGAGATCCCTATTATTGATTAATTCAACTTTTATGGTTTTAACTTCCATAATTTCTGTTTCGTAATGTCGTAAGTCTGTTCATTTTATTAGTAATACCATTGATGTAAGCTCATTCGTGGCTTCTTGTCTATCTAGTCGCTTATATAGCTTCTAGACTAAGTTATTGTTTTGCTAGGCGTACATTTATCGTTTCTATACTTCGGAATATTCTTTCGAGCGGTTTTAGTAGCATTAGTTGACTGCTGCATTATTTGCGAGTAAGATCTCCTCTCTGGTCGTATTAGCTGTTGTTGTGGTTATGGCGGCACTCTAGTTTTATAGTTGGAATCCTTTCTCTTGTAACGTTAGTAGTTAGTTATACCGCTACTTCGCATCCTCTATAGTTGGAGCTGGATGTTGTCCCTTACAATTTATACTGGTGTTGTTGAGGTACAGGCATTGACCCGGTAGTTTCTTTAACTTTCGCTTTCGAATGACCACTAACTGTGACGAGAATGCTGTTCTTCGTTTTTTTTCAGTCTCGCTTGCAAGTGCCTCATCCATCTGGGGTAAAAAATCTTTTTTCTTGTGAACTCATTACTTTAAGGACTAGTTATTGAAACAGCTACCAACCTAACCAGGAAACTGGTAGTGTGTCAGTGAAGAGAACATCACTTACTAGATTCTCGGTGTTCCACCACTTGCAGGAGAGGATGATATTTGTGCTGGTATATTGACCTTCTAGACTGACGCCCTTAGCCCCTAATAATGTTTAAAATTTAATTTAGAATCTTTTTGTTTTCAATCGTGTTTTCGAAATATATAAATTTTAAATTTTTTGATGAAATCGAAGAAGCTTCTATGAAAAATGTCACTCCATTAGACTGATGTTGGCCGAAAATCATTGGAATCTCTATATTATTGGAAAAATCTTAAATATGAAATTTCATCCCGATCAATTAATCTGGGCGGGCTTAATTTTTGTTCAAAACAGGTTTTTGTCAAAAATTGTCCGCTTAAATTTTGGAAAACTGATCTGGACCGGTATTGTTACAACATTAATTTACAATCTTTTATAGTTCCTAGTCGTATTTCTCATAAATGATATACATTTCAAAATATTTGCAAAAATGAGAAACTACCTATAGAAGCTGCCTTCCGAGTGCACCCATTTCGACCAAACAGCAATTTATGAAAAAAGCTTAATTATGAAGTCTCATCCCGATAAACCAATCGGCTGTACAGCCTAGGCTGGAAAAATTATCTGGACCGATATTGTTGCAAAATTAATTTAGAACGATTTACTATACTTCTTAATCTTTTTTCGTAAATGATATACTTTTCAAAAAATTTGCATAAAATGTAAAGCTCCTATGGAGGCTGCCATATACTTTGCAGCATATTTCTACCAACTGCCAGTATATTTCTACCAACGGTGGAGCGGATTCAAATAGTGGTAAATCTTGGCGGCCGTTTTGTTAAATTATTCTACAATTAATAGAATTGGGCATAATACGGTTTTGATGCTAACTTAAGTAGCATAATACAGTTTTTGTTTCATTAGCAAACAAGTTTCAAAGACATTGTCATAATTTTCAATGTTTGATCTTATAACTGGGTTAAGAATAAACATTGAAATGATTATGTATGTTCATATTGCCATTGAAACTTGTCAGCTAATAAAAATAAAGAAAAGCTACCTATGTAAAAAATGTGTTGTGCTCACTGAATTTTTATAAAATTATAGTTTCTCGAGTATGTATACGTACGAGTATAAACAAATTATATCAATAGTAAAACTAATTATAGGGAGCGCGCTCGCAAGCTCGAGGGTAGGACACGTCAATTGTCAATAAATTTTAAATTTGAAAGTGTTTATAAATTACAGGTGTCTAAAACAAGAATATTTGCCCTACTCCGATTTTAAATATGTATAATCATTAACATGGGAACAACACCCATGAGGATTGGTTAACATACAAAACTTAATTTTCAAAAACTATTTCTAACCATGCAATCGTAATTTTAAATAGGAGAAATATGAGACCGGTGGTTATTAGCCAAAGCACTCTTTAAATGCTTTGAATTTGGATTTCGACGTTTTATGTTCCACAGACCGATATTAAGTGTTGCACTAGCACATTTAACCAGTACAAACATATTTGAAACATTTCGAAATAATTTCACAAGCTGGATTCTAAATTTGGTTGGTTTAATTTGTAGGTTCCTGTAAATATCACATTTTAATATCGGTGACGAGCCTAAAAAGCTATCAATTCAAAATCCGGCTCCCGCCCGGAACAAAATGTTCAATTGCAATTTAATATAACGTTGCTCATGAGATTTTTTTAATGGGCCTTAGGTACATTCCAAAGTCATTCTAAGTATTTCCTAAGCATTAAACATAAACTTCAGTGATATTGGCGAACTACATAATCCCAAAGAAGTGTCCCTGGTAAGTATATGGTTTTATTATAATGGAAGTGACAGAGTGTTCCATGGAATTAAACAAGGAACCCATTAAAACCCATATAACTTACTAAGGATACTTCTTTGGGTCTAAGGTGAGCGTCTACAAAATCCCTAGAATGACTTTGGAATGTATCCATTTTCCATTAAAATATCACATTTTTAAATTTCATGGAACACGCTGTTAGACCCATTAGAGAATCATATCACTTTCAATGGACACTTATTTGGGTCTGAGTAGTCCATCAATATCATTGAAGTTTATGCTAAATGCTTAGAAAATACTTAAAATGGCTTTGGAATGTACTTAAGGCCCGTAAAAAAAATCACATTTTTAAATCTCCTGGATCACCCTCTCAGACTCATTACAAACTTCAATACAATCAAAAAACTTACAAGGGACACCTCCTTGGGTCTAAACAGTTTAACAAAATTTCTGTATTGGCATGACATACTAAGAGAATACTAAGAATGACTAGGCCAATTAAAAATCACATTTTTAATCCCATGGAACACCCTGTTTGACCCTGTACTAGGAACACTCCTTTTGTTTTAAGAAGTCCGCCAATATCAAAATGAATGTCATGCTACAAGGAAATAATTAGAATCATTTTGAAATGTATACCTAAGCCCACACATTTTTAAATCTTATGGAACACTCTTTCAGACTCATTAGAAAATCATATAACTTCCTAGGGATATTTCTTTGGGTCTAAGCAGTCCAACAATACCACTGAAGTACATGTTAAATGCCTGAAAAATACTTAGAACGAGTTTGGGATGTACCTAATGTCCATTAAAAATCACATTTTGGAATCTAATGGGACACCCTGTCAGACCCATAAAAAACCATATTACTTACTAGCGACACCCTTTTTTGGGCTAATCAGTACACCAACAACACTCATGTTCAAGCTAAATGTTTATAAAATACTTAGAATGAACTTGGATTGCACTTCAGGTCCTTTAAAAAATCATATTTTGAAATCTTATGGAACACGCTGTCTAAGCATTCCACTAATATCACTGAAGTTCATGTTAAATGCTTAGAAAACACTTAGAATGGCTTTAAAATGTACCTAAGACCCCAGTTTCATGCAACATTGTAATGGTTGGCAAATTGTAATATTTCGCACTCCACGAAAATGCACAATATAAATTCGCCTGAATGTTTACTTTTTCCAATGCTATGGCAATAAGTTTCTGTGTGGGTTAGTGAAGCAGGGAATCTTTCGAATTTTAAAATAAAACTTTGCATACTGATTAAGCTAAAAATTATTACTAGTTAAGCAGCCGGGAAAGTCGGGAAAATTTGATTTCATAAAAAAAACACAAATTATTTAAGCCCAACTGTAACATTTTCGAAAGGGTGAACATTTCGAAATATAATTATCATAAATTTCCATTCATAAATTGAGGAAAAACGAACTAGCCCCCAAAAGATACTATATTTAAAACGAAATACATATACCGTTCAATAATATTTGAGTTGAACTGTTAGGCTAATCCAGAAATGGCCCAATTCCATTGAACAGAAAAGACCGTTCAATGAATTTATTTTCTGATATAGAGAGTTCTAGGACCAATGAACTTGGTGAAATGAAAGAAAAATCGTTCATTCATTGGTCGTTGATGTTCAGTGATTGGGCCAGTTCTAGATTAGAACAAATTCAGCCACTATTTTTTTCGAATGGCAATGAACATATCAGATAGGAATATGCAATCGGAAGTTCAACTTCATTGTGTTCTAGAACACTTTATATCAGATAATTGTCCATTCAACATTATTTGTTGTTGAATAGAATTCTAGAACATTTTATTTATTTGTTTGATTTGTTGTTCAATACAAATATTATTGAACGATATATATGTATTTCATTTTAAATATAGTATCTTTTAGGGGCGAGTTGGGTTTTCTTAATTTGTCCTTATGTATGATAAGTATATTTCTGTGATAAGCACAAATTTCGTCGGTTACTTCGAAATTGTTACAGTTGGGCTTAAATGATTTTTGTTTTTTTTCATGAAATCTGGTTTTACTTTAATCGTCTTTAAGGCGAAATTTTCTTTTTCCGTTTTGTCGGCCCTTGGAGTAATACTAATTTTTTCGAGTAAGCACAAGTTAGAAAGTTTGAAATTCGAAAGTTTTTTTGCTACAGTTACCCACACCGAAATTTTGTATATTTAGTAATTTGGATCCCTAAATGTGGTTTTTATCGTTAAATAGCAAACACTAAGGGGAAAGATTAAGTTTAATAATTAATGACGTAAATGAAATGAGATGTACAGGTTCAGTTCTTATATTGAGAGCTTTGGTGATTAGCAGGTTGTTTATAAGACTCACATAGAATTTAGTTTTTAAAAATCCAGAGAATTGGTTTTGAGAAGAGTCCTATGATTACATTTTCGTTGTATTATTTCTTATTTTTCCAAGAGGTCATTAAATGGTCCATGTCGTCCTGTCATGCACCATACTTGTATTTTATTGACTGACAGTTTAGCTAATCCTGTCCGTTATTTTAAATAAAACTATTTTTTCACTTGCCTCGTTATAAGCAAGGTTCCCAGTCGAGTTCGATGACATATTATTTTTCCAATCCATAATTTTTCTGCTGAAATGGCTTTTGAAGTATATAATGCTGGGCCGGACAAGGAGCTATCATGCACTCTCTCTCGAACAGAGATTGGCTCTCTCGTGTCTTCGTTTTATTAAATTGGCTGGAAGGTTCCTAAAGTGCAAACCGGGGATTCCATCAAAATATGCAATTGCGCTCGGACTTGCCAAATTGTAAGCGGTCAATATAGCCAATCTCCAATATAGCAAAAGTCAAATAGTAGCGACGATTTAAACCTTTCGACAATTAGCCGATGCTCAATAAGCGTACCACTTTCTTTCCATGCTACACTATACTTTAATCTAGAAACTGCAGAACAAACTGAACTCAAATTAAGCTATTTTAGCTGATGAAAAAAACGAATGGATTCCATTGCAATAAGTGTAGTCGAAAACAAAGTAACGGTCCTACAACCAGTATTTTGTAGAGTATTAAGTTTGGTAATTATGAATTTCCGATTAACTACCGGCCTTCAAACAGTAGTCGCGTAAGTTAGCATTGGTGGCACAATCGATTTGTAAATAAAATACAAAATTTTGGATTACAGTTCCGACGATTTACCAAAAGCCCTGTCACTGCCAGAAAACAGCAATAGCTTTCAAGGAAATTTCCTAAATGTTTAATACAATCTGATTTTTTAATCGTACTCCCTAAAATGGTTGGGACTATTGGGTTATCTATTAAAATTAAAATTTAGGCTCTTTTCAACACACACTATGCTTCCACAATGTGAAGAGCTTGTTGCATCAGCTCGGATATGATGTTGGAGTGTTTGCCTGAAACAGTAATAACATTATCATCAGCATAGTTCTGAATGACAAACCCGGACTGCTGCAGCACACCTCCCTATGAACAACCATTGAAGTCATCCAGCTCAAACTCCACAACTCATGATTTGAGAAACTCTTTGTTGTTAATTGATTTTTCAATCCTAATATAACGATCTCATATAGTGCGGTTTCACAGAAATTTCCCACTCCGTAAGCATGCTGCATGATACTGAGTGACGATATACTCATCAGTGGTCCCTAATAAACCTATCAATGATCCGCGCTAACTTTAGGAAGGTTGAAGATGGACTGATTGGGCGAAAACTTTTAAGATCGATATAGTCAGACTTACCGGGTTTAGATATAAATACAACCCGGCTGCGGCTCCAGAGGTCCGCACAAAACCCAACGCCATCCGGGTTTGAAAAAGATGAAACAAGTGGTCTTTTAAAATGTTATAACCATGGTGTAATTCGGCAGGAAACTTACATCAGGCTCACCCGCTTTGGTCCTGATGGTATTTGTTCTGTCGAATTACAGCATAGTTGTTTCGTATATTAGAACGCCGGAGTAACAGAAAAATCGAGAATCCTATTAGTATAATTTTGTATCTCTGTCCAGTTCTTTGCTCACAAAGCTAGGACCAAAGGACTTATATTGCCAATAGTATCCACAAAGTAAGTTTGATGAAGAAATATTGTCCGCCTTCCCATGATTGTTTTACCGAGGATCTCATTTCTAGATCCATACAATTCTGGGAACCAGGGTTACCTGGAGTAGGTTAATTTATTCATCATTTAAAACAGTCTTGAAAAAACAAAGATTGCCAAAGAGGCTTTATTTACATTTACGATCTCTGATTCTGGAAGAACTCGAAAAAACCAGATGATTCGGTCTTTCTTTCATCACTTTTTGAAATTCTTTGCAGCGATTGTGATTCTATTGTAAAGGGTACAAGGCGCTCCATAACGAGGTGCTACCTTTAAGACAGAATTGCGTCATAAGTTCGCTGTTGTTTAATTCAGTACTAATATCTCTCGTGTTTCCGCAGTGGTTTGCTTGAAGAATAATTTCAAGTCGTCAACCTAATAGTTTCTTCTGTGAAAATGGATTTTGCTTATAGCAAGTTGTAACAGTGTTACTGCGGCATTCTGAGCGTCTGATGCAGGTCCTCACTAAAACAAGGTATTGGTTTATGCATATCATTCATTACCTTTACTTCAAGTTCGATTAAAAAAATTTGATGTACGGAAATTGTTATACAGACTGTTACGTCAATTATATGAATGGATTCCGCATGGTTGTAGGCCCATTAAAGGCGGACTATATTTGGGGACCGAGAGAGCAAAAAATCGAATTGGATTACGACTTAAAGTTAAAAGCTCGTCAATGAAACTTTAAAAGTATTAGAGAAGGGATAAATCCTAAATGAAATGTGTTATTTGTTGTCCATTAGATTCATTTCCTACCTCTATCATGTACAGTTATACAAAATTTCCCGGATTTTTCTTTATTTGTGGATTTGGTTACTTACTGGCTATTTTACCTACTTTTTTTTTTTTTTTTTTATTGGTAACTATGCGATCTGTTTTGGGGCTCAAGGCTCACCCTGCTCTTCCGCGGTTATGCTTTTAACGTCCTTACTTTACGCCTTGCGGCCAACTCGAGGACGTACGGCTATAGGACCGATTTTAAGACCATCTGCACATTGCAAGCTCCATGCCAGCCTATACCAGCATGGAAGATGGGTCGGCCCATGAGTTTTGCACACCGACAGGGGGTCATAGATGTGTTACATTTCACCACGGATCGAAATCTGTTGATGAAATTTCACTTTGCATCCTGCCCCTATCGGGATTCGAACCCGGTACCTCCCGATCCAAACGCCAAAGCTTTAACCACTGTGCCATCTGGTCGGATTTTACCTACTTAATGGCTATTTTTGAGAGACCAAACTAGAAGGGATAACTATTTCATCCGACTAGGGCGCTTATAGTGACAAGTTAACATTACGATAAGTTTACAAATACTGGCAAGTCAATTTTATATTGCATCAAACGCGATTTTGACATCCGAACTGTACATCTGATGACTACACTGAAGAACAAGTTTATTTAAAAAGAAAAGTTAAAAATGAAATCAGCTGTCCAACTCGGTTTTATGATGTGATCGAATTGTCCATAATCGTTACTTGATCAATCATTAAGACGACAATTCTTTTATCAACGAAAACCAACATTTTTTTAAATAATTTTACAAGCGATGTAGCGAAAAGGTCATTCGAACAATATTATCAAGAGTAAATCTTTTATGATATTTTTTAAAGAAACAGTAATTCGATCGCACGCTCAAATAGTGCAACTTTCGATCCTGTGTAAAATCAACCATAAAATAATTAACACTCCCATTAAGTGTAGCCAAACTATTCAATTAAGATAAGCGAACGACATTCCACTTTACAGTATACATACACAGTATCGCGTATTAAGACATCGTGATAATAGTAATAACCTTACACAACTGACATATATTTTATAGTTTTGCAAGCATCTGATTGTTCCACCTATCGTATATTGTTAACACTCATTAAGGCGTTCATAAAAAGATTAAACGACAATTAACGAACGAATCATGCCACATCAAACTCTTATATACCATATACTGTATCGTGCGATCGCGCGATCGCTAAATTTATAAGAAACCAATAAAAAATGAAAATATGAGTTTAGTTTAGAGTGTGTGCGATTGTTGTAAGTAGATTTGTGCCAAATAACAGTAAAAACAATCATCGTCTTAATGTATATTTGTTTACCATAATTTATTATGCAAATTTTCCAATAGATGCGCGATCATTAATTTCTTTTACTTTTATTTTTACAGAACCCGAAATTCAATTAACACAAACACAAAATCACGTACGTACATACAGAATGGATTTTGTTGCAATGCGGAATGAGACAAATCTTAAGATGACACAAGAAATCAACACGATAAATTACGATGAATGCAAATCGGATCTGCAAGAATTTTATAAGGGTGCAAAAATATTTGTAACCGGAGGCACAGGTAAATAATATCATTACGATTCTTATGTGCGATCGCAAAATTTATGATCAATACTTATATAAATATTCACAGGATTCATGGGTAAAATGTTGATCGATAAGCTACTCCGATCGTGTAGCGAAATTGAAACGATTTACTTGTTGGTGCGCCCGAAAAAGGGTAAAGACGTGCATTCACGACTCGAAGAGATATTTGATGATCCGGTTTTTAAGCGGCTCCGTACCGAAGTACCAAAATTTCGACATAAGATCGTTGCGATACAGGGTGATTGTGCGATCGCAGGTCTCGGTCTAAAATTAACCGATCGCCAAACACTAATTGATAATGTGAATATGGCATTCCATGCGGCCGCCACAGTACGTTTCGATGAAAAGCTACGCTTGGCAATTAATATAAATGTGCACGGTACACGGGATCTACTAGATTTGTGCTCGCATATTAAACAGCTCAAGGTAAGTGGAACTGTAATAATTACTAATGTACATATTTACTATTATGACAAAGAATTTGATGAGCGAAAATAACGAAATAAATTTCTTAAAATGAGCGTCCGTCCACTTTCTTAATTATAAGATCACGACGATCATTGACTCTCAAAAACTATATTGACCTTGACATACATTTATCTGTTGTATATTCTTTTCTGTTGTCACCTTTCTTCGCTCTTCGTTGTATTTTTTACGGACGCACACATAACCATTTTCTATTTTCGATTCTTTTATAGTGACTTAAATTTCTTAATGTGTTTAATAAATATTCTTATGCGCGCGTCTGTCGTGTTTACCGAATCGTTTAGTGAAGCAAACTTTCGAAATGATCGCGATGCACATTTACTTTCTCTCTGATCTTTACAATGAATTCGCGATATACAGATTCAATTTTTTTCTGGTGCATTCGTACGAAATGGTTGAGCGACTGATTACATGCGCGTGCCTTTTAGTAATAATGACGTTTAAACGGCGAGTTATGTTTGATGCACCATCTGCGATCAATGATCGGTAAACAAGCGCAAGAATAATTATGTAATATGTGATTAGATAACGATTTCGTATAAGAACTTTCACTTTGATATATAATCTTACGGTATGCGTGCGCGCTTGTACCTAAAGGTATCTTTTAATTCGGCGGACTAAATTAGATAATGGATGCAAGTTGCGGCCGGTTTTGGTTTTACAATTACAAGAACATGATTGTTTAATATTGAGGTTTTATAATATAAAATTATCCAAAATTGGTTTATGATCACCTTGGCAATATTATAATGTTTGCGCCTTTCGAATGAAAATTTTTTTACTGACCGCACTTTACAATTTGGTATTGAAGGGAATATTGTTTGTTGTTGTTGTGCATATGAAATTGACCTAGAGATTGCGGTAAATGAGAATGGAAGATTTTAATACGGTTTGATTATAAAGACTGTAAGGTAAACCCACAGAGCATCAGTGCTTCCGAATATGAGAGATGGTTATTGAATTCTGTTTAACTTGAGTGACCAGCAATTTGTTTAGCGTCTAGCGGGAGACGAAGTAACGGTAATAGCTAACGCTAATCTATTTCAAATGTAAAATGTTGTCGTGAACATTATTCAAAATATTCTGAGGATACCTGCAAAATACTAATACATTCGAATGTCAAAATTCTGCAAAAGTCCATATTCTGGATTTTTGCCTCACAACAATCACCCATTCCATGGGAACACGCATCGAGAGCGTGTTATGTGGAATGAATAAATGCCAGATTTTTCAATAGGGACATAACGATTTTGTATTTTAATAACCCTTGAACGTTTTTCATGATCTGTCAACGTCAAAACGTCAGTCGATTGGAAATCTCTAAAACCACATTGTGGCGAATTTTGCGTAAACATCTTGGCTTATATCCTTGCAAATTCAAATTAACTCAAGAATTGAAGCCTCGTGATCATTTGAAGCGCCGAAACTTCTCCGATTGGGCTCTGCTAAAGTTTGAAGAAAATTCTGAATTTAATCGAAAAATCATTTTCAGCGATGAAGCTCCTTTTTGGCTTAATCGCTGTATCAATAAGCAAAATATGCGTTATTGGACAGCAACAAATCCACATGTCCAAATGAGGCCGTGTGATGTGGATTTCATGATGGAGGTGTGATTCGGAAGATATTTTTTCGTCGATGAAATTGATCACCTTGTTACAATCAATGGAGTTCACTATCGTGAGATATTGGAAGACTGGTTTTAGTCAGAATTGGATGGACTTGACATCAGTGATGTGTCGTTCCAACATGATTGTTGAACTATTGGTGGAGAAGTTCGATAACCGTGTAATCTCGAGAAATAGTCCGGTCGAATGGCCACCTGGGTTGGGTTTATTTTTATGGGGTTACGTTAGTCATTGGTTTGTGATAACAAGCCAACAACGTTAGAGAAGCTCTACCATCATTAGCTGCAGTGCTTGAAGATGCAGTCGATATGTGATGAAGAATTATTTGAACATTTCCACTGCATTATCCGACCAATACTGCCTTAAAAGAAATACGACTCCTTGGCGCGACTTGTTGTGTTAACTTATTTTCAGTGGTAAGTCGATTTTTAGGTTCAGTTCCTGCGGCAAGGGCTTTCGAGTGCACGTTGGAAGTAATTTCAATGGATTTGAATCACAGACCCTTATATAAGTTTCCGAATGGCCTAGTAAAGCGACTGTCATGACATTATATAAGTTACTGCTTCTCACTGTCTACATTCGCGAAATCTCTTTGGCGACGTTGCCACTAATTTCGAACGTAAACGTAATTGTCTGTGTAGAGTCAACTGCGAGTCTTCATCGAATCCAATAAGTTTGAAGAAGGGCTCTGCCTTAGTGAGTTGGTTCGTGTGGCTAAAATGGCCTCTTCCTCATTTCCTTCCTCAAAATAACTTCGTTATACTGATCAGGTAGATGTACAGGAAAACGTGGTCATTTCGTCACAAATTTTAGCTGCTGGTTTCCATCGGAAGTTACTGCAACGTTAGCATAGTCGATATAGGGTGGGCCAAATAATTTTTGTTTTAAAAAGTTCTCAATATTTTTTCAAATGTATTTTTTCATTGTACAGAACAATCCTTCCGATTAATTATGGAATACTATTTCATTCATATGACTGCCTCGGGTGGCCTTGACGTACCCCATACGGTCGGTCCAATTTTTGAGCACATTTTCGATGGTCTTCAATGGCAATGCGAATATTGTTCTTGAGAGCGTCAATCGTTGCTGGTTTATCGGCGTAACACTTATCTTTGACGGCACCCTAAAGATAATAATCCAACGGCGTCAAATCACAGCTCCGAGGCGGCCAAATCACATCAGCATTTCGGCTGATAATTCGATCTTCGAAGACAGTGCGCAAAAGATCAATTGAAACGTGTGCTGTGTGGCACGGAGCGCCGTCTTGTTGAAACCAAATGTTGCCTATGTCCTCCTCTTCTAGTTCCGGGGAAAAAAATCGTTTATGATGGCGCGGTAGCGCTCACCATTGACAGTAACGGCGGCTCCTTACTCATTTTCAAAGAAGAATGGCCCAATGATGCCACCGGACCAAGATCCGCACCAAACAGTCACTCATTGAGGATGCATCGGCTTCTCTACGATCACGTGCGGGTTCTTCGTGCCCCAAATGCGCCAATTCTGCTTGTTTACATAGCCGCCAAGATGGAAATGCGCCCCATCCGAAAAGATGATTTTTTGCCAAAATCGGCATCTTCTTCAAGTAGATCGCAAACCCACTCAGTGAACCGAAAACGCAATGGGTGGTCTCTTTGCTTCAATTCCTGAACCAATTGAACTTTATACGGTGTCATACCAAGGTCTTTATGCATAATTCGTCGCAATGTTGTGCGTGAAATGTTCAATTCTTGAGCACGATGACGAGTTGGCGTTCCCATCAACATTACAGCATCAACATTTTCGGGTGTGTTGGTTCGTATTGGTTTATTAATTAGCAAGCCTGTTTCTTTAACTTTATTCACAAACAAGGCACATATGGAGCTTCGTTTCTTCCGAAAACCGCACGCAATTTTCGCACACATTCTGCAACATTACCATGATTTACCATGATGTTCAGCGGAAGAATAAAACTAACTTACTGTCAAATCAGAAGTGACATAACACTTACACTACTCAAAATAACCGCTAGTTCAAAAAAAGTTGACCCACTCTGTATATGTACTTGATGACGCGCTGACAAAGGTGTACACATTTCAACGTTGATGTGTGCGTTGTATTTTAGCAAAAGGTATGCGTTGAAAGGCAAGAGATCTGCTATCCATCCAGATGCTTCGGACAAATGCTATTTTTGCATGCTAGATTTCCTGGAAGTCATGTTTGTGGAACTCAATCGTGCATACTAATAAATACTAAACACTTTTTAAAGGTCCCACGTTTCACGACATCGTCAAGTAAAGGAACAAGCTTAATTTTGAAGACTCTTGCAACCAAGTCTGGTCTATCTTTTGTAATTTTGCCAGGCGATAGGTTTTGAAAGATTTGTTGCCAACGCCGATTCGCCGTGAATGTTATAAATAAATCGGGTGATCCGTTTATCGAAAATTGACATGGTTATCACAGCATTGCTCTCGCATGCTACGTAGTGATCTACTGAAGGACGCTGGAAGAATCACTGGCATCCTAGTGGTTTTTGTGATTAGCAGCTAACACAAGAGTCCAAGTTATTGTTCGCCTTAACTTGGAAGTAAGAGTCGACAAATCATTGTTGAGTTAAATTTCCGGCGTGAAACGTGGGTTTAAATTAATCGAGGATGGCAGTTTATGCAATCTTGTAATGTAACATGGACACATTTGTTCGGACCTTATTGGCTTGCGCACCTGGATAAAACTTACACTGAAAATTGGACTGCCAGCCTGGTTCACCATGGTTGTGATTTCGTTCAGTCTGATCATTAAACCGACGATTGTTGGATTGGCGATCGCGTCTGAAGACTAAACTTATGTTCCTCAATTTCGATTATTTTGTTGAAAGAATCGGTCGATCTGATCGAGAATGATCTAAGGACAGTTGACGTTTGCTGTATGCTGATTGCGTATACTTAGGGCCTGTGTGCTATCGATGACGTACAGTTGAGGATATCTGCGGGTTTGATTAGTCTAGATAAAGGTTGTTTGTCTTGTGATATGTCTGACCATTAACTTTGAAGGAGGGGGGGGGGGGGGGCATGGGCCAATACTAGGAACATCCACAATCCTATAGCGGGGATTTTTTAATTACCCATAAGATCTTGCATAAAGAAAGGATATGCAAGTTCGTGACCTATAATATCAATTGGCTTTTGAAGTTTAACCTATTCTTATCGAGACCTCTCAGCGAGGAAATGTTTTGACTTGCACACGGCTTTCATTGCATTACAACGGGATGAATTTAAGCCGCGGTTTCATTGAAATTAACAGTTTTATTTCGGACAGCCTGACTGAATCGTTCTTGTGTCTCTTGTCATTCAGGGCGCCGTTGGCTTAAGCATTCTTTTTACTCTTCCTGTGACTGATTACCCCGTTGTTATCGCGTCGCTTGAGCATCTGAGGCAAATTTCAATTGTTTCTGTTCTGTGTCTTGCGATGTCGATAACGCTGCCGTCTTTCACGATTTAGATGAATTTTACGTTCTATATGGGTTTTAATTATATTGGAGGAACATATATTTTTCAGTCCACACTTCTCCCTCCGCTCTATTAGTTTCGATTAATTAATTGTTTTTTACGAAAATAAATTTAAATTCCTATTTTTTATTATTATTAGTTTGGCTAGTGGAATCTTCAAGAAGTCATTTCTGATAGTGCGCTCTTGGGTGGAAATATTTAGTTAGAACCTTTGGATTTGAAACAACAATATATTTGAAAATATATTGTTGACCGTAACATTTTCCAATCTACTCCGACCGTAAAATTTCGAATATACTATCTTCTATACTACTTGAAATATTCGAACCCTTTTTAGAAAAAGTTTGCATCAATTTAAGCCAGAATGTTGTTAATGGAGCGTTATAGCTTAGCAAAGAATTAAAATTTCATATGACGAGCGGAATATGATGTTTTGCTGCTTTCAACCTTTAAATTATCTTCCGTTGAGACTGGACATAGTAGCACAGTAGTTGCACACTTCAAGTTCCCAAAATTCTAGCTTCTCGTAGCACATTGAGCGAAGCAGAAATGTATTGAATCCGCTCTACTTCATTGTTGTTGTTATCCAAGAAATATCACAATGAGGTTGGCAGAGCACTTATAAATAAATGGTTAGTTAAACCAAATATGTCGCCTTAACCAATGATTAATAAATAAATTATCAAAGAACCAATCTTCGGAATCAATCAATGTGGATTAGCCATAAAATCGCAAAAAGAAAATGGAAACCTGGAGCTTAATAAAATTATTCTTCATAGATATAAAATTATAAAACTTTCATTTTTGATTCGAATGTATAAAGCTCAGGTGAGTGAACAGGGTGCTCTGAGCTACGGTATTAATTTTGTAATAAAATTAAAACATAAAAACAGACGGGAAAGATATTTTACCCCACAACGCCTTACCGCCATTATGAACTTCAATTAAGGTATTCAGAAGTTATTCAGACGTCTTTTCTACATCTCATTGACAAGTAATTCGAGTAAGGAACTACGATTTATTCTAAATTTGAAACTTCTGTATTTTTACTGAACAGTTTGTTTATATCACTATGAGAAGATCCCTCCACGTATGTATTCATATACCGGAAGTAATAGTTAGGTTATACTGTTTAATAGAACCAAAACTGACAATCTTCAATTTTAGCCTAAGTGGCGCAGGTTGGAGATAGTTTCTGCAAGCTTGCATATATCAAAGACAATGTAAACTTAACTCATTTGGCAGTAATAATGGCAGGTTCCCCATGAGCATTACACAAAATATTTTCTTAATTTATGTTTAGAATTAAATTTAAATTCTGAAATAATTACTCGTACGCTTTACACTTCCGAAGATTTCGCAAATAAATAAACCCCACATATCATCTTAGATATGTGTATACACAAAAACTTAAGGAATTCACATTTTAATTAAAATTAATTAGAAAATGTATACAAGTATCGTATCCACACACAAGATTTAAGTGCAACCTTCACCGCTGATAATACGCGAAGATCTTCTCGTTTACAATGAGTAGAAAAAATAACTGACGACATTCAAATTCTGTATGCGCGACATTATTTCGCGTAATTATTTACTTGATAAAATTCTTTTTATATGTGTATTGTATAATTCCAGGTCGTGATACACGTGTCGACAGCCTACTCGAACTGTCATTTACGACGGATCGAAGAGAAATTTTACAAATATCCGATAAGTTTTGATGATTTGGACCGATTAATTGAGAAGCTCGATGATAACGAACTGGATGAAATTCTACCAAAGTGAGTATACCGTTTATATTTAGTGCTAACGGAAGTGTGTGTCTGAATAAGATTATGTAGGCTTTTAAGATCTTTACATTGTTTGTTAGTTTATGAAATTACAAAATTGAAAAGATAATTTTAAATTGGAGTCGTAAAATGTCCGTACATACATAAAAAACTATTTCTCATCAGTTAATTAGAAATTAGTGACTTAACATCGATTGTTGATAATTGAATTATGTTAATTTCCTCAATGTAACTAGGACAAACGATATATACACTATGACATCTTTCATCAAAATGTATATGCATAGAAAACGTAAATCGAGAAACCGTCAAAAGACATTTTATCATCTTACATAATTCTCTCTCTGTGCTGTGTGCTTAGTGCTTACATATTACATAGCATTTCGTTATTTAATAATATTTGACTCCGAATAAAATTTGTCGTCTTCCAATGAAAAATCGTTTAAATGTTTGTCTGCATGCATATTGGAAAAAGTTAAAGAGGTGCAAAGAAGAAAATTATTAAATCAATTTCTTACTTGGTTGTCTAAGGGGATATTGCTTAACATCAATCCTATGTCAATGAGTGCATCATTTCTGATCAATTTACATATATAGAAATATTTATGTGGGTATGTTGAGCTTTTAATATCATATGTTGGATAAATTTTCATATTTAATTCAAAAACAACAAATGATTTTAAGAAACTCTCACTTTCTTAATAATTTTTACAATTTTTATTTGCCTTTGTAGACATAAGAAGATGGTTAAAAAGTATCACACATCTTAATATGTCACGCTTTAATGCGGTTTTATAATTTTATTCGTCAAGTGGCTTGGTATAATACCCGTTTATCTGCTTAGTCTACTGGCCTAATTTTGATCATCATTAGTGGGCAAAAAATAATTTTGCTGTTTTAGAAATGTTTAAAGTTTATTGAACCAAAATATGCTTGTTTATAAGCCCCGGCACTTTATTGTCATTGGTATGTCTCTTTTTGAAGATGATTCGCTTTAGATAGTTATTTTACCTATCCCACGCTGTTGCCTCAGTCAAGTTTCGGAAGTGTTTGAAATCTGCATTACAAATTTAATCCTATTCCAACGTTTTTAAATCATCCCAGGAAATTGAATGACGCGGTGAAAAGCTGATTTTTCCAATAGACCCAAATCAGGACTAATCAGTTTAATGTAAGTGTTACAGATTTAAATTAATGACAATTATTACCTATACATATCAATAAAAATGATCAATCCTTATTTAAAGTTGTCCTCTATATTGGAAATATGCTACACCGTAAAAACGTGCAGAGCATCACTACGCGGAATATTCAATTACGGTTTTACTAAGCTTCATTTAGCTGGTAATTTTGGTGTGCTTAATTTATATTTTAAATATCAGGTGTGTAAACATGAAACAGTAATTTAGCAGTAAATGGCGCCACCTGTCAATGTACCTTTCGATAAACCACGTGATCAGCGCCATTGTTTTCGTTTGACATCTGTCAACAACATCCAATTCATAACCATACAAGTTTCATGTTTTTACGCATTAAAAATGTCGAGTTTTGTGCCTGCGTATTACGACTTGCGGACATGCTTGTCAAAGCTTGCGGTGAGCATGTTCTTGGTAAATCATAATATGTACTATGAGTGGTTTAATAAATTTAAAAGTGGTGATTTTGACTTAAGAAACGAAGAACGTGGAAGACCACCAACAAAGTTTGAAGACAGTGAATTGTAAGCATTCTTGGATGAGGATGGCCCCTTAAATTCCAAGGAGAAAAATCCAAAAGCTGGTACAATAGGTTCCGCATAAACTGAAGGAAAGGCAACAGGAAAATAGACAAACCACTTCCGAAATGTTACTCGCCAGATATAAAAGAAAGTCATTTCTACATCGGATTGTGTTTTTGCCTCCAAAAATGATTTAAATGATTTTTTCATATTTTCGATGTCGAGTGCAGCTTGCTCCAACAGACAGTTTTTTTCCCAGAATTTCCCGTTTTAATTTTTCTATAAGCTTATCTATTTTACTATTACTATTTGTACCGTTTACACGTTTAGATTCTTCTAAATCGTACATCAAAGCGACATTTGAAATTGAGAGAGCCAATTGAGAGAACATTTTAATTGTACACTGCGAAGATTTTATAAACGATTTTAATTTTTGAAAACTACTAGCGCTATCTATTATCTACCTATCCAAACTATTATTACCAATCCTATTTTTATGTAGAAGGTCAAATATTCGAGTCTAAAGAAATTCAAATAAAATTGGAGTTATGTCGCTTCTGTATATATTCTGTGGTTCTTGTGCTTGCAGTATTAATGTTAGCCAATTTATTCTCCATCAGTGGCCCTTTCGGTTTTTTTTCTGGAAGTAACAAAACAGATAGGATTTTTGTCTGAATTGCATTTTCTGTATCGTCTAATGTAAGAATGCCTTCAAAATTTTATGTTGATATCATGACTGGAATGCCTAATTTATTCTTCCGAACTATCGTTTAATAAGTTTGTTGTAAATATTTTCAATACAAAGTTAAATGACAAACTTTTATTACCTAAAATGTTTACAATAGATAAATAATTCCCCATTTGACTATAGAAAAATATCGGGGTTGGTAAAGTCGAACACAGTTACAGTAGGAGTAACGACAAGTGAGTTCATCCCTCGACATAAGAATAAAATTTTAGAAGTCGAGGTTCTATTATTAAAGAAATTGCTATTAGTTCTACCTCCAGTCACGTTAGTTAAGCGAATTGCAAAAATTCATTGATTTGCAGTTAGTCGATCCTAACTAGTCCAATATAGTGAATATTTTCATCGGATAATTTTTGTTGTTATTTTATAACCAGCAGCAAGCTCAATTTTACAAAAAAGAAATCATTCCTGATTAAGACGATTACATACGCAAATTTTGGATCAATGATAATACGACGTAGAAGAAAACTATGAACACGAACGCCCTAGCTTGCAAATGTGTAATAAAAAAACGTCAATACGAATATACGATACGAGAAATCGTAGCCAATACACAGAAAACATTCTCAAGGCGGCAGAAGAGGCTGCATCAACCAGGAACAGGCATGGCTCTACATCAATACGTATGACGAGTAACCGAAAAATTCACCAATACACCAATGCATCCCTCATTTGGCCCAATCATAAAACAGATGAAGCATAATTGATGGGGATGGAACGAATATTTCGGAGAGAACATCGCTGGTTAGCGATCAGTCTCTGGAATGGGTCAACAATATACCAGCTGAAATGTTCAAAGAAGACATATCTGCAACTATAATAGCTCTAAGGCCAGTAATGACAGAAGTGCGGAATACCGACTTGACTATAACGATTCCCAAGAAAGGTGACCTAAGATTATATAAAAATGGGTGGGATACATTCCTCCTGAACACAAGCATAAAGATATCATCAATCATCATCCTGGACAGAATTTCATCGACAACTGGAAAAAGTTTTAATTCATCAACACGTATAAGTAAATACTGAACATGATTAACTCAATTTCTCTTCATGATGCTCAAGGAGAAGAACTCCTTAAGGCCGGGAGAATGTTTTACAAGTTGTCAAACTTTATTTGTAAAGAATATATTCACAATAGATTTTAGTATGAATGACAGCACATTTTGCGTACAGTCCATACTTCCAGAATATATGATTGCTTGGGAGGAACCAATGGTTGTGCATTTCTGGATGAAATCATTTATTTTTAAGGCATCCATATATCTGTCTCAAAATTGTATGAACTATGTATTTGTGATCATACCATTAAGGGCAATTCTTTCTAAAGTTTAACGCTTTATATCAACAGTTAAATGAATTTCTATACACATAAAACACTCAAGTCAAAAATATTAGAGAAAATATATTTTATGTTTTCTAAGGTTGTATCGATATTTCTAAGTATTTACCATTTTTCTTGATAGTCGATCTGTGGTATTTGACCCAAATTACTTAATGGGGATTTTTGCAAATAAACGTGCATATCTATATGAACACTGGTCTTAGCACCGACCATTCCAAGGTTTCCACCCAATTTTGTTAGCAGTTTTTACATAACAAGATTATAACATATTACAAGATCACTATCGACCGATCGATCAAAATAACATTTTTCTTAAAAAATTAACAAACAAACGGATTACACATTCGAAATTATTTTTAATGTAAGAGTTTATAAATGCATATCGGATATTGAAGAAATCAGTCTTATACCACTACCACCAATCAAAATATATGAAATGTAAAAGAAACTTGTTTTCTTTTAAAACTATAAAATAAGTTTAAAACGAAACTAAAAAACAACCGTTTTCTTTTTTTTTATTAAGTACGATTGAATCTCATTTTTTAAATAAAGTTATGGGTCTGTAGGTCAGTAGCCTTTTACATATGCGCATAGTGAAGAATGAATTATCGACGTAAGACGTTTGATCGTTTTATCGTATCAAGTGGATAAGAGTTTGTCTTTGTTATAAAATCAATGAAATCGAGTTGAAGTTTTGTGGTAGATCATATACAAAAAATCATTAACGAATATATTTCGACCGGAACTAATAATATTCAGTAACCTAATTACTAAATACAAACAAAGCGTAAAATAAATAAAAAGCACTATCGCGACACTATCACGAAAGCTGCGCCTAAATGACGTCTTATAACAACTCATATTATAATATTTTGTCATATCATACGTTATTTAACGTGCCATTGAAATTTTTTTCGCAACTCTACAACATTTTCAATAAGTTCATTCACCATTAACGGAAGAAAACGATTAATTACAGCCCATTTGCCACTTTATTGATATATATATGTTCAAGTAACAGATTGTGCACAGTTAAATACCAATCAGTTCATTAAAATTATTAATAGACGCGAGTTACGTAACACCGAGACCGCGAGTTCATCATCATGCACTTAACAATATTTATGTATATGATTAAGGTCACACACACATACACCATTTACGTGCGTGTTTGTAAATTATGTTTCAACCTCGCGGTATGGAAAGAAATGAAAAATTTCTTTTCATTCTTATGTGCAAGAGGCGATTACAAAATATTTAAAGGTTTACACAGACGTATGTACATCCTCTAAGCGTTTGTGTAATGTGAAATATTTGAGTCGCGATGATTCAGTTGCATAATCGCACTTCCACTCAATATATTCATAAATGCAGATATACATAATGATATGCTACGAGGGATTATGCAACACTTTTGGTGTAATATATAATTTCTTTTGGGCCTCCCCCCCACACCATCAGCATCTCTTCATTTGTTCAAGCACTTCAATGCGATTTTTGTATTTTTTCAATAATTATGGAACTATTTATCGATATTATATATAGGTTTATGCATACAACGAAGGTGTTATATCACGATGTATCTTATTTCATAAAAACAACAACAACATAATTTAGGTACATTGGAATACACTTAGTATTTGCTTTTGGGCGTACGTAAATTTGAGATGCGTGAGAAACAAATTTGGCAATTTGGAATTTCCTTATGCGAGCGATCAGAGTGCCAATATAATTGGGAAATTTTTGTATTTACACATTAATCTTCATGTGTGACGTGTGGTAATCCGCTGTAAACTTAACCTTCAAAATTGTTAATTTTTTGTTTGGAAAAAGATGCGCGCTCGCCACGTTTTCTTCATCGCGGCGTGCAACACTCGTACAATTTCACTTTTATGTCAGCTCTTGTCATTGAAATTTGTTTGTTCAACCCAATTTGTAAGGTTTTGAGTGTTGCGCGCAGTTTTGTTAGTTTTGATTTTGAGTAGGTAATTACTATGGTTGAACGAAGGGCATTGGAATATTTGTTGCATTCGAATGCAAAAGTGGAATTTATACAGAAAATAAAATGGTTTTTAAATCATCGTCGTTGAGATGAACGGTTTCACATATTTGAAGGGAATTTTCAAACTTAAATTGAAGTTTATTAAATTTAAGAGCGTAATCTGAAGGTTACCAAAATTAAATTGGAAGTGCTTACTGAATGTTACGGAAATTTAAGGGCTCTTGGGATTTCAAAATTTGTTTACATAAAATCTATTTAATTTTCTGTTCTATTTAGAATTTTCAGTTCTAAATGAATTCTAATTTTGTTTGTATCCGTAGGCCAATTAGTTGGTTGATCTCCAGAATGAAAATCGCAACTGCATAGTCGTCCTGCTACAAACTCCAGTAGGTATTTGGTGTAGGTATTGATCTCCAGTAGGTATTTTTGCATTCAAATCATCTCGGATTATGCCACTGAGTCCAAGTGATTTAAAAAATGTGCAATAGTCTTTCTTAATTAAATTATTATTTGGGGGCCAGTAAAGTGTTTGATGATTTCTTTTATAACCACCGACGATCTTCCTCTTGCCCTTCCTGCTGAATGAATGGCGTGGTCACAGCTGTATTCTTATATTTTAAGATATGAAGTTAAAATAAAATGGGTTTCCGATACTAGGCATATTTCTATTTCTTCAGTATTTAGGAAAATTAGAGAGTCTTGCTTGTCTAACCTGTTGCTTATAACTTCAAGGCATTTCTCTTGTTTAGCTAGCCGAATGTTATGAGCTTGTATTCTTCTTAGTATCTTTTGGAGCACTGCTGTATCTTTGACAGTGCCCTTCGAAATAACTGGTTTTGTCATTACCACATGCGAGTATAATTGTGGTTCTCCGTTTTACGAGAGGTTTTGGTTCCTCTTTAGCGAAGGTTTGGTTATTTTTTCCGGTGATATTTGACATATTTTGCGCTGCGGTATTAGGCCGCATTTAAACCACAAGGTTTACAAAACCTAATTAGTCCGATCTCTGGCAATGGACATAGTATCTTTTACGTTTTATTTTTCTTGCTTTCGAAAATAATTTGTTTTAATGTTAGGAAAATTTTGGAGTTATAAGAGCTGTCATGTCACATAATTTTTCCTGGGGCATCAGTTTTTCAATACAAATTGTTTATAAATATTTCAAAAATATCGTGATATAATTATTTTTTCGGGATGATATTGAAAAATACCGCGATATTTGTATTTTATGTTGCCATCGAATTTTTGCGGGATCGCTCTCGAGTTAAATTCACAGACATTGTTGTTTATTTTGACATCTATAACTTGTTGTTTCATTTCTCTTTACTTTGTTGATCAAATTTTTGATCCATTTGTGGTGAAAATTTTTGGTTGTGTTTATCAAATTTTTGGTTGTGCAGATCAAATTTTTGATTTTGTTGATCAAATATTTGATTTATTTGTTGTGCCAAATTTTATATCTTTTCCAACATAATTTGTTGAACAGTTACCAAAAATTGCACACAAACCATTTTTTTCAGATACTTCGAGAATCATTTCAACAATCTCGCTGTAACCAACTGTTACGAATTTACCCTGTCAAATTCGGTTCGTAGACAACAATTCTCGTAAATATTTCAGAAAATACTAGAAATAATTTCTAATACACTTACATCAGTACCGCAATATTTACACTACTGGAATACGTATAGTTTGGGAATACGTACTATATTCCGACTATCATTTTCCCAAAATTCACTAACACTGTAAATCACCACAACAAATATTTCTACAATTATTTATTTAATTCACGTAATATACCATTAACAATTTTTAATTTCCCAAATGACTCATTAAGACTCACCCCTCGTGAATATTCTAGACGCGCCTGAATCTATACAGAAGTAATGTAAATTCTATCCTACAATAATCTACAAAACAACGAGACTATCATAAAATTATCTTTAACGCCACTACTTTAACCTAGATGCCACTAATCTCACAAAAAATGATATTAATATTCTAAACATTAAATGAGCAATGTTTGTTAAATAAATGTGTCGCTCAGGCTGAATTCATTGCCTATCAAACCAATAGTCGAGATCGAAACAATATATTGTTACGAATGTGCCTGTCAAATCCGGTTCTTATTACCGGATTGTGAATAACGTTATGGAATTTGACGATTTACAACAATACTCGTAATTTACACCGCTTCCGGTCATTTTCCACAATTTACAATAAATCACACAATTTTATTTCACTTAAAACACCAATAATAATATTTCGGACTATTCACTATCGTTTTTAGTCTTTCGCGTATCTTGGCTCGCTTGGATGTATCTAAGGCTGCCAAACTTAACGTAAATCGTTTACTATGGTAAAAATCGAGTTTAGGACAGATATTTCAATCAGTTTGATATAGAGGTTTTGAAAAATAATTGAATTTACCGAAAAATTTACTTAAAATTGAGTTTTACCTTAAGTTTGGCACGCAGCCTAAGTATTATTCTCGATGGTTCTGTCCCAGACTAGCATAATCTGCTGAACACCAAATCTGCTATCAAACTACCTTTAGTGCAACTACTCAACCCCAGATGCCACCAATCGCACCAAAAATGATAGTCATGTTCTAAACCGTATATGAAACCTGCAACCTTGTAAGAATGAACCTTGTGGTAATCGTTCGGAGCAATGTGTGGTGAAAACAGTGGGTAGAGTGAAACTTCCTAATTGAGTGTTTCTAAGTAGGATTTGACCAGTGACACACCACAACACGTGGACAGGGATTATCATGCAGGAGAATAATTTTGCCTTGTCTGGAGTAGTAGTGGGCGCATTTTTCCTTGAGTGCTCGGCTCAGTCTCATCAATTGTGTTCGGTAGAGAGCCCCAGTAATGGTTTCGTTCGGATTTAGCAACTCACAATACACAACACCGATCTTACCAAAACACAACATGGGTTTTTTCCATGAATATTCGTCTTGGTTGTCGATGTTGAAGCATGGCCAGCTACGTGGTCTCTATGATTTCTTCGCTTTTGGTTTATCGAATGGGATCCATTTTTCATCATCGCAGTGACTAAGCGATGCAAAAAAAAATCTTTTATTCATGCCTTGCAAGCAGCATTTCACATGGAAAAATCGGCGTTCAACATCTCTCAGCTTCAGTTCATATGAAACCCAATATCCTTGCTTTTGAATCATTTCCAATATAAAAACCATGTAAAATTGCTTGTTGAGTCACTCAATGTAAGTGCAAGTCCTTCTTGAATTTGGCACGAATCTTCTTCTAATAATGCTTCCAATTCCGCGTCTTCGTACACTTTCGGCCTTTCGCTGCATTCTTTGACTTTAACATCAAATTCACCGTTCTTAAACTTTTGAAACCATTCTCGACAACTTAAAGCAGCCGGCAATCGATGTGCCTCAGCAGAAAAGAAAAAAAATATATGATGCTGAAGGAAAGAATCATCAGTTTCTCTTATTCGAATTTGGTTGAACAGTGTAAAACTCATACATCGATAAAGATATGGGCCACTTGAAAAATACACCGATGTCTATGAGCTATATCCCAATCGGGAGAGCCAACATTAATGTCACAATTCGTAATCTAGTGATGACACTGACAGACAGGCTGTTTTCTTCAGAAAAGCTAATCCAAGAAGAATGGTTCCTAATTTCTTCATGTGCCGCCAGAAAATGAACCCAACTAGACTGCAAATATTCCTAACCTTTTAAACTGAAACGCCAGGTCTTGTAAGGTTGAAATTAAAAAAAATTCCCTTTGGTCTGATCTGCGAATGCAACTCAATGGTGAACATCGAGCATAATCTGATTTCAGTCACTTTCTGCCTTACTGAATTAACAAAGTTTCAGTATCTATTATTGTATTTTAACTGTCCCACCATTTACTGGTAAAAGGTTTAAATAAAAGTGCGAACTCTAGCATCGTTAATACAGAACCGTTATAAACAACTTTACCATGAATGAATGTGAAATATACTGAAGGTGGCGAACTCCGGGTACGGTGCGAAAGAAATGAATTAAATTTAGTATGAAGTTGCTATAAAATTAGAAAAAAAACTTACAACAGTCAAGAAATGTAAGTCATATAAACGCCATACATTGATCTAAGATATTTACTTTAGTAAATATTCAACATGACCTCAATTTCAACGTTCCGCGAATTAAGAAATTGAGTTAAAAATCCTATCACCCGACCATAAATTTACCCACCTTTCCTGTTAATTGATATGTTTATCTTAAGATTTGGTATTCACACAACGTAAACTAAATTTTAACAAGGTTAGGTTGTGATACAATTTTCCAGCTAACTATCACGCGTCTTAATCACATATAAGGTTCCACTTACAAATTGTTAAACTGAATATTTACAGAGAAAACAAATTGAGTCAACAGATAATAAGCGATCTTTGCAATGTAAATATGTAATTTACAAAGAAATGTGTACCTACCTTGAAAGGTACATTCTAAAATGCAAATGTCAAATTTGGTCGATCATATGTGCACGTCTATAAATAGTAGGGCGCGGTTTGAACTTCGCAACAACAATTAGTCCGAAAAGAACGTAGAGGTCGTTTGTCTCTAAGATCAATATGTTTGAATAGTGCAAATATTTATACAATCGTAACGTGCGATAATCTTTGGGTTTAACAATCACACGCAAATAATAAAAAACAAAAATATTTTAAAATTTCCTGCAGCAAACATTAAAATATTCGTTTTTTATTTACCATTTCAGATTACTTGGAAAATGGCCCAACACATACGCATTCACAAAAGCTTTAGCTGAGGATATGGTTCAACAAAAATGTGCCAATCTACCGATTGGTATGTTCCGCCCCGCTATCGTAACATCATCGGTACGTGAACCAGTCGTCGGATGGATCGATAATTTATATGGACCAACGGGTGTCGTAGCCGGTGCTGGAACCGGTGTGCTACGTACAATGCACTGCGATCGTGATATAAACGCAAACATAGTACCCGTGGACATGACCGTAAACGCCTTACTCGCCTCAGCCTGGGATGTTTCTCGACGATATGCCGAACGCAAAGAATTAACCAGCCCAACCATTAGTGATGTACCAATTTACAATTATGTCTCGTCAGTTGAAAATCCACTTACATGGGGCGAATTCAACGAATTAAATATAAAATATGGTTTTACACATCCAGTCTCGTCCGCCATATGGTACGTCTGCTTTCACATGCACAAAACCGCCACAATGAACAAAATCTATATGCTATTTTTACATTTTCTGCCCGCTATGCTGATCGATTCGCTGGCATTGTGCGTTGGCCATAAACCGCGGTTGCTTAAAATTTATAAAAAAATTCACAAATTTTCGAATGTCATCTCATTCTTTTGTACGAACGAGTGGACGTTTACGAACGACAATGTACAAAAGTTATGGACGCGACTTAGTAAAAAGGACCAAAGTGATTTTGATTTTAATATGAAGAATTTGGATTGGTTGGACTATTTGCGGCATTATATACCCGGGATGCGGTTATATTTATTCAAAGAGGATGAATCGACGGTAGAATCGGCGCGGATAAAATGGAATCGGTAAGTGTTTTGAATTATTTATTAAAATATACTTATAGATAATTTTTGGAGATGCCGGGGATTGAACCCGGGACTTCTCACCTGCGAAGCGAACGTTCTACCGCTGAGCTACATCCCCATTTATAATTTAATGACGGTGAAGTAAATGACGGTTTCGACTTAAAAGCAGATTTTCCATTATAGCAACTACGAACATATGTGAACAGCTTCTAGATTTTTGGGACTACACGTTGCATGTTCGGTTGGATGTCTTGTATTCTTGATGTTTTTCTGCTTTGTCTGTCATTATAAATAGTACGAAAGGCATTGTAGACTTTCAAAATCGTAATTCGAGCCCGACGAATATTATTGACTGCCAAAATTTTACATCAAATTTGCTGTTTATCTGATAAATTGATTGCAGGTTTTTGTTGATTTCGAGATGCGTGCTGAATAACTTTCAGCAGTTTGGTATTAAATTGTGCAATAAAATCAAGATGGCGTAATTGCATGGGGCTACGTTCCGGCTTTGACGCAGTAGCTGTTTGAGAAGTTCATGCTAAATATGCGAAAGGAGCGCCTATTTAAAAATCATGCTAATGTCAACGTTCTTCGAGGCGTTCTTATAAGATAGTTCTGACAACGATGGGAACGCTAAACCTTTTCGAAAGATGCAGGACAATACAATTCGAAGTTTCTTCTATTTTTGTCTTTATGGCTGGCCAAAACTGGCCAAATGCCGATGACAATTTCGTTAAACATACGTAGTACAAAGTTTTCGATGGGAGGATTCTATTTTTTGAAACTGAATCGCTCGGAGACTCATTGAAATACTGTTGTGTTGCATCTAGGAATTTGTAATAAGAATATGAAAAAATTTGGCCTTTTTGAGTTGCGAAGACAATATGGCATGTGATAAACACCAAAACAACACTCTGATTATCGTTCACCACTCGTTAAGGGATTTTGACGCCTGCACGGTTGTTCTCCAACTATCTCGGTTCGTCGCCAGCGTAGTCGGGATCTCTCAACGTGGTCCAGTCGAAAGTTAGCACAGGTCTTATTAGTGCCTTGTAAAGTGCGAGTTTACATGACTGGGAAAGATATTTTTATCGCAACAACTATGATTGTGCCTAAATGTCTGGTACGCAGGCTTTTATATCTGCCGGATATCGTTCGTCTATGTTATAATTGACCCGATATATATAAAATCCTCCATGTTGTCAAAGTTGAAGTCGTTTGTTCCGAGATTTGCCGCAGGGATGCTTCATGGTGTTGACAACAAGTTTGTTTTGCTGTTGTTGATTTTTAAACCTTTTCGTTTTGCGATACGGTCAAGCAGTATTAAACTGTCTTTGATATCATTTAGTCTCCAGCCAAAAAGCACGATATAAGGCAAGTACAACAATAGTAAGCACTATGTAGGCAGTGTTTAAGCTATGCCTCGGTAGTTTTTACACTTGAGACATTTACTTTTCTTATGTAGCGGACAAATGAGTGCGGTCTTCCATTTATCGGGTAGCTCCTCCTGGTCCCAGATCATTACGATGGGATCATAAAGATAAGATTTAAAAGCATTCCATTTTTTATTCTTCTAATATAGGGACAAATACCTCCTCTAATATAGGAAATGTGACAAATACCCTCTCGCTCGGTGGATCAACAGCTCGAATAGGGTCACTCCATCAGAGCGATTTAGTAGATTTCGAAAGCAGGTGTGCCATACTGAGAGAACATCAGTCACGTTTGTTCTCAGTTCTCCATCCTAGTTTTTGATGGATCTTGGATGGAAATTTTTCCTCATAAATTCGCGCTTCTTTTGTCGGGGGAACTTGAATGTGGTTTTCCTGGCACTGACATATTCTGTCGCAGAGAAGTCTTCTTCCAATCGTATTTCCGCTGCTGCAGTTATAGCTGACTGGATAGCTTGTCATTACTCCTGGAGGTTTGTTAGCGGTGATTTTCATGCAAACGGGCTAAATTGTCAGTGACGGCTGACTGGTAGCTCTACACAGAGTCCTCATTTTCAATGCATTGATATATCTCCCATATATATCTCCCACCAGTGCAGCCGGAATAACACGGTGGCTTAGAATCGCCACTAGCATGTTATTTCCGTTATTCTAAAACCGATCGTCAGCTAACATTTTTGGCATTATGTTCTGCGCCGTCCACTGGCCAGTGTAACTGTATCCCCTTGATCTCTCTTCATTTCATCATGGGCAGTGGAAGCTTCCCTCTCGTCATTCCCTAATTCAGTGAATCAGGTGTCGCGTTCATTGGCCAGTTTCGGCCTCTGTCTACCGCCCCTGCCATTGCTTCAGTATTTTGATTTGGGCTATTTGTGCTTTTATCAGAATTAATGTTAGAACGCTGGCAATAACGAAAGCTGCTTCCTTCGAGTTCTGGACGTTTTAAGAACTCTTACCCTAAGACTTATAGGATCTGCATATCCTACAAGTCTTGCGCAGGAGCAATCCATCATTTAGCACGTTCCATAATACTAGGCCCAGTACCGAACCCGAGTCAACACCGCTAGCAACTGGTCTTATAGTAACCGAGTCATCCGATTCTATAATCCGATCTGCAAGATAACTTTGGATCGTTTGGCGAAGATGTATGGGCTGGGCTCATTTGCCTTGTTCTTTCAGCTTTCGTTGAATTATTTGCCCATGTTGAAGGCATTTCGCACGTCTATTTTGAGCATAACTGGTGTGCAGAAATCGGTCGTGGATCGCCCTGCTCGGAATCCGAACTGTCCACAACTTTAACATGTTGAGCGGTCAGGGCCGCTACAATTCTTGGCTATGTCTTCCCTCCTAGCATCTGTAGCAGCGAGGAGGGGCACTCGGTAGAAAACCCATTCAATTCCGATTCAACCCTTATTGCCAGAATGTGTTGAACTTATTGATGTGATTTTTATTTCTCCAACATAATACTCTGCATCACCTCTGTTTTCCTAGTTTCGCTCTAATGTACATATGTGAACGATGGCCATCTCCTTTCGGTGAACCGCCTCTACACTAGCAACCTTCTTGTGGATCATCTCTTTTAATGCCGCCCTTTACGAGAAACATCTAATCGTCCGCTTTGGTCTTTTGCAAAGCGTCAGTTTTCACTGCTAATTCAACCAAGTTGACCTCCAAGTTTGCTCACCTGCTTTGACTATAGGATGATCCAATCTATGGTGTTCCTCTTCTGGAGGTTCCCGACTGTTGTGAAACCCTTTTTGGGTTAGCTTATTGCGTTTCCTCCGGGGTTTGCAAGGAACTTCGTTTTTTTCAGTAGCTATTTACTGGTTGTTTTTCTGTTCCGCTACATAGGGTTTTATGTATTTTAGTATCTGCGAAGCTGCATTCCAAAATCTTCCGGTGCTTAGTGATATTCGGAACAATTGAAATTACGCTTATGGTCTCCCGGTCATTGGTTGCGGCATTTCTCAGCATTTTAACCACATTGTAGGTCTGCTGCACAAACTCCGGGTTGTTCTCACTAATGTTGAGTGTTCAGTCTGAATTCCCCTCAATCCTAATCGTGTTTGTGTTTTCAATCTTGGCGACTTCTTCTGACCAGGTATCACGGCCCCAGTAAGCCCTAGAGTCCTGGCACTCGTCCTCTTAGAATGCGCACGACTGGGTTATCTGATGCATGTTCTTCCAAGAGTATAACATTCGTTTATAAGTTTGTCTAAATCTATGCTATAGCGGCTTATGTTGGTTAACGGAATTGCATTTTTAGGCCAACTGATTTCCGCTAGAGGGGTGGTTTCAAGTCACACCACGATATAACCTTTTGTTTCTTTGCTTTACTATCGGGCTACTCTGACATGTTATTTAACAAATATTTGCTTTGGGACGGTCTGCACATAGCCATTCTCATTCTTGACACCTCATCCTTAATGTGGTTTTTAGTTGTAAAATTTTCCTTAACCAGTGTGCTATAAGTACAGCAACCTCCTTTTCTACTTGCTGAAGTACATTCAGCGATTGTAAGTTTCTGCGTTTCTATTAGTAATCTTAACGAACACGTTTTGCTCTACAGCATGCTAGTATGCATCTCGATTGATCTATGACAACTATTTGTGAATATTTACTTTATGTCGCTGTGTTTACGAGTCCATTGTCAACCGATTCTCGGTGCCTTCAAAGCCTACAATTTACAGGGTTATCAAAGGATTTGAAGAAAGAGGGACTGTGGCAAAAAAAACAAAATGTGTGAAACAACGTATAGTCAGATCACCAAAAAATATTGATACTGTACGTGAAAGTGTGTGAGATAATCTAACGACATCAATCAGACACCGTGCGCAAGAACTTGAACTTCGAAAGTCAACACTAACCAATATTTTGTATAAAGACTTGGATTTATTCCCGTATACAATTCAATTCAAGATGCTGTTGCTTGATAATGACAATCTGGATTTTTTAGAAAACCTGTTATGAGTGACATACCTCATTTTTAGTCAAGTGAACAAGTAAACAACCAAAACAGCCGGTTCTGGGCAGTAAAGAATCCACAAATAATTCATCAATCACCATTGCATCCCCTTGAAAGTGATAGTATGGTGTGCAATTTGGGCTGGAGGGTCCATTCATCCATATTTTTACAAAAACCCAAATGGTTCAGCTCTTACAGTCACCTGCGAACTTGCCACATGCCATACTGCGACCAAAACAGTGGAATTACTACGAGAAATGTTCCACAACAGTTAATTTTAAAATCTGATGATATTGATTGGTCTCCACGGTCACCCGATTTCTTTTTATGGGATTATCTTAAAAGTAAGAGGAACGTTAGAGGAAAAATAACATAATTTAGGGTGAAACGTCTAATAGAATGTCCAAGGCATTAGAAGCGGAAATTTGGCAGACATTGTTTTTCATACATAATTCCATACATTTATTTTATTTAAAAAATGTATAGGCAAAAAAGTAGTAAACCTTTTGGATGGACACCCTGTACTTTTTAAAACAAATAAGTTGTGTGTAATACCAATTGATGACAAATGAACGACATTCAGGCGAATCTGTCCTACGTAATTTGTAAATTACGTTTGTCCTTAATTATAATGTACATAGAGATTAATTATTTTAATTTTAAATAGATTAATCGTCATTGTTGATTTACGCAAAATATGACACCAAAATTGGTTAGCACAGATAGGGCGTTCCTATACTATCAGTTAATCACTTGTTGATATATCGTTGCAAGTGCGCACTTGTCCAAAGTTGGTACTTATGGATTGTCACCTGCAAAAAAATATTTTGACAAGACTAATCAACTCTAGAAGTAAATAATTTTAAAATAAAACCTGATTCAAAATTTATATGCTAAACCGTTCCGTAATATTTTTTTTATTCTATTACAGATTCTACTGGCTCCACCAATGCCTGAAAGCATTCTTAAGTTTTCTAGTATTATATTTCTTCTGGTCAATATTTAGCGGCCTCGTGTTAAGTCACTAAGTATTAGTAATAGTTATTTAGTTCATAATTAATTAAAATATGTGTAAGAAAATGGCATCGGGCTCAAGATGGAATCAGTAAGAGACATATCAACAAAGTGTTAGACAGAAAATGATGAGATTGCATAGAGCAGCCCGAAGGACATCGGACACAAATATTTTTGTTATACATTATATATTATAATATTTAGATTTAAGCTGACCTTTAAGCTTGTTGTTGTTATTGTATAAAGCTCGAGTTATAAGCTTTTATATTTTTTATAAATATTTAAGTCCCAACAAATTTTTTTGGCTAATTTTTATGTAAATAGAATTACCAAAGTTGAATTTATTGCAATTGAAGTTTATAAACATTACCGTTATAAAGTAGATAAATTATTATTAATATTTTATTATGTAAGCAGTTTAATGCACAGCATCTTGTAAATTAACATAAGATGTTATAATAAAATTTCTTAAAACATTGCTCAGTATACAAAATAGGAGTAAAGTTGTTTTTACAACAAACAAGTAAATTTAGCAAACGGTTGTTAGATTTTAAGATATCAACATATAAAGGGGTGGTTCTTATATATAAAAAAAATATTTATAGCCCTCTCTGTTATATTATATATACCCTCTTATAATTGTGTATATGTAAACTATAAAAAAAATGGAAAACTATAAAACCAATAAAATTTAAGAGATGTGAGATCAATTATTTAGTAGAAAAATATAAGGCAGATGTTTCATTTAACAAAAATTTGAGAAGTGTTTCGTGTCAAGGGGATTGCGGTTTATGGTAAGTATGTAAAATGGAAACAATTTTATGTGTGTTTGTGGTTAAGATGAATCTTAAAAATTCTGACGATGCATGCAAGATAAGTAAATATTTTAACTTTTAAAAACCGTTATTCAAATTCGCGAGTCCATACGAAATATGCATATGTGGTCACGCCAATTTCCAATATCTACATATGCAATTCTATGCTTATGATGACTAAGTGTTAATGCAGAACAAGTAATTTATCTCCCCGAGATATTAAATTATAAATGGATAAGAACTAATTTTAAAAAACTTAGCACCTTGGACCCGATGTGCGAACATCACGATATAACAATAGAGCACTGTTTGTTTTGCAAATTAATCTTTTTGTTTGTACGTTGTCCGGCATCAGCTTTATGAAAATATTTACTTATTAAATTTGAATAATGGGTTTGGTTATATTTAAACGGAGTTAATGTGGAAATTCCGGGACTTTTGTTTTGTATTTTCAATGATAATGGGTGTTTACGTGTCATCTACTAATTTTAGCGTTATTGTGTCAACAACTCGCTGACAATACGTCGATAACGTCGACAATTCGTCGATAAGATCGAAATGTCGTTTACAATGTCGACAATTACTTGTAATTCAACAAGTTTTGGATTTCTGTTTATGTGGCTGACATCTATTGACATTAGGCCAAACTAGTGGAATTAACCACGTGGGTAACTGCAGCAGGGAAACTTTCGAATTTCAAAATGAAAATTAAGCCCAATTTGTGCTAATTAGTGCTCACAGGGAAAAATTAGTGCTAGTCCAGGAACCGAAAAAACGGGAAAAGTAAATTTCAAATTTCGCCTATAAGACGGAATAAATAAAACCCGATTTCTAGAAAAAAACAGAAATAATTTAAGCCTAATTTTAAAACTTTCTAAAGGCCGCTAAACTGATGAAATTTGTGTTTATCATAGAAATATAATTTTCATAAATTTTCATTCATAAATCGAGGAAAACCAAACCAGCCCCTGAAAGATACTATATTAAAAAAACGGAGATGTATCGTTCAATAATATTTGTATTGAACAACAAATAAAACAATAGAAATAAAATGTTCTAAAATCCAAGGCATAAGCAATTCAGATAGTATATCCCTGTCAGGTATGTTCATTGCCATCCCAAAAATATAGTGACTGAATTTGTGCTAATCCAGAATTGGCCCAATTCCTTTGAACAACAACGACGATCGAATGAACAATTTTCTGACAAAAAGTGGACTAGAAACCAATGAAGAACCAATGGCACTTCTGATTACATATTCCTATCAGGTATGTTGATTGCCATCCAAAAAATATAGAGGCTGAATTTGTGCTAATCCAGAATTGGCCCAATTCCATTGAACAACAACGACCGTTGAATGAACAATTTTATGACAAAAAGTGTTCTAGAAACCAATGAAGTTGACACTTCTAATTTTGTTCACTAAACTGGCAAATATTTCTTTCAATCACTATTCAATTTAACAGTGCAGTTAAATTCTAAAACATTCGCGAAACATAAATTTTATTAAAGTAATTCTGAACGAAATAACACGTACCTCTCCTAAAAAGTTCCCTGTCTAACAAAGAAAACACAATTTTTTTGAGAATAAAACATTTTATTCATCAACATAATTTCCTTCTATAGAGCGATACAATCAGTCCAACGCCTCTCTCACATTTCGATGCCTTTTTTGTAGAACGATTTATCGTTGTCTTCAAAATAAGCTTCAGTTTCGGCAATCACTTTTTCATTGGAGCCGAATCTCTTTTCGTGGAGCTTTTTCCAAATCTGGCGAATACGGTGGACGCGGAAGCAATTCAATGTGCAATTGGAGCAATTTTACCATTGTTGCGATCGACTTGTGACATGGTGCATTGTCTTGGTGAAAGAGCAATTTGTTTGATATCTTTACAATGACAGGTATCTCACACAACTTCACTTTACGGTTTTTCAAAACAATTTCGTCGAGAGACCACGGTGGTGGTATGACCACGTTTAAATTCAGAGTCCGGACAACACTTATCAAGCCACTGCTTTACTTGAACGATATTTGAAATTAACAAAGTAGCGTCACTTAAATTTAAAAATCATATGGATTTTAAATTTGTGACGCCATCTATGTGTCAGACCGGCAACTTTTCAGGCGAAACTTTTCAGAGGCGAGATTAAATCGGACAAGGCCGACTGGAAAGTATATTAATTCATTATACATCGCTACTCAATGCTGCAACGAGATTGAAGGAACAATGACGACGTTATCCTGGTGAACTTGTACTCAACAACACGTTTAACGGAGATTGCTGTAAAATCACGTTTTTTTATATCCAAAGAGAATATAATTTGGTACCCAGAACAATTGAGCTGCTTTAGCGGATGTTCATAATCTTCCCGTGACGTGATGATCATATACCTATAGAGTTTGAGGCGCTACGAGTATATTGAAGTCACGAAATTATGTACGTGATTTAGAATCCACATAATAGCTAGACAATGTTATTTTGCAATTTAAATATTTTCAGGCAGTCAATTTTACTCGAATCGAGGTTAAATCTTGTTACGACGATATCGGAGTCGTAACAAGTTCTTTATTGAAAATCCTCTGTCATCTTCACCATCAACCGACACGTCATCGATCAATTATGCACTGCCATGTAAAATCTTACCCCCACAAACGACAACCACCGCATATTTGTTCTAAACTCGTTCGATAATTGCGGTTTCGTTTTCATACGAACGGAGAAGATAAGATTCACTCTGGATTGCAACATCCATACTGACTCCAAATTTGCAAATTTCTGTTCGAATATTCCGATTTAGTTCAAGAATATTTTGTGGTCCGTTCATTGAAAAGTTTTCAAATAATCGACATTATTCCTTAAGCGGTATGAGCTGTAGCTTTATCTTGCTGGAAACATATGCCAGGATAATTCAAAACAGCTGGACGTAAAAATTTACTATCATCCTCCGGTATACCGCCCTAGAGATGGTTGTGGATTCTCTCTAGCCAGTTAAATTAAAAATGTGCTTCGTCACTCATAATTAGATAATTGTAGAGCCAATTGAATTTTGTATATGGAAACATCCTCAGATGAAGTTTCAAAATCTGTCCTTCTGGAGATTTCCAATTGAGTAACCACAGCTTATTCTTTGCGAACAGGAAGATTAACATTTGTTCGTGGGTCATCAAAAAGTGCCCCCCACCTCAAAAAGGGTTATTAAGTTTTATGTCACGTTTGAACTGGGAACTGTGGCGCTATTAAAATGCTGACGGTACTTTTTTTGTTTTTACAATATACTCGTATCTCCCTAATAATATTCGTTCTTGCACTGAGTAAGAAGATAATTTGCAAAAAAATAAATTAAAAATACGAGCTCAAATGACAGCTGCGGCTTTGGTTGGTGGCACGTATTCGGGAGGGCCGATTTTCTATGACTTTGTCGCATAAATCAGACCTGCGCTTTAAGATAGCCCCAAAGGAAGTTTAAATTTCTTCCTTATAGAAAGGAAGGCGGTAAAGTGCACGATCTCGATGGCTAGTTTGCAAGAACTGCTGCTGCCGAGCGAGATATCTATGCCCTCTAATCGCTCGTGCTGAATATCCATCGTGGCATGCGCTGTATGGCTTCTTTACATAATCGTCTCGTCGCTGAAGATGATTTTTTGTCGAAATTTTGGTCCAGTTCCAACTGCTCCAGAGCCCAGTCAACGAGATTACGGCGATGTCTATAGCTGTTGTCTGTCTATGGTCGTTTACCTTAAGTTCATGGGTCAGCTGGATTCTATACGGGTGCAGACCCTAGTCCCAATATTGGTTTAAGCCAAACAAAATTTTCTTATTAAAACAAAATCGCGAATGCGGATACGAGTAGTGGTATTGCTATTACATCAATGGTGGCACCATCATCAATTAAATGATAAAGCAAAGATATGTTCACGGTTAATTTACAGTGGCAACCGAATAAAACTGGAAATTTTATCTTTATTTTATTTTAAATAAATAACACCCGTTATTTATTTAAAAGGAGTCTGGTACCTAGACAACTAGTGATTGATTGTAAACACACGATAAATTAAAATATGAAAGCAAAATTAATAACTTATTGAATCTCTACAATCGAATCACTAAGAATATTATTTTCGCTTAAGAGAGGTCAGTCACAAAACGCACTCATCTACATAAAACACAAGAGTATGTTTGTTGGTTATACAGTTATAAACCGATTTGAACCAAATATGGCTTAGTTACTTGTAGAAATTGAATTGTAAGCGGATAGTATCGTGTTATCAAGCCTGGTTAAATTACTAAATTTTACCACACACCTACAAATTCATAAAAAATAAAGAATTTACGATTCAAATTATGTTACCTTCCGTAAAACACCTATTCGTTTAAAATACCTAATTTAAATAGAATTGAGACTCAAACGGGCGCTTTCTCCGTCATAAAGAAAGAGAATTGTTTCAAAAATCCCGAAACCGCCTTCTTTCAAAATGTGCTAGACCCTGGTATATACGAGTAAGTATTACTCATGCATCGTGTTCTATCTAAAATATTTGTAAGGGTTTAATTCAAGTTTCCGCCTTCTAAATGTTTTACTGATGATGTTTTCATGACTCATATAGCCAAGTTATATTATTATGTAGCGTTCTCTAGTAATCTCATGATTGGCTTACTATTATGAAATTAAATACATTTTTTTTAATTTATAGTTTTTGAGTGAGTTAACTTTTGAGTTGGCTGTAACATACGAGGGTAGTCCGAGAAGTACTCGACTTTACGTAAAGATGTCGGATACTTTTTGAACAGAAACAAAATTACTAAGGCCGAATGCACCAACCTTGTAAAGCTTAAGTTTAAAGTTTCAAAACGCTACGTTGTTTAGTACTTGCTTGACAGACATCAATAGCTGACGCTCTCAGTGAATTTATTAACTTGGAAAATGGTCGTCGATATGTGGTGCAATACCTTCAATTAAAAGGTTTCACCCCAACCGATTTAGATTCTACTCTGAGGGTGCCAGAGATAAAACGTTACCTTTACAGGGCAAGTCGCGCAGTGAATAAAGCGTTGGCACTTGGGCCGGGAGGTACTGGGGTTGAATCCCATCAGAGCCAGGATGCAAAGCAAATTTTTCTCATCGATTACAACTATGACCCTTTGTTGGAATGCGGAATTCACCTCCGATCCACCGCTGATTGGAGTTTGAAACGTGCAGGTGGTACTTGATACTGATATTGTGTGAGTGGTGAATGGGTGGTGTGTGCGTGAATAAAAAGTGGAGTATTAATAGACCTTAAAAGGACATTAAATCCATATTGTTTGATAATAATTTCTTTAAAAAAATAATAAAAAAAAGATTACGAGCTGCCAACACGAACCTGGTAGTGGCTGACTAAATGATGTGACCACGCCAGAAATGGTGAGAAAATTTGTATGAATAACAGTCGACTGTAAGTGCGTGAGCTCTGAAGAGTCTGTTCTGAAAATTTGATTATGAGAAAGCTGTGCACAAGATGAGTACTTATTTGCTCACAATGGTACAAGAACACCATCGTGAGGATATTTCAAAGCCGAGTTTTTGCATTGATTTATAATCAGGGATGAAACATGGGTCTATTACTTTAAGTCTGAAACGAAAGTAGAGTTCCATCTGCTGGCAAGGTCATAGCGTCAGTTTTTTGGAATGCGTGTGATCCCACCTCATTTTCATTGATTATCTTCAAAATGGAAAAACAATCAAAAGCGAGAATTAGGCGAAGTTTTTGCAAAATGCAAAAATTGCGAAAATGGAAATGCTGATCAAGACAATGCACCCGTTCACACATCTGTTATCGCGATGGCCAAAATCAAAGAGGTTTTGAATTGCTTCTTTACGCACCCTATACGCCAGATTTAGTCCACTCGGATTATTTTCTCTTTCCAAGCGAGATTATGAGAAATAAATATATTTTCAAGTAAGTTCTGCTGAATATGACTACTTAGACTATCTGTCCATTCACCAGATGCTGTCTGACAGTGATAATTGTTTTACTTTATTCGACAAGATCAATACAAATGTTAGCTACTGTGCCTTGAGGTCTCACTTCAGAAAACTGAGTACAGTTAAAACGCTGCAATAATTAAAATGCTGCGTGAGGCTTATCGAAACCCTGATTCTTTTAACTGCACTATTAGCGAGGTTGCTTAAATAAAGCTCAGTCATGCTGCGTATCAGGTATACCCGGCACTCTAATTATGTCTTTTAACTAGTTTTACGAATTATTTATTCATCCAAGAATTGAATAAACCGCCTAATTTAAAAGTAAATTGACATTTAATATATTCGATTTAAGACATTCGGTTTGCGCAAATTTAATTGGACCAAAGATGGAAGAATAACTTTCCTTTCGAAAGTAGATAATAATCTACATTCGTTAGAGGTCAGGATCCAGCCCTCGCTTTCGAAAGCCAACACAGGTCCTATAAGTGCATTATAAACTGCGAGCTTGCACGACTGCGATATATGTCTAGATCGTAAAGATTTTGATTAGACATAGAAAACTCATTGTTCGGCGGCGATTCAGGAATTATTCCTGCTTGCATATCATCAAGGATTTGGCCTGATTTATTAAATATACAGCTCGAAGTTTCAATATTACTTTTCCTTACCTTTATTACATCAAAGGAATCTGATGCAGTTCCTTCGATTACGATTCTACATTCAGACCCAAACGTTGTTAATTTACACAGAGAAACGAGTTTCCCTTGAACTTTCAAGATACATGAGCGTGGCCCATAGGTTCTCGCGGTTGATACTGTCCAATACCTGGCGTAGTTGATGTATGGTTGTATTGTATACTCCCAACATTTTTCAGAAATCATCAGCATGATGAAACCCTGGTCAGTGGTCGATCAGTTGGGAAACCAAGTTGATAGTCGCCAAAGATGTTTTCAGCGAGAGGGATGAATCTGGTAAGTATAACGTTAGCCAATACTTTATAGGCAGTGTTCAATAGAGCTATGCCACGAAAGTTTTCACAATTAAGACGGTCGTCATTTTACAACTTGGTTTATACATATCTAGTTCCGGGATGGGATAAACGGGCTTAGCAGAGAAGTAGTAATTGTATAGAAATAATAATATTAATAGAGCATAACCATAATGCTGGGTGATAAAAAAGCACTGCTAATCATTAAGTGGACGGTTACCGAATTGTGTGAATTTATTAAAAATCTTCCCGGTGGGAGTGATTCATTCGGTAGTGAAAAATCCATGTTTCTGAACGCAACGGTTCAATATGAAAGGTATTTGCATAGTAGGACTGATAAATAGATTAAGTCCAGTAGAGCAAGACCGTTGGATCACCCGAAGAGATCGCATTTAAATTACTATTTAAAAAAATTATACATAGTACATTTGCCAATAAAGGAGGTACAATAGGGAGAATTACGAAGATCGGGACTACAAGCATATGAACGTATGCTGTAGATAGAGAAGACACTAGAATTCAACAGGGTAATTTATGAGAACGATAAATCCAGTTCATGACTAAATACTTCAACATGGGTCACATAATAAGAACACCCCATCACACAGGTAAATACTAATTACCCCACCTTACAGTGATCCTGAAATCACCGCCTTTTATCAAAATCTGGAAGAATGCCTTAGATGAAGGAAACTTTCAACATTTTTTTTTCGCGGAATTAGAGAAGATGTATCACCAGATTAAACGAAACACGAAGTCCATGAACCATGTCAAACATTTCTATAAAGTTAAAGCACGAATTATCCTCAACAAGTATGTCTTGTAACTGTTGCCATTTGAACTTTGCATTAATTGACTGACGATGCCGATCCATCGCTACTGATGAAGTTAGTCAAATTTTAAATATCGATTTCTATGTAGATAACGAATATTAGGTGCAGATACAATAGAGGAATCACAAAATCTGCTGTCCTAACCTCAAACTATTGCATAAAGACGGAATAGAGTTATAGGAAAAGTTTCAGAAAGCAGTCGGACCTATTGAAAGGACTACCTAAGGAGAAGTCCTTAATCGGTGATCACACCTTTATAAATATAAGAACAATCAATTAGACCTTTGTCTGACAAGTGACAAATTTTCGACCCATTGGTGGAAATAACGCCGATAATGGTTATCTGTAAGATTTAATGTACCAGACCCTGCAAATTCAGAAGTTAGGAATGGACTACAAGCTACCTGCAGATTTCATGGAGAGAGGGGATCAGATCAAGTCGGAGCTGAGAGAATATTCCAAAAATAATTGTAGCTTTGATATGCATGAATTTTGAGACGCATCCAAACATACTTACGCAGTGGTAGATTTTAGTATGATCAACACTAATGAGCAAGTGATCGCAAAAAAGCTACCATTCCCCATATAGGACTATAACTATCATTAAGCAGGTTGCCAAAACGTGTAACAATGGTGATGAGCATGAATTCAACTGATGTAACAAAACTGATTATACCTCTCGTGTAGTGACTTCGAAATAGCTAGCTTCCATGGATATTTGGTGGAACGAGTGTTCCTTCATATGAGGTCTGGAACCAGACTTACTGGATGATCGCCATATCGAGACGTCAGAGGAAAGGAAAATTTTATTATATCACATGTTCCGATAACCGAACCAGACACCGTAGTCCACACGTTAAACAATAAACCCACATGCATTATCAACGGAAGAACACTTTGCACTGAAAGAACAAAGGTCGTTAGAAACGGTAAGCCGGTTCTAACTTATAACGCATAACAAGCAATTTCGTGAAGCACCACATTCAGCAGTGTTTACGATGGCGACAATTTAATGTTTGTGTGATTAATGTAAGAACATCGGGACAACTGATGGGAATCGTGGGCAATGTTTCTAATCTTCGGGTTACCATATCCCACCCTATCATTCAATCAGGAGTCAACTGTGTAGTGCTTATTCAATATAAGACCGTCGAGTTGACATCGAACACAGCTCTAGGAGACATAGTCCTCTCGCGGGATGTATTGCAACAACCAACAAGTTTAAAATTAGGCAGGGTTATAGATTTATCGTGGAGGCCGTACTAGCGATGGTTGGTCAAGCATGTACCAATGCACGTCCCGTCCGATGCATTTCGGTGGCATTTCAAAATCATCAGACAGAACAATAAATTCCTAATTCATAATAAGTGAGATAACCGCAAAACAAACCGTGGAAAAGCACAATTTGATAAAAAGTTCAACTGTAAACAAATTCGTACTAAACGACATTTAAGTCTGAGGTACATCCATCAACCAAGCACCTTCCTTTCGATCAATTATAAGAGCATTTTGCAGCCAACAATATTTCAATAATACTCCCACAGTATTGGAATGACACCTGGGTCTGCATAATAATTCGAAACAAAGATTTAAGGCGAAAATAGGAGAATACTCAATATTAGATCGATGACATGGTGCTGATGAGTCGAATTTAATTCAGCGGTAAAGATCCAAACGACATTTCTAGCAAAAAGGATTAATGGAAAATATCGTTACGATAGTAAATGGGTAGTGTCGAAAGTTATTTACCTATGTCTAGCATCAGTGAATCAGGGTGAAATTTCTGCCTTATGAAAACATTTAATTTTTGGGAGAAGATTTGAGTGAATATTACGAACTAAAATTATTTAAAACAAAATATACTACGATTCGTACAGGGGTGACCAAAGTGGTTCTGACCTAGCATTTTTTGTAAGAAACCACTCTTACTTAACCACTTTGTTATTCAAGAGAACATTTTTGAGTGTAATACCAAATTCTTAAATTACTCAAATTATTTAACTCGGTTCTTACCGCACAGAGGTGCTCGTATTGGTTTTGAATGAGCATTTGTTGTAAGAAACCAGTTTTACTTAGCGAGACGCTCGAAAATTTCTCAAATTTTTGCTTTTCGAGAGAGAACATATTTGAGTGTAAGATAAAATTCTTAAATATTTGAAATTATTTAACTCGGCACCCATACGGATCGCACAGAAGTGATCGAAGTATTTCTGAATTAGTATTTGATGTGAGAAACCAATCTTACTTAGCCACAGGCTCGAAAATCTGTGAAAATTTATTTATTAGAGAGAGAATATCTTTGAGTGTAATATCAAACCTCTGGTCATACGAAGGGGCCCTGTTAAATAATATTAAAAATCTAAGACTTCCGATCCGCTAAGTAAGATAATAATATCAGTTATTCTTGATTTCTTATCTAAACTGTTCTTCAGTAAGAATCTATTGGTGTATATTTAGGCACATTGACAACGACTTTTCCTTTGACGCATCACAAAATTTTGTTTTACTTTTTGTTAGGCGTTTTAAAAAATGTTGGAAATTATTATTTGAAACAAATAAATAAAAAAATAAAACGTAACGTCGAGAAATCGAAAGTCAAAAGTCCGCTATTTTTAAGGAATATTCAAATTGTCTCCATAAGTTGAGTTTGTTTCTTGAACGATGACGTGTACCCTGTCCGCTGATCGCTATATAACTCCTCTTTTAACGAATTTTGTGGTAGGTGTAAACTATAATTATTGGTGCTTAGTGTTTAATTGTTGTTCTAAACTTACCCGAACAAAATGAACGGTCTGATGTAATTGTTTGGCTGTGCGTATCTTCAGGTACACCGCCACCTTAAATATTTACCTGACGCATCAAAAAGATCGTTACATTTAGAGGCGTAAAACATCAACGATATTTGATTATCACTGCACTGTTCACTACTACACTACTAACTACTGTTCGTAATGTATGCAAACAAATTTGACTTCCTCTTAAATTTATTACAAATCAGCATGTCGCATGTCACACAATAATCACTTGCAATTGAATTAACTGTTGCAACTGCACATTTTGATTTAATTTCCATAAACAATTAAATAAACCAAACACTCATCCCAAAAGTTAATAACAACAACAAATTGTTCTCGCTCAACACGCATCATTTTCGTAAGGAACAAACAAACACCAAAGGACCAAAGCCAAAACCAAAGAAAAAACAAAAAACAGTCGAGAAAATAAGGGTGGGTAAAAAAAATCGAACCCCAATGCAATGAAAACATACACGCACAACCTATTTTTCAAGAGGGTCGAAATGCATTCAAACCGTATATGTATGTATTCGGATTGGAAGGAGGGAGGAGTTTTCAATTGTATCCCGACTTTTTATTTATTATTGTTGTCGTTGTCGTCATCCTGAAATATATACATACATAGCACACAATAATAACAAACAAACCCAAAAAAAGGACAATTTAGGTAGAGAACAAAAAAAAAACAATTGAAAAGACATCCTTATATATCCCGAGATTTAAGAACATAAAGCGTTTGTGTTCCATTAAAATCAGTCAGTGGTTAGACGTCCACCGAGTAAAGTGTTTCGAATAAAAAAATAATAATTTTTCAATACAAAGTGAAAATGGATACGATCTCGAAAACAAATGCTCGACTATTTCGACCATGGGATAAAAGTGATAATCGTAAACAACAAACCAGTGATGTAGTGATAAAAGTGCCTGAAATAATCCCGATGACTACGCCACCAATCACGGCGACCACAATGGGTACAACATCGATACCGTTCGATTTTTATCGATATCCCGTCTCAATGGATTACAGTACAATGTTTTATTCGCATGTGGCACCTCTAGTCGATCCCTATGGTTTATCGGCAGTCGAGCAAGAATACTATCGGGTGCTGAGCGAGGAGGCCCAATCAAAAATGGCGAACATGAAAAAACAGCGACCAAAAAAATTTAAATGTCCGCACTGTGATGTCGCATTCTCAAATAATGGCCAGCTCAAAGGACATATCCGAATTCATACAGGTACAATATAAAATTTTAGAGTGTAAGACGAGCAAATCGAATTAATTTTATATTTTTTATTTAACAGGTGAACGGCCATTTAAATGTGATGATAAAAGTTGCGGCAAAACTTTTACCCGTAACGAGGAATTAACGCGACACAAACGGATACACACCGGTGTTCGACCATTTCCGTGTGCAACGTGTGGTAAACGATTTGGGCGACGTGATCATCTGAAGAAGCATACAAAAACACATTTTGTTCAGGATAAATATATTAATTCGGCGGCACTCTATCTGCCAACGGTGTGTCCGCCATTTTTATATGGATATTAGTGCAAAGTTGCGCGCGCAATCGATTTTAAGGAAAACACAGTGACTTTTTTTTAATTTAATTTAAGAACTCAGACTAAACAGTGCCTCTCTCTCTATTATGGATAAGTGTACAGTTTTAAAAATGTGTATAGTGTAAATATGGATATTAATAGTTTTTAGGTTATAAAAGAAATATTTTTTATAAAACAGCAATTATGAAATAAATATTGTTTTATGTATTTACCATTTAAAGGAGAAATCGATTTGTGTATTTTATTTTTTTGGATTACAGTTATAGCTCAAGCGCGAGTTACAGCTCGCGGATGCACGACAAATTATTCATCGATGGCCAGTTGTTGTTACGAATGGGATATCTGTTCGGGTTCTGCTAACTTTAAATGCATAACCTTATACTTTGTCAAGAACGGGCAGAGGCCAAAATTGATAATGGGACAATTAAGTGCTTAAATTCCAAAATACAGTTCTAAAGATTCTATTTGAAACACTTACTCTAATCTCGAATCCTGAAATGGAGCAAGCGCCGTAGTCTAAAACTATATCTACCATTGCGAAACTAAAGATCTGTTAACGAATTGAAGAGTGTCTCAAAATTAAAGTCCGATTTTAACGAAAACAGGTTCATTCCAGAGTTCAAATTTTGCCGCGACTAACGATTGAATATTTCTTTATTAAGAAAATGTCTAGCCACTTCTCATAATCAATCGATTAAATCTCCTAATTTACGACGAGGATTACAAATTTAAAGCTTCCTTAAATTCGTCAAGGCGGGCGTGGGTAATACATGCTATGCTGAATCAACACGTCACAAAAATATTCAGACGGCTTTAGTAAACGAATCATACGGAATCAAATCATATCAGCCCTAATGCTGTGTTATTTGTGGTTTATTATGATTACCAACGATTGACTAACGTTCTATTTCATCATTTACTCTCTTTGGTTGCCATGCGTCATACTTGTATGTCGAGTTGCTGTTGTGCTTATCTGTCGTCCAGTATTGCGGATTGGAACTGAACTTTGAACAAGTCGAATGGTATCTCGCCGTCGAATGTTGGAGGTATTAAACCAACCTCTTGTCTATGCTCGTTCATTTAAAATTCTTAATCTTACTAAATTTTATCGAGTTCCTGGTACTATCATAAACAGACTTTTGTTCTTTACGTAGTTCAACAGGCACTGCCCACATTGTAAAGTGCGTAATTAGGGTGCACCAATAAAGTGTTTTGTTGCCCGGCTTGTCTGGTCAACCCAGACTATAACATTTCATTTTTTATTCGAGTAGATACATCGTATCGATGGTAAGACATCAGTTTCAGCAACCAATCGAATCACAAAGGACCGAACCGTAATACCATATTCATTTGGTGATGGAATAGTCGAGATTATCAGAAAGATTAGCGAGTGGTGCTACCAAATCAAAATATTTAATTTAGATATCCTCACCCTGCAACGAGGGCTTGCATGTCGACTCTGCTGCACGTTCTACTGCCTTGAACAGTCGTTGGCACTAATTTAAACTGCATCATACAGATTAAGTTTGGAATACGTTGGCGAGTATTTTCGTACCCATCATACTTCTAATTCGGCTGCCATCTTGCTTCTAGGTAAGGATAGATAATCGCGTGAGAGTTGTTTTTAATTTTTAGCATTGCGTGGATAAATACGAATATCATGTTCAAATGGAGGCTCACCGTCATCATATACAAAAATCAGGGCAATTTCGTTTGATGTTAAATCCTTATAGCGTCTTGATCAGACTGACGGTCCCGGGTAACACCATGTTAACGATGCTTAATCAATAATATAAATCATCGCCATAACCATGGCGTGGCTGTGAAGTGAACGGAAATTGCGATCGATTTGATCAATAACTCAAATAACTCTTTCTGAATTGCTGGTAATTAGTGGTGTTCTCCCACAGCTTTAGTTTAAATTAAAAAAATTTCTTTGCAGCAGCAGCTATTAAATATTCTATCGGCTGGTCAACCCTTCAAGAAATTGGGTGATTTACAGAACTGAAAAACACTGCCCATTATTTTGACATTATTTTTGTTTCTACAGAGAAGTTGGTTTCATTCTGAATTGGATTTCTTTGTGTAGATCGTAGCTTTTTCAGCACATCGGAAATTCAAACGATACATTTTGACGTTGAGGTTGTGTTGCTTCTGGAGTTTCATTTCGACGACGATGACCTTGTGTGACTGGGTTTGTACCAAGTCGGTCTGGACTCATTTCTGTGACGGGTACCTATTTTTTCAGCAGATTATTTGTTTAATATCTCCACAGTTTCGTCGGTTGCAATTAAGCTGATTCCTTTCCCCGTTCATAGGTCAGTTCTTTTCCATTTGGTTTCTTCCTCACTCTCATCTAAAAAGTAATTTAAAGTTTTAAAAATAGCACGGGAAAACACTATCTTAACTCATCAGTAACAACAAACTCTGAATACGTCTTAATATTTTAATTCATTGAGGTTATGAGCACACAGATACACATGGCTTGATAATCCGTCAAAAATAAATCTCGATCCTATGCAAAAAACAAAATTATATGGAAGAGATGAAGGCCCGCTTGCTTCAACTGATGGGAATGAGCGCTAAATGTGATGCCAAATCAAAACAGCACGGCACCAAATTAGACCAACAAGCCGCAAGTTAGACGAAGAAGATGGTGAATTTGCTGAGCTACGTAAAGAGCAAAATGCGAAATTGGATGAGCAGGTCCTGAAATTCGATCAAATTAAGTAAGTTCAAATTAAGAAACCTGTTGTCGTTGGTAGTTCAGGAACAATTTTAAAGCCACCAACATTCAATGGCGGGACCCATGCGTGGCCTCCACAATACACTTATTTTAGTTGTTCGAGGAAGAGATGAAATGTCTTTAAATTGTATCCGCAACGAAACAGAATTATGAGCGTTACTGAGTTAGAACTAAGGTATTAACAGTCAAACGTCAGAGAATTATACGAGATACAACTTGAAACAGTCAACAAAAACGTGAGGAGGTGCTGCAAGACCTAGAAAGAGAGGTAAGTGAATTGGCGTGTCAAGCTTACGGACTGGTATCTGCAGAAGTGTTGAACGAACTAACAGTAATAGCTTTCATAAATGCTATCAAGGACGACCATTTGAAATCTCATTTGAGAACCAAACTAGAGGTAAAACCATGAATAAAGTACAGAACAAGTTTAGCTACTGATACAATAAAGTGGTGCAAGCTTAAGATAAGAGAGGAGTTAAGACCACTAAACCGAAGATATTGGGATCACGGAGAATTACAAAATTCAAGTACCGGGCTAATTAACATAAAAGTATAAGGAAATGCTTCTGGTGCGGGAAGATAGGTCACTGCGTACGAGATTATTGGCTATAATGGAATGATCATTTTATGAGGCAATCTGATTCCCGAGTAAGGGAACTTAAATACTGGCTAGAGGAACAAAGACTAGGATTACGGAAAATGATAGAAAGTTCAAGAAATACCGCGTAAAGACAGTGCGCAGCAAGAGAAAAGGAGGACCGGGTTGGATTATCAGGAAAATAAGAGTTCAGCAGGGAGCGGAAACTCCAGTAAGTAAATAAAACACTCAGTTATAAACTTTATTTATCAACATCTTTTAACTTCTTCAACAAATTCACTATTTCGCTATTTATCACTTTACATCACATTTCACTATCTCACATTCCGTGCTAACTTTTTTTGCTCGACTGATGCTGTTTACTGTCAAATTACAACTGTGTTTGCATTGCAATTTGCTCCCGTTTATATTTTTATCCATCGCTCTTCGAGATTATTCCATTTATTCATTGTGTCTCATCAATGCCAATGTCTTGAAGATTTACGTCGTTGTAAATTCCAATATTTTCATGTTGGAAAACAGACCTGTCTAGGTCGACCGGTCTAGGTTTGAGCTGATAGACACGGGCGTGGTGAAACACACCACATAAAGCTACCAATTCGAATTTCAAAAGATCGATCGCAATTAAAATAAGGAAATTAAAATAGAAAATCATTAAAGCTCACAACAAAATAAGTGACCTTGATCACACGCGGCGTGATCGAAACGAAAAACAACGAGAAACTAACAAGTAAATAGTAGATGTGCAACTCACCTGACTATTGTTGATTCCTTTTTCGGCGGTTCCATTCATCACTTATCCACTGAGTTCTTATAATGCACTTTCAACCCTGTTCTAGGTGTTTATTTCTTACTTGTGGAGCACACCACCATCCATTGCACTGGTCACACAATTTCTCCACAGTGCACAACAACAAAATAAAACTATTCATAACCGGTATTTGTCAAGCATAGAACCATGAGCTGTACTCTCCGAGCCGCTTGACCACCGGAATTCCGGTGATGGCCATACAACAATATCTGAGTTTTATAACAGCAAAATAACGTTAAGCAAATACAAATTATTTCACTCTGCCTAGTCATGTTTCGAACCCGGGGCCTTTTGCACTCGAGCCTCACGCCTCACATCTCGACTATTTCACTCTTTATACTCACTAAGACCTTTCACAAAAAAAATATCATCAAGTTTTTCTGAACCGCCTCCTCCTTGATAGCCCAACGAATTCCCTCCAAATTTTAATAAGTCGCCAGCTGGACAATTCACATTCGCCTTATCCGAAGTGCCTCTCTTGGTTGTAACTAACTATAACTACCGATTGCTGTATTCATTCTGCTACTTTACTCCAGATATCGATCTTCATGTACTAAAAGGCGCCATTCTACGCTCCATATGGTCGTTGCCTCGGAATGAGCAAGATTTAACGAACTCATGATTAGTACAGTTGTTTTAATACGATTGACCCTTTTATCACATTTACCCCACATCCATAGTATCACATTCAAAAATGCGTCCACAGTGTATTAGATGAATTACGAGGATGGGAAAATTGGAAAAGGGGAATAAACGATCAGGTTACTATTTTTGTGAAGTTGGCAAATCAGCAATATTAAACAAATTGTTTAAGGACGCATTTGCCGGTGGACTTACACAACACAAAACTCTCACGGTAGTCCTATGTGGAGGTTGCCACTATTCTTTTATGAACGAACGGGTCGAAAAAATTTCACTGCTCTCAGCTAATATACACTCACAACACGAGTCACGTATCTGAGTTTGCGATTTTAGTCTGGTTGTGTATATTTTTGTTGTGTTGTACTAGAGCTCAAATTTAATAAAAATGGTAAGGCATTATCAATAACCTACCTCATATCAGTGAGCTCTTCCTTTAAATATACGATTGGGTATCCTTAACGCTCAAATGCTTTATGCTAGAAGGAAACACCCTATTCGTTATCAGTACACTAAATATATCTGCCAGAATTAATACCAAGCGAATTGCCAAAATGTTCACTGCATAGTCCCACTTCAAACAATCTTTATAAAGTAAAAGTAAACACGCTGCTTCTGTTCAAAATTCAAATGGACTATGAACATAATCGTTCTAGCAACGTTAAAAATAGTTTTAAATCGCGATATAAACTTCCGTCGTTCTTATTTATTTGACTTATGCTAACAACCAACACTCTATTAGCATAACATTACAAAGTAAATCAATTACCGTGGTCAACGCGGAACGACCTATGTATTGATTTAATCAATTACTTGCAAAATCAATTAGCTCGCGGTCTCTGCTTGTTTCGCGTGCAGTGTAAATAGAAGATTCTCTTATCCACATCGGCAATATTAGTTTTTATTATGTAAGATTCCATGAAATATGTAAAAAAAAACTAGACCACATCGAAATCGATAAATACACGGTGTGTCGCCAATTTTGATTGATCACGTAATCCAAATTCAATTCATATTTTATTGAAATTCACAATCAAATCAATTTTAATTCAGATTCCCTAAAAAAACTATAATAGTTTCCAGAATTTTGGAAATTTATATAAAATGGTTTAATGACGACCAATTCTTTATTAACGCATCGATCTTATCGATTTGTGACAGTTTGTGATCTCTATTCATTACGTGATTTGGAATCATTCGATTTCGTGATACCTACATGACATTTTAAGACGATCGTCTTAAGTATGATCGATCTATTTCTCGATCGATCGTCTATTATTTAATTTTGATGATCGCCTTCTAAGTTTGGATATTTTATTAAGGAGTGATTTAGTTATCTTAAAGACACTTTTCCCAATATAATTACATTTTGGTGATCGATCGTATTTTTGCTATGTGTGATCTATATAAACACCAGTTTATTGACCGTTTGAAATAAATTTTCCCATGTGTACGCACAATTTAATATAAAACTGGTAAAAAAAATTTACCACACCATCTTGAACGCAGTCAAACAAATTAATCTCGGAATTTTTCAATTTTCCTTTCATTTTGTTCAAGGATGGTTGAATCTCGTGTGGAAAAAGCCCCTTTCAAAAGGCAACTACAACAAAAAATAAAAATTTGTCACCCCTCTAGATATATTTAGATTTTCCTTCTTTTTAATTTTTTTATTTTGTGGGGCTCATTTTTCACCATTCATCCTGCATGCATTTTCATTAGATTACCCATCTAAATTTATAACCGTATAAAAGATTTTTTTTTTACTTTTTTGTGGTTTTACGAATCAAACGCCGAACAATAAACGCAGAAGTCATATGAATTCGATAAATAATAATTATTTACAGTCTTTTGGGTCCATTGTTTGTCCCTCTGCTGTATATAATACTTTATATCGGATCAAGGATAACAAAAAATGATGCATCTGGGGTGTTATTATAGGATAAAAATGTATTTTGTTTCCATAGTATAAAAGTGAGAATAAGGATGGATGAATATTTTTCGGTTTCAATTCAATCGAATTGAATGGATGCGGTATAGAAGTGGTTTGTTTGGGTTTTACCACTTTTATGTGTGTCTATAAAAAATTATAAGTAGATGTCCTTTTACACCTATTTACTACATAAGGATAATCAGATCTTGTATAAAATTTATATATCTACTCTACGCGATTGTTTGTTAAATAACTCAAAGTGGTGTATTGGTTTAACTTTACATTTTGAACAATAGAATATTAAAGCTGTTGAAATTTATAAATGTCAAGATGAAAGGTGAGACCGATTTTATGGACGCGTGTTTCGATTAAATCAATATTTAATCGTATTAACCAGAAGTATTTTTTTCTTGGACACCAACTGGTATCTGTAAGGATTTAGAAAGGTCTAATTTATAAAATATTAATTGATACCATGTTTGGTCAAAGAACACTTGTGAGGACACCGATTTCGATGGAACTCGATTAAAATACAATCTGTCATTTTTCCGGATAACGCTGCATTTGTTCCTACAGCCTGTTTACATAGACCAAGAGGAAAGCATATACTAGGTTATTTTTAGAAGGAAATGACTCGGTTTCCGACACCAGTTGATTTAAGGTTAGATTCAAAAATTAACGCCATCTCTCGAGCTTATTATAAAACTAATGAAAACTAATTACATATATGCGTTGTCATCCAAAATACCAAGGCTAACAAAGTTAAAATTATTATTAAATTAAATATTAAACTAAATGCGCTAGCCTCCATACTTAAAACAACACCAATCCTAAAACAAATAATTTTGTAAGACACAATCTAAGTTTCTTAAATAAATTATCTAATATCTTCAGATGTCTCTACTATTTTTTGCAGTTATTTTACATTAATCAGACACAATTTTTCATGTACAGATCGTCACATAGAAAATATAACACAACCCGATAATTTACTGGCGATCTTTTGCCAATTTTTGGAATACAGGATTAATTGACAAATTTCGGCTTATTGGGTATCGATGTAATGGCGAAACTCAAAGAAAACTTTTTTCCACAGTTTATTAATTATCACAATAAAAATATATGCAATAACTTTTATCTGCGGCTTCGTCCGCGGCAAACATGGGATGCATAATTCAAGGACTCTATTGCAATATGCTCTAGTAAATAATGTTAAAGGATTTGTTTTATCAGCACAAAACATGAGATTTTGAGCCCTTAAACACACGAGAAACATACGTAAAGTTGGCCATGTGGGAAGCATGATGTGTCCAAATAAATCCCTGCTACTTTTAGGGTTTACTCCTATGATTTATTTATGGTCTTAGAAAATGCAACTTTTAACGGAAATTACACTCGCTTGAATTGAAAAGGCAAGTTGTTCGGTATTATGGGAATGCATAGTATCAAGGCATCCACCCCTTGGCTTCTCCGGTCAAAATTGTGTCCGCCACTAAGTACGTTCCAAGTTCGATGACACGTAACCTTGTGACAATCCATAATCTCGGTGAATTTCAGCTTATGCATCAGTAAAGCCGTCACACCAACTTTTAGTTCGAGACTATGAGACAGCCAGCTCCAAAGTGTTCAACAATTCAACGAGTTAACTCACTTGGCTTTTGAAACTGACCCATTTTTGGGTGCCACTAAATTTCTTTTACACAAACAATTTTTATCATGAATATTTCATTTTAAGTCTGGAAAAAAGTAGCATGGAGTTCGTCTTCCGAACTTACAATATAACAACAAACAATAAAATAGGTTGGTGAAATGAACAATACCCTTTCCGTCTGCCTCCACTCGAGTCTGACCTATATCGAATACGTAAGCACAGGTTGCTACGGATGTCCTACTGGCTGCCTCAGCATGCCGTCTGCTGTTCTATTACGTATTTTGCACGTCCTTCGCTCACCAGCCAATTCTAGGAGTTGACCAAAAATTATTTGCCTGTATCTCCAGTCCGCCAAGAAAGAAAATACCACTTTCACTATTCTCAACACGTTCTAATATTTTGTGGTAAGCTTCTCTTTTCTCAGGAAGCTGCCGCGACATAGTTTCACTCACATGTAAACCCAAAACGGGATCATAGTTCAGCTCCCTAGTCAAATCACTTAAAACCTCGCTACTACGCTGTTGTGTAAGCAGATCATAGTCGACCAGCTTCTTTTCAGGTATTGTTTTCAATTTGTGCTGAATGAATATGAGTGCTTCATTGAAACAAAAATCATCACAGGTTTGATTCGTCTCTTGAAATCTATGCGAGACATCCTCTGATAATGCAGCTTTGTACTTGTCCGATAGCTGAAGTAGGTTGGACAAACCGCCAGGGTTTCAACGCAGTTTCGGGAGCGACACAATACTAGGACCCTACTATTGAGTTCGACGGTAATTTTCGACGGCTATCGTTCGCCTATACTAAACATATAGACAAAAGAGAAAAGACTACTATAGGAAAAGACTCTAAGACTCTACTATAGGAAAACGATAGCCGTTGCTCTTCCATCGTGGCGTCGCAGTGATTTTCGTTCTCCAATAAACCCATTTTCTCGCAGGCTTCTGGAAATGTTGCAAGCTCCGGTCTGTCAAACGTTCTCAGATCCAGAAATATATTGGGTGCCCGCATTACATTTAACAGCATCCTTAAACAATATCACTAAACCTTGCTAACGTGAACTGTGTGTATGCAGCCGAGAGAGTCCCCCGCCGTCACACCTGGCCAGCCTTCGATTGGTGTCCCTTGTAATCTGCCCTTCCCTCTTTTCCCAGCGTATTCCAGGTGTAGTAGCGAGCTATTTCAGCGTAAAGTAAAGATTTTTAAATGCATCAATTTGGCACAGCAGGAAGAACACTGTAAGGGTCGTTCTAGGTGATGTTGCTGTTGCTGTTCACCATTGGGCAGATGCACCGTTAGGTGTATTTAATTGGGTGTCTCTCCTGTAGTGGTAAGCCCAAAATACGCCAAGCTTCTCCTTTACTGTTAACGGATCGGCCCATTCTAAATGTTTGTACGTCATAGCTAGGATCAATATTGGCATCCCTTGCTGTTGAACGCTGAATATAGCCCGGTCACTCCCTTATTTATATACTTACACATATGCTTAATCGCCTATTATATAATATTGATGACCCTTCAATTTGACAAAGAATAAATATTTGACGTCATATGATTTATCTTTGGTGCGTGCATACACATTACCTATTCTGATAATACATTTTTTAGTGCGGAGTCTGACCGTGCATATCCCGCATATGGAAAGGTCGGATGCCGATGATAAGTTGCTTCACGCGTTGATGGAAGACAAAGCTAACTCCAAATTTTCATATACATTCTTGTAGTGGGAGTACATCTAATATGTTATTCTTTGCTTGGTTCGAAAGGTCTTGGAAAGCCCCAGATATTCAAAGGCTAAACACGTTCCATATTCTCATTTTCAAAGCATTGCCTGCGTTCCAAGGTCATGTTTGTGATGAATCTGATAAAACGCACGTATTGTTGAAGAATCTTAAGACACAAAGTCCTTCCTTGGAATCGTTTATATAGCTAGCTGCTTGATACAAACTGATGCTCGTTTCAGCCTCCTCTATGCTGGAGTATTAATGACTATAAGCAGAATTTCCCTGCATCGCATTCACTATATACATCGCCTATAATCCAGTTTGCGTTACCCAGAGAGCACCACGAGGCTGTATGAATCTCGGACTACGCTCTCCGTTCAAAATTGATGTTCGCCAGAATATAGCTTTAAAATTCAATTGAAAATAGCCATTCTTTAATTTTCCAGTATTTTCTCCTTAATCAATTTTGATGCCTGAACATTTGACAAAAGACCTCATTAAGGGGTTTGACAACCTCGCGGCTTTCAGCAGTTTTTACTTCGTAATTAAAAATTGATCATTCTATTCAGTCCTAGCCAGGTCCCAGATCGACTCGATGAACTATTAACTATAGCAATGGTTGCTTGACGTGGAGTTGAACATGTTTACGGCTTCCCTATCTGTGCTACTCGCCCCTATTTGTAGTAGTAGCATAATTGTCTCTCTATAATATATGTCATTTCTGTGTTTATACTAATGTTACCTCAATGAACTGCTCTGGTTGCTGAGAACGCTTCCACTTTTGGTAATCAAATTTAATAATTTCACGAGGTCAACTTATTCGGTGATCGTTCCAGTTTTTGAATGTTATATCCAGAATATTTCCTTTTGCTGCATAATACAAACGTCGACCTCCTCTTTACGGAAATTAAAAACATTGATAGTGGTCTGCGTGCTTTTTCATTCCATCCGTTGTTTAAGCCGGCGCCTGTAATATATGTAAATATAGTATTTCGCTTTAAGGAACACTTATTTGCATCTGTACAAGTAAAATAATAATTATATTGGTGTTGGTCTCGGTGGTTTTCTGCCTAGCGTTATCAATCATTGTGCAAAAATTTTGTTTCATCCGATTATCTTCATTTTCAAGGAGTCTACTAGAAATTTCTTTCAGGATACTCTGTTTTAACAAATCTCTTTAAATCTATGGTTCAAGGTGTCTCTCGAATTCTATCCTCACATATCCACAGTGGTAGATTTAGTTTCGTGTTATCGTATTATTTCTATATTTAAACCCCCTTTTAAGCTAATCTTTCCCTCTGTTAGGATTCTTGATTTTCTTCCTAATTATTAACATCGGGCGATATCAGGCGTACTTCAAAGTAGTTATATTGAATCATTATGTTATCACGATGTGATCGATTGTGTTGAGTTTGTCTACTATGGAGTTGCCGTGAAGCCTGATTGAGCTAATAATATTTGAACAGATTTACTTGTTGGCTTTTCAACAACAAACTCTCTCTCGCTCGTCTACTACTCTTATCTAAAAATCGTTATTAGGGTTTATAAAGTGGAACTGCAAAATTTTTGTAACCCGACTATTCTAACATCGATGTTCCTGTCCTTCGTTAGTTCTAACTTAGAGTAGGCCTGTCTCCAAGTTATGGTCGCCATCATATTATTGTAACTCCAAAAGAGCTTGTTCAAAATCTGTTAGTTTAATTTGCTCTTCGTTGCTAATTAAACGGTTAAACTATCGATGAACTGTTGTTCCCGTACTTTCTATACGTGATATTCTTCGATAAAGTAGTGGTGGTTATGAAAATTTACCTAAATCGGAGACATGCAGTCTCCCACAGTATTCATTAAATCTCTCAATTATATGGTACAATTTTTCCCACTTTAACGTGGCGATTGACCCATTCATGTTACAAAAAAAAAATTAATCGATTTTGTCAAAATACAAATCATCATTTATGCAAACATACAACTGTTTTGCATTTCCAATCATTTCACACACAGTAGGTGTACACGGTAATTGTAACATTTCAATAATTGCAATACATATTTGGTTTGTATTGTTTGTAATACACATAGACGCTAAAACTTCACCAAAAGTAACCCATCATAACTTCTTTCTATGGAAAAATCAAAAACATAAGACAGTCTGCCGACAGTAAGTCTATCGATTTCGCTTCTTTTGTCGCTATTATTTTTTTGACTTTAAAGAGATTCCGAATTTTGCAGCATCAATATACATCATAAACGTATACGTACAAATAAATTTCATTATATTGTTCAGTATTCTATTAATTTTCATGTCAAATTTTATGTTTGTCTCATAAAAAAATGATCCAATTCAACACAAATAACAAAAAAAAAATTGCAAACAAAAACATAAAACATCTCAACACCTTCTTTGAACCTTTTGTCCTGTAAGCCGACACCACAATTGTTTTGTGTTTGTATTTTGTCGCATTTTATGATGATCATCTCAAACATACTTTTTATGTTTGATGTTTTATGTTATGTATACATGATATGTGATCCTATTGTCACATGCGTATGGCATAAACACATCCCGATCGCTTGATTGAATTGTTAAATGGCAAAAAGTCAAGTAAAGTTATCGGCTGCGGAATGATCTGTCGTTTTATATAAATTTGACACCTCTGTTATGTTGAAATATGTTTTGGTTTCTTTTATTTCTCGGGTAATATATAGCACTAACTTCATTCATTTGCGTTTTTAGTTGATTTTTTTTCGAAATTGAGATTTGATATAATTTAAGTATTCCATAGATAATTGTCCATAACTAATTTGCCCTCCCTACATATTGCTTTCGTGATTGTTTGTTGGGTTATTTTGGTGGCATGTCTAATTAAATATGGCAATAAACTGTGGTATTTTGTGTTAACGATATTTAATGGTGTGGAATTAATTTATTTTTGTTGTCAATCAACAAGTTGCTAGTTATTTGCAGTTGAGTTAAAATTTTCTCATCATATATTCGAAATTACATAAGATTGTATTACATCTAAAAACATAATTAATCAGTTACTAAATGTACTCGTATAATAATTATTTACCATTTTGACCACAAGTTTTCGGATAAGCACAGTAAAGTTACACATTGATCGTTCGGGTATTGAAAATACTTTCAATAGCTGACATTTGTTCCAATGCGAAGATAATTCCGAATGTAGAACAAATTCTGTAATCTCGAAATAATCTCACTGCTTCCTTCAGGACTCCAGGTGTTTGTTTTATCCGGGGTAATAACATAGCTTTTCTACAAACAAAAAGTTAACAACAGATTTTAAGCAATATTACACTTATTGTATTCATCGTAGCTTATTTTTAATTTTTATCACAAAGATACTATAGTGCAATCCTATACAGCTACTCATTAAAAACTTAATTAATTTTCAACTTAATTGCGTATATTTACGCAGAATAATCACAAAATATGTCCACTTTCGAACGATTCACTATGAACTATGTTCGAACATGACATTACAAACAAACAAAAGAAAATTTTAAAACCAAGCTGTTTTTACGCGTACAATATTTTGTTCCAAAGGCTATTTCTAGTAGAACTTGAAAATATAAATATTAGTATTCGGTTGATTTTCAAAAAATTAGTTTATTACGATAGAAATTCAAAATAAAATTAATTTATTTTATTTTATTTTTAATGACCCTTTATGATGTACAACTGTCGCCTGTCCGCACTGATGATGCCTAATAACCAATTAATTCATAGTGCTAATAATGCGATAAAAGAAAAGTTGCTTACTATACATAGATGTCACTATTTTCATGAATAAATATTTGCTCAAGTGACCAATTTTTGCTGGCCATATTTACCAAACATGATTGATCGCAGCGATACGGCATTAAATTAAATTTTAGTGGACAGTTGCAATCGTTCCGTTTTAATGAAAATGCAACACCCTCTGTAGCGTGCGTATTACGAGGCCGATTTTCGATTTGGGTTCTGCTACCTTGAAAAAAAAATGATGTTAAGTATGATCAAAAACGAGTGGAGCCAAAAATTGTTTAATGAGGCATTTGATTAGGCCATAATAAGTCTTTAATTATTTGCATATTTTGTTTTGCATTCTAACTTCGGTTTTGATCCGATTTTCGATTTGGGTTCTGTTAGCTTTGAAGTGAAAAGGCCTAATGCCTTTTCTAGAGCGAGTAGACTAAAAAAATTAATGAGGCATATAATTAGCCTAAAATTAGCCTTTAATTTTCCAATTGTTTTTAAATCAATTTTTGATATGGGTTCAGCTAACTTTTTCTAAAGCTAGCAGAATCCAACGTTTTAGTTGGATGGGATGGAGCCCAAAATTGTTTAATAGATCACGTAATTAACTTATTAGTCCAAAAATATTTTTTAACACTTTTAATGCATTTAATTTGGTCTAGATGATAAGGAGACTATACGGGAACCACAAACTCAAGCTGTGATCGACATAGGCGAGATAAATTGTGAATAAACAATCAAGGTCATTTATTTCTCACGGCCACCGTTTAATAAACCACAATATGTTGTTGCAACTGATTAGATTCACACCACCGGCTAACTCTATTTAAATCGCCCCATCGTCATGGTTTTTAATTACTTTAAAAAATGTATATCATCAGCGTATACCAGGACTTCGGAATTTAGAACAACATTAATTAAATCATTCGTGAAGGTGATAAAAATCCATGGATCGAAGTGAGATCCTTATCGTACTCCAGAGTGAACAGTAATTGGCTTAGAGATTTTACCCCCAAATTCAAAGTATTGCTTTCTATAACTTAAGTACGAAGAAATCCAATTAACTAATACACTTGAGAACCCAATGTTTAATAAGATGTTTTTACTTTATCGTGGCAAATCAAGTCAAATGCTTTACTGAAATCAGTATATACGGCATCCACTAGTAAATTCGGCAAAATTGGTAATTGTAAATTTCCCTTGCAGAAAACCATGCTGAAACACTGATATATGGTGTGGTATTATTGTTTTTAATGAGTTACAGACAACTAGTTCAAAGAGTTTAGGAATGAAGACAATGATGAAATTCCCCAGTCACACGAAATGTGGAGTTATTTTGGTTATTTTCAATTGCCCGATTTGCAGAGACTGGTTGAAGAGCAGTCCCAGTGGTTCGACTAGTTCTGAAATGATGGGCATAAGGTTTGATTGAGCACCCGGCAATGACGATAAAGATGAGTAATTAGATTGGTCCACACATTGAAAAACTCTGCAAACATGTTGACAGTGCACTGCTAGTCAGTTGACTGATTCTGCTTCAAATACAAGGAGCTTTACGTTTAGTATTAAAAAATTCCAAAAGTATTTCGGATTACTTTTGTTGTTGGTCTGTAAATTTTATCGTAGTTACGATATCTTTGTTGAAAATAATCCTCATACGTATCGTTTATCTCCTGAATCTATTTCTCAGATTAATCAGAGTAGCGTCATACCAAGGAGGATGATTTAGCGTCGAAGTTTTAGAGAAAGGATCATGATCTTCAAACGAGCTAAAAATACGTTGATAAAACGTTTCAACATTCGCTTCCAATTCGTTTGAAAGTTGTTCAGCCCGCGGGATATTATTTAGAGAATTCTTTAGTTCCCACACACGTTTGCCTTGTTAAAGTTGATCGAGTTTCTGCATCTGTGCGTTCCAAACAGGAAGATAATTCTTCTATGTTCAGTCAAACTTCCATCGCTTTGTAGTAGACGTCATTTGAAATGAATGATACCATCGACTCTACTATTTCGAAAATGGTTGAGTTACTGGAAAACACTAGAAAATATATATATTTACTCAACGTCATTAAAATGTAATTAGTAAATATTTTATAATTATTACAAAATGTTGATTTTTCAATTAAGAATGTTTCGAGGTTAAAATAGTAATTAGCATGCATAACTTTTGTTGTGATCTAAGCATTTTTTATTTTATATCAATGTTTCATGAATGTTTGCAAATCAATGAAAATTAATTACTCCTCGAACTTTGACTCCTCTTCACAAAATAATGCAATCCGTTTATACAACATATGGTAAAATACACAAACTAATCCGTTTAATATAAATCTAAAATCCAATTATCATCGGCACAAAATACCACAGCACACACCAACTCACATATACAAGGGTCAATAATTGCACATTAAGATGTTTGTGGTCGGACACCACATTACGCTTACTAATTATTTAACACAACATGATCCAATTTTTGAACTAATTTCGGGATAATATACCGGGGCAATAAAAGTTTCGTCACTAAATTTCTCACGCACTCTAGGAAGCTCGTATATAGTATTAGGGTAAGATATTACATCAACTAAATTTACAGTAGTATCATCCCCAAAAATGAAGATTTATTTACACGTCTTCTAGATACATATATCGTTAGGTCTTTTATGTAATTGCTAAAAGGGATGAATATATAAATTTTTTAGAAGGAATCTTTTGTTGTACGCTTAAGAAGACGATTTACCCATAATGCTACATTTTTCGATTTTATTGTTTTCTTTTATAGGCACCTCCCAAGGTGTTTGTGTGCACTATCGATTATTATTGAATGGATGGTCATTCGGATCGTTTTGCCAGACTGCTTGGCTACATCAATTTATGATATTATATGTTTGGTGAAGTAATAAAATATATTTTAGTTTTATAAAATTGGTCATTAATCAGGTAACGATCGGATGTTTGTTGGCCGAATTGTGTTGCGGTGTTAAAAATTAAAAAAATGCTGAAGGGTCAAAGTTGACTTTAATAAAATATCGAGCTTCCCACGTTTTAGTTGAATTTTTATTCAATTGTTGTCCTAAATCTACAAAATTTAGTTTGTTTGCACATTGTAATTTGTCCACCTGAGCCTGTGGGAATCTAGAAAACTAAAAATAAAAAACTATTCTTCACGCCCTGAAAAAACTATATTCAATTTATCTTCCTATTGTGTCAAATATAGTTTTTTCATTCATAAAATGTTAAACAGGTACCAAAAGGTAACAAACTATAATTCGATTTCACGGGTTTTCTAGAATTTGTTCATTGATCACAAAGTACATTAGAACACCTCTATCATTACCTACAATAGTTTTATGTGTGCATGTACGTGGCATTGGTTATACAGATTATAATGACATTCGTTACGCTCATAATTGGATTCATTTGTAGATGAATTGTCATATGTACTGAAATATGTAGTTGTACCGGTCGGTAAAGATCAATAATCGATTACATTTTTGTTAACACAATTATTTTTAGGCGATTGAAATAGGATGTGTGGTACTGAGACAACAAATTTTCATTTTAATATCGATATTTAATTGCCCCTATAATGTATGCAAATGGGTTTTCTGCAATAATAGTGAGTACCACAATTGTGTATAATTTGCTTACTTAACTTTACTTATATTTTTGTACAATGCTTACTATAATAAATTAGTGACCACCTCTTGGACACATTAATCATTAAGTGATTTGCCATCTACGGAAATTAAAAATTACCAAATTAACTCGTCATTGTGGTGTGAAACATGAATGAAAACACGAAAAATTATCGTTTGACGTAATTTTTCGATCGTTAAAAATCTAAATTTTTCGTATTTTAAACTAAATTGTATATATTTTTTCGTTTGAAATGACGTAATCTTGAAAATCATGTATTAATACCTCCCAATTTTATGTTTCTTAACGTAAACATGTTTCACTGTTTAGAGGTAAAATATTGAAAAAATTGTTTTCAGTGACTCATTTACTACGACACCAAAGTCGACTGCCTTCTCCAAATATCTGTTTTGTATGTTATCGTAGTCACTTCAAACGACAAACGGCGTATTTTATGTCGTTTCCACTATGCCTTAAGGCTGTATGGTACTGACAAAAACAAATTGCTTTTTAGTATCGATATTTAAATGCCCCTAAATGTGTGTACTGGTTTGTTTCTTTAATAACTTTGAGTACCATACTTTCGTATAATCTGCTTACTAAACTTTACTTATATTCTTTATATGTGTCAAATTAATTAATAAATTTGTTATTTTTCATTATTTCTGATCTAAACATTGCATATTATAATAAATTAACAACCATTTATCTTGGACACACTTTTTATTTCGTAATTTGCCATCTAGTGACAGTAAATTTTTCAAAAATAATCATCAATGCGGCGAAAAACAAATAAACTTATCGTTTGACGTAATTTGTCCGAAATTTTTAATATTTTGAAACTAAATTTTACATTTCAAGACTAATCTTGAAAATCATGTATTAATCCCTCGATTTTACGTTTCTTAACATCTTGATGCCAAAATTTTTCGCAAATATTGAAAAAATTGATTTGTGCGTGAAACGCAATCAATCGAAAACGATAAACTTTGAAACCTAACCATAGACAAACTAAACATTTTATTTAGATAATCGTGTACTAATCCCTCAATTATATATCTAAGTTCATGGTAAAGAAAGAATTAGGACAATTGGTAATATTTTATGCTAAAAAAATGATTTTTACTAAACATCGTTTTTGACAATTTCAGTACCTCAGTAGCAACTTGAAAATTTCAACAGATGTTTTTAATTGTTTCTTTTGCCTCACGTCACTTATTTGCATGGTAACTAGCTAAACGACAAATGTAATATTTGTGTTACAGTTACCTATGCAGTTACCAAAGAAACATTTACATGTTTTTATTTTTTCCGCAAACTGAACCTTGTGAAAAACAAAAGATATTTAAATGAAGTATTTTTCATGAAGCTGTCACTGATTCAAGCGAGGACTAAAATAATGGAGGCCATCGATTAACGTCAAAATGTTGGACTACATAGTTGGCCAGCTAACCCCAATAGTTAATTAGACCTGCAAATAGTTTGTTAGAATTTCGCCTATTAGGCGTAATTCGGTGAAGTTGGTCACATGGGCGTATTAATTCAGCATTAGTCAATCAAGGGTTAGAAAAATAATGACATTTTGTAAAATAAGTGAGCTCTAGGTTTAAGTAATAGCATTAAAAATAGTTTTATAATAATTTAGTTATATTGCATATTATAGACGATCGTCTAGAACAGAACAGTTGCGATTGTTCGCGGGCAATCTAGACTATTCAGGGCAGTATAAAAATACAAGTGCATGAACACCGAATTAATAATTCAGTAGATTCGGTACGCGATTTTTTTAAAGAGAAAGTGAACAGTGTTAACTAAGTATTTGGAAAATTATTTTCAGGAATATTCCGGAATATTTAGGAGAATTGTTACTGTAAACTGGCAAATTAATACCTGTATTTGCATTCAAGGACATACTCGTAATAATTGGTAACAGCGGTCGGGTTGTGAATATCAGAAGATGGGTTTATAAGATTAACAGTTTCGGAATTAAAGTACCAGTTATAGCAGCGTAATTTATGAATTAATATTGCGACTACGTGAATTATGAGTTCGAAAAGATAATAGAGGAAAAATTAGATGATAAATCTGTGAAGGTAAAGACAGTTCCCGGACCAACGTAAATACAAATACGCGCAGATGTTGATTTCTATGCAACGAATGATGTTGGAAATGAGACAAGATTTGACACAACTAATGGTTCAACAGAAACAAAAATTTGGTAAAAATTTGATCTACAAGACGCGACAAATGAAAGAAGAAATGAATCAAAAGTTAGACCAAAATATGGAGGTAGTTTACTCCAGGAAGTACACTCGAATAAACTCGAGCCACCGATATTTGGCTAGGCAACTTCATTTGGGGTTTTCAAATTTCCATTTGAAACGGATGCCATATGGCAGAAAAAATAGTAATGAACGCAACAGTTACAGTGAGATAATGAAAGCGCTGAATGGGAAATATGGGAGTGCGCACAATCGGGAATTATCTTCATCGAAATGGAGATACGTTACCAGAAGTTCGGAAAAAAATTTCATCAAAAATTAATTCTTTCATTGCCGACGTACAGGATCTAGAAATACGCTGAGCGATGGTTTTGTCAACGAAAGCAACTTTTGATGAAACCAATTCTTGTGATTTAATTAATAAGACTGCACAAGCCATAACCAAACCATCAATAAGGTACGCGGTGAGTCACGTCTCTTGAGGCTGCTGGAAAAACCGAAGAAAGCGGGGTAGGTCACCATCTTCAAAGCGGCGGAAATCAAAGGAAGACAAACAAAGGAACGTTATACTACAACTATAGTTAGCTTAAAAGGGCAGAACTGGCCCCCACAAACGACTGCTCGAAAACATCCATCCCTATTTCCAGATTAGCATGTAGTGTGGCGGCTTAACTATAACAGGTGATGTTCCTGCCACAGTTGAAGTTGCAAACAGCGACTTGGGATAGTACATTCATCTTAGGTAAGAAAGTAGTGAAAATAAAAATTCGGCAGGTCATTCTATGTATGGAGGGAGAGGAGAATTCATTATGAGAACTAGTGGTTTCGTGTTGGATGTTGAACGGGGTATCCTAAGTAATGATAATATCGAGATGCAACTTCGACTCAGCGGTTCAAATGTAACAACCATCAGGCGAGTAATAATTGACCACCGAGAGAAGTTGTCACCATAAACAGAAACAATTATTTGGGGAAGACTGCATGGAAGTTCTGGATCTTCCAGGTTGTGGGTTGTAGAAGCGAATGAATTGGAACAGGGAATTAGTTAGGAACTATTATTATTATACTCAATAACGACGCTAGAATTCCAATTAGAGCTTTAAATCTCTCGGATATGTCAAATACAATCAAGAAAGGGACAATAATCTGATATTGAGAGGTAAGTATCATGCGAATAGAATAATCAGATGGGAAAAGCCAACACAGCAGAATAAAGGGAAATAATAGATCAACTTATTCACAACTGGACCGAAAATCTTACTAAGGAACAGCAAAATGAAGCGCAGCGATTACTAGAACGATATATATCCATTTTCTGGGGTATACCAGAAAATAATGGAGAATTACTATGATAAAACACAGCATTGACACGGAACAGAGACACCGATTCGCCAAGCACCTATATAAGATTGCTTTTGGTGCACCAAGAAGAAGTGGATCTAATGGTTAATGGTATGCGAGCTGCAGAAGTTATCGAGTCATCGAGCAGTCCGTGGAGTTCACCGGTGGTAATGGTCGAAAAGAAGGACATGCAATTTTAGTGTCGATTACCAAAACTTAATGTTGTGATGAAAAAGGATAGCTAACTATTACCATGAATTTGAACGCCATTTCAACCATTAATGGAGTGCGTACTAAAAAGATTATATTGGAGAACATGTCTTGTATGTTTAGACGACATTAGCGTCATGGGAAAAACGTTCGATAAAGCGGATGTCTTCGAAAGAATGAATGAATAAAAATTATTTAATTTTTAATGGTATTTAGCTCAGTTTACAAAAATAATTTATTTTTGCTTTAGCTTTCGACACCCTTTCGGTGTCATTTTCAAAAGCAGTATTATTAATGAAAATATCAACGGTAAAGGAATGGCCAAGACACAACTGAAATTATACATGGATTACAAAGTTCCATACGACAGATGAAGTAATGCGAAACCTAAATACAAAATACCTCAAAAAACAATCAGCAAAGATAATCTTGAAAGTTTCTGGATGCACGAGTTGAAGCCCTTGATTCAGTTAAAATACATAATAAATCCACATCTCCTGTTTCCACGAAAAAACTTCACATATTCAAGATTCAAATTTACAGCGCTTACCACATCTGTCTATCCAGTCGACTTTAAATCCAAGTCCTGTCCACTATGTATTAAGGAAGATCACCGTTTGCTCGCCATGTATGTGAACATGCTTGAAAAGTAGACGTATATGGAATTATCCCAGGTAAAATAATTTTTTTTAATCAGGTCACACTAATATTTCAATAGCCAATTTGCTCTTGTGTGAAGTTATTTCCAGCCCAGAAATTTTATCAAAACCAAAGATTAAACGAACAATTATCAAATTTATTAAATTCGATCATATAATTAAAAAAATTAACAACCAAACCATCTGATGGCAATCAATTCTCGTCCCGCTCGATAAAACTAAAAATATTTCGCCAAAAATTTGATAATTTTGGGTTTTTTCTATTAATTTTGATAAAATTTCTGAGCTGAGCTAACTTCGCACAAGAGTAAATTGGTTATTGATAATACTTAGAAACTTTCTTTTGTGGCGGTTTGCACAGAGATGACCTGATCCTGTGGCCACTGTAAAAGCCGTGTAGGCCACCTGGAATCCTAAAAATGTAGAATCATTTCTGTATGAGCTAGATCCCAAAAGTAGCTCCATTACAATAAGAGCTGGAAAGTAAGTGCATGCTAGACTCAGTACGAGTATGTAAGGATTTGAATAAGAAATTTTATTTTCTGGTGGTTTCTACAGGGATTGTCTGAGACTTTGTCCACTGTCACGGAACAGTGTAGGCCATCTGGAATCCCAAAATTTTACCCTCTTTTCTTTCAACAAAAATTTACTAAAGTAACTTTCTTGTGTGACGGTTTTCACAGGGCATACCTGAGACTTCGTCCACTGTCACAAAATAGTGTGGGTCATTTGGAACCCAAAAATGTATCCATGTTTAGAATCTGGTAAGAAGTTATTTGACAGACTCAGTCTGTAACGGTTTTTACCAAAAAGAATTAATCAGAAATTTTATTCTATGGCGGTTTTCATAGGGATCACCTTATCCTTTGGCCACTGTTACTGCAGTATAGGCTACCTGGAATCCAAAAAATGTAAAATCATTTCTGTACGAGGTGGAAAGAAGGTTCGTGACAGGCTTAGTATGTAACAATTTTTATCAAAAAATTTAATAAGAAAATTTCTTCTGTGGCAGTTTTCACACGACTTACCTGAAACTTCATCTACTATCACGAAGCAGTTTAGGTCATTTGGAATCCAAAAAATGTAGCCAGATTTTTATAAGAGTTGGTAAGAAGGTTCGTGCCAGACTCAGTCCGAGTATTTAACGGATTTCAACAAAATATTTTACCAAGGAATTTTTTTTTGTGGCGGTTTTCAAAGCCAAATACTCGGTCTTCACTCGCAAAAATTGTCGTGACGCTAGAATGTTATGATAAAATGTTTTTGTAGTGAAAATTTATTAAAATTGATGAAGCTTTTGCCATGACACTGTCACTAAATGTGTTGAAAATTGTATTTTACTCTCGATTAAACAAAACAGAGAGCATAAAATGATTTTACATTCATTTTGTCGTTAATAGTTGCGAGTGTAAAAATACAATTTGGTCATGACATTGTTTTGTCGTGAAAATTTTTTTGAGTAAATACCTAGCAGGACACTGTCACGAAGTAACGTAGGTCATTTGGAATCCCAAGAAGGAGGTATTTGACAGACTCAGTCTGTAACGATTTTCGCCAAAAAAAATTACTAAGACATTTTCTTTTGTGGCGGTTTTCACAGGGATTATCTAAAACTTCGGCCAGGGTCACGAAGTAGTGTAGACTATTTGGCCCCATTTCCGTGCTACCCGATTTCAGTTCTTTCAGTTGGAAAGAAGGTTTTTACCAGACTCAGTAAGTAACGATACTCAGCAAAAAATTTACTGAGAAATTTTCCTCTGTTGCGGCTTTCACAGGGATAACGATTGGTGAATTAAAATTCTGTGTTTTACATTTGTTTCGCCTTACTTTGTCATTTCACAGGTGGATTAATTAACTACGAAAATAGCGTAAAGGCGTGCTCATTAATTAATTTTATTTTTTGTGTTTAATCGATAAGTAGGGTTTATTGGGATTTGATTTATTGCGTAACAGTCTAATTTTTTTGTTCAATTTATTTTTTTTTAAATTTTTTATAGTGAAAATATCTATCTATAACCATTTTTTGGGATTTGGGATCTGGCCAATTTCATGTCGCGACCTAAACTAGTCCTAAACCAACAAAAACAAAAGAAAGTGTGTTTGGATTGGTCAAAATTATATAAAAGTGACATTTAGGAGAAATATTGAAATAGTTGAATAATTTTCCAATTGAATTTATTATTTACAAAAAAAATTTTTTTGAATTAACTTAGTTAAAATAAATACTTTAATAACCTGCGCTATACTAAGAATTTACGATTTTCTTAAGAAATTGAATATCTCAAGAATTTTAAGAAAATTCTAAATAAAATTGCTAAGTGTTACCTAAAATGTCAATTGTTAATTCGCCTAAATGTCATTGTTTCTTATCTTTTCCAACATATCTACACATTTTTAATTTTTGTTGGTTGAGGATTAATTTAGTTCTAAATTTGTGTTAAACCAGACCTAAAGTTAGTTCTTTCCTAGTTAGGTCTAGCTTCATATGCATCCGAATTTTCGAATTGTGAAAGTGTATATGATACAGCTCGAATTTCTGGAAGTTTTCGGTGAACTATTAGGGATTCTATCTATGACCAACGACCTGTTTGTGTGACCCGTTAGGCTAAGACATTAAATCATTTTAAAACTACCCTACACAAAACAGTGTAAACGGATATTCGATGGCCATTAACAGGCAATTGTAGAGATGGCTTATTGCAGAGGCAATTGCAGACCTAACCATTAAAGGATTAGGTACCATTTTAAACCATTACAAAACCGCCCTGCCTAACTTAGTGTAAATTTATATGCGATGCAATTAACAGGAAATCGTAGAGATAGCTAAGAATATCTAGAAAAAATGGTTAAAAATCTATGCCTGACGGGCCGCGAAAACATGTCATTGGTCCTAGATAATTCCTAATGGTTCATATAATATGTTGACAACTCTAAATGTTCTTAGCCATCTCTGCGATTGCTTGTTATTGGCCACTATTATTAATTTACACTACTTTGCGTCGGGCTGTTTTGTAATGGTTAAAAATTTATGCTTGTCGGGTTGCACAAACATGTCGTTGTCATTGGTAATCCTTACTGAAATAATACTTTAATACTATAATCGGCTCTGTTATAAATAATATTTAATCATCAACGTACCTTAAATTTCTGCAATATGTTTCCGTATTGGATTTTATTAAAAGTGTAGTACACTTCTTTTAATTTGTTGGGGTTTCTGCTAAATTTGTTTGCACTGACTCCGTCAGTTTTAGATCTTAAAAAAACTCTTTTCAAACAACTCCGACGGTAACATACACAAAATATGAATGAATGTTGCATTCTAAAGGTTATTTTATAAAATTATACAAAGCTACATTTTGAATTCGTCGACCCGACCGCTTATTTCTATAAAATCCTGCTGTGCCACTTTATAAGAAATGGAAGTTATGGTAGGACGATTTATTTGATTAAATTCATCGTTGACATTTTTCACGCCTTTAAAAATCCGTGAAACCTTTAAAATATTTTTTTTTTTTGATTAATTTACGGTGGAATTTATACCATAAACCAACAAAATCCTTTTATTATTATAAAATAAAATCAAAAAATATTTAATAATTTCAGGTAAACCTCTATTGTCCTGCGTGTGCGCATTCATTCAATATTTAAAAATATGAAAAAGGACACCTGGTCTTCGACCGTTGATTAATTTTTCAACAAATCGGTATACACACAAATTGATGTAAGAATATGTAAATTTGTTCAGACCACCAATGTCGTTTGCACTTAAATGTCCATATTATGATGGATTAGGGATTTGGCATGCGATAAAGCGGATGTTTCCGTTTTCAAGGTGCATATTTTCCATTAATTAGGTTCGGAAATGTCGGAGCTCCTAATGTTAATATTATTTTGTTTATTATTCAACATTTACCACAAATGATCATATATTGCATTGTACGTCACGGCCATATGAAGGCAATAATTCTATAGAATTATGATGCAGTATAATACGCGAATAAATAACAAATGTAAATTTAATCCAATAACAATACAAAATGGGCCTTTGACGTCAAACAGGCCGTTTTAAGTGCACGCTGTCCCACCATAATAGCAAGTCATGATTTGTTTATTAAATTTATTATGTTTGAACAAACAAATCCAACATGTCTTTGGGTGATTAAATAATTTTACAAAATTCCGATGACCTAGCGCAAAAACAATTTTCTTGTGTGTTTACTTAGTGTCTAAGGTCTTGACAAAAACCATCAATTTATAACATTATGATGAAATACTATTCAAGGTTCATAGGTGATCATAATATATATTTGTCTTATACGTGACGTCAATAATTACTTAGTGTCAAAGTGTTTCTGTCACAGAATTGCATATCCAAATTGAATTGGCATGTCGAACCGATATATTATTCTTGGCGTGGTTCAATATTTATCTAATAAAGCCAAACCCATCATATCACCTTTGTATTTAGTATTTGATTGATTTCTGCAAAATATAGAATAAATATTTGCACAAAATATACACAGTTACGATCATACGTAGTAATTAAGATTTATAATTGGCATGAGACGCGCACGATTTCGATAATGACAATTCATTCATGACAAAGTTCATAACTCAATTACATTTCCAGCGTAATTCTTTAAACCCTTAAAGCCATGAAGTTAATCATTTAAGATGATCGATAAGCCGATTGGTAAACGTGTGTCGGAACTCGGAAAGTCAATTTGTTTGGACAAAAGACACACGATTATAGTATTTTGTTAATCCTATCGTATCCTTGATTGACTACCTTTTCGATACATCTTTATGAATGAACTATCTGTGATATTTGTGTGCACATAGTAAGACCAGGTGTTTAAGCCTGCCGACCATCAATCAGGTAACGATCCATATTCATGTTTATTTGGTTTGTTATACAAATTCCTGTTCGATGTACACTGTTAGGGTATTTTATTTATTTGTTTTGATAATCAGATTAAGGATTTTGTAGATCATTTGACACAGGATGTTTGACACGAATAATTGGATTTCTTAAAATTATTCAATTGACGTGTGTAATTGAAATTTTCTTTCAATAAAGGATTTTTAGGGGAAGATTATATGCACAGAGCTGCTTAAGAACACATTTAAAGATAAATTATATTCAATTTACTGATTGGACCCACAAATAGTTAACGAAGGTATCAGTCTATTGGATCTGCGGAGATTTTTAAGAGGCTACCGTATAAGAGTTTTCCCCATGTTGCGTTAAGTACTACTCTATTCTTGACTCTTAAAATGATCTTTGGATTTACACTTAACTGCCCCTTTCAAAAAAAATTATTAATTTTAATAAATATTAGTTATTCTAAAAATTAGTAACTTATTGATTTTAGGACGGAGTCCCAGGCAAAATAGAGTCTGGTATGGTGAACTCGCCATGATTTAAGAGATAAAAACGCCTATATTTTTCATTATTGTATCGAACACCGTGAAAACTATGACTGCAAATAAAAAACGTTTCCAACACTTTAAAAACGTATAAATATCTTAATGGTAGAAGTCTGAGCGACAGACAGAAGCATACAGATCTTCAATATGTGAAAAATAAATCCCACCCCAACTAGAGACGCCATACATAATTATCGATTCAACCAGGGCATGATAGATGTTTCAGATTGTAAAATTTATAAACAGCAGCGATAACGCTTTTCCTGCGGCTTTATAAAGGTGAGAATCCCAATTTAACTGCGAGTCAACAATTAGGCCTAAGTATTGAAACTCATTCACACCTAGAAGTTGAAAGCACTGTGGAGAGCAGGGATTTATGTTGCATAATTCGCTTCGAAATGTCAATGTATTTGGGACAATTCCTACGTTAGGTCGTGGAAAATTCATAACTCTAGTTATCGCTTACAGCCAACCGATGGTAATAGAACAATTTACTAAGTGTTGATAAATCACTTTGCAATGCAAGTTGTGATTCTGATAAATTGCAACCAAATGCATAACTCAAAGCGAGGTCGTCGGCGAACACTGTGGTCTGACCCAACAGATCGATATCACAAATGGAATTAATGTAAATAAGAAATAGCCGAGGTCCAAGTACAGAGCCCTGGGGAACACCACAACTAAAGTTACCTGAGTCACTGATAGAGCTTCCACTTTAACCACTTTATCGCGATTTTTAAGATAACTACCAAACCAATCTAGTATGATGCCTCTCGCCCCTATTAACGTCAATTTCGTTAGCAGAATGTCATAATCAACACTATCGAATGCTTTAGATATATCTAGAAATAAAGCAATAGGCTTTTGAGATATATAAATAAGAAATTAAGATGTAAAAAATAAGGATGAGAAACACTTGGTCTAGACCAGTGGAGTCCAACTTCTTTTAACTCGTTGCCCATCATTTCTCTTCATTCTAACCAGTTCCAAGTTGCAGTAACATCGGGCCGCTCTGTCAACCAAACTGTATCGGACATTACCACTACTCTATTGTCAAAATTGACATTTACACCATTATTTCCATTCCATTGTCCGTATCAATCAATGGTAAGATACTTAATTCATGAACCGTGCCAGTAACAATCAATGACGAGCAGAATGAAGAAATTGTTGCTATACAACAAGCTTTTGAATGAGCAATCAGACGCAGCAAAGAGATCACAAGCGGCAGCCTCAGAGTGAATGCAGATTGTCCAGACGCAGCTCGGTCATGTCGAATCACATTATCGAGAGATCAAAGAAGATTATGAAAAGCGCATTCCAGCCGAGACTATTACTTTGCCGGCATCTCGAGCGAGAATAATTGTGCAGGCAAGTTTAAATCTGTAAGCGCACGGCTATTGATCGACACAGGTTTGCCTAGAACAAAGGTTTTCGAGGCAGCATGGTGGATTCTACGAGATCGTTACGACTACCATAGGTTCATTACCGATATAGTCATTACAACCAACACCGTTCATCATCGCCGACAAGTGACGATGTCAATCATTGGATATGATTTTCATAACATTCTCTCTCTTTCTAGTTTTCACATCCCATAAAGGGAGTTTGCCGCCTGCACTGTGATCCTCCATCCGTCTCGATCCATGGCTCTCACTTTTCAGTTTCAATCTAAATCGTTTGGATTTAATGAATTCGATGGCATCACTACTTACCACGTACTCAAGCGCCAAACTAAACAGGACAGACGCGAGGGCATCTCCCTGTCGAACACCAGATGTTATTCCAAAAAAGTCTGATACAGTTCCTTCGACTGCGATTCTACATGAATTCTTAGACGTGGTTAGATATCCTCATGCTGAAACACTGGTGAGTAGCCGACCGGTTGAGACGAAAAACCACACTGATAGCCGCCATAATAATGTTTTCGGCGAGAGGGATGAGTCTGGCAAGCAAAATGTGAGCCAACACTTTGTAGGCAGCATTCAATAGAGCAATGCCCCGATAGTTTTCACATAAGACGATCGCCTTTTCGGTGCAGTGGACATATGAGCACAGTCTTCCATTTCTCCGGTAACCCAGCTTAATCAATTCTCCGGGGTTGTCGTCGATTCTAATATCAATTCACTTCGTTATTCCGATTTAGCAGATTTTGGAAGTAGGTTTGGAATACTACAAATACTTGGTTTTTGATGGCTGTACTTCTTGGGTGGAAGTCTTTAGTGAGATTCCTGTTGTTAGCAAAACAATTTCTTGAATTTTCTTGTCCCGCTTGGAAGCTGATGTTTTCGATACACGTTCTCATATGTTCACGTTTCTTTATTCGGAGATATTTTCGACCACCAGCCGGTACTGATCATCTAACCAATCATTGTGGGATCTCGGTGGTCTTCTTCTGATAGAATTTTGCTCTATATCGTGTGCTGATTTTATACTTGATGCAGTTACTTATATCTAAGATTTAAATGGTTCGCAGCTTTACGAGATAAATTATACATCAACAATTGAAATTTCTGTGATTGCGTATACGTTTCCAAATTACGAACAGCAGCGTTGAAGCCTGAAACAGTTGGAATATCAAGTAAATCGTACATACTTGACTATCTGATCGGTGGCTGCATGGTTTATTCATTGATGTCTGCAATTGATTCCTGACGTGGTACTGCTTGAGGTTTGCTGACAGATATTCATCTTCGAGGTCACCAATTTGCAATTCCTCTTCTTCTGTTTCCAGTATCGTTGCCTCCAGTTTGTTAAATTTGTAGAGCAACTCTTTTCCATATACAATTCTGGACTTAACCTCGTCCAACGACAGTATAACCTAACTACACTGCGGTATAACGGGTTCTCGTTTCGATTAACGGTACAATACGAATATAGAGGTATTGTAATGTACCACTATTGGTAACCACGTTTTTCCTGATAGAATTTTCTTGCTGTGGTCTCTAATCCATCTCGAAGGACCAATTATTTATTATTATAATTTTTTGCTTTATATTTTGATTTTATTTATTTCGTGGTTTCATCTCGAGAGGTTTTGGAACAACAATTTTTAAAGACGCAAGAACTAATACATATATACCATTTCGAAGCTGCTGGAATTACATTTAGGTGGCGCAAATAAATTTCGACTTTAACCAATTCGGTTAGCTTGAGGTAAATACAGGGTGTCCGCCGGGAAGGTATACTACTTTGTTTTGCCGCCATTTATTCGAATATTAGCATTGATAGTTCATACTTGACAGTCGAGAAGTAGACACGTGGCAAATTTATTATGGAAAAATATTCGATAAACCATCGTGTCAATAGGATGTTACAGCTCGCCCATGACAACCCTGATTTTCATGAAAAAATCATAATGAGTGACGAAGCACATTTTCATTTAAATGGATATGTGAATAAACAGAATAGTCGGTTCTGGGCAATGGAAAACCCTTACATTATTCATCAGTTACCTTTATATCCATTAAAAGTGACAGTCTGGTGTGCAATTTGGTCAGGAGGAATCATTGGACCTTACTTCTTTGAAAGTGAAAACGGCGTAACGGTAACTGTGAATGGGGAGCGATATCGTGATATGATTGAAAACTTTTTAACGCCACAACTGCATACTTTGGGCTTGATTAACATGTGGTATCAACAAGACGGTGCCACATCGCATACAGCCAGGATTACAATGGAATTACTGCGAGAACTCTTTCCACAACAAGTTATTTCAAAAAATGGTGATGTTGATTGGCCTCCACGGTCGCCTGATTTGACTGCTCCGGACTTCTTTTTGTGGGGATATCTAAAAAGCAAGGCTTATGCAACTCAAACAAAATATTCGTGATGAAATTAATGAAATACCGCGTGAAATGTGTGAGAATGTAATGAAAAATGTGCTCAAAAGGGCTCGCATTTGTGAGGCTAACAGAGGCGGACATTTATCTGATATTGTATTCCATACATAATTGCCGACATTAAATAAAACATTTATCAATATAAGATCCATTCTCTTTCATTTAATCAAAAATCAAAAACAAACAAAGTAGTATACCTTCCCGGCGGACACCCTGAATAAATAATAGCAGTGTTGGTTTCTGAATTTATCATAGCTGAAGAAAATTTTTCATCGTAGTTGGCTTCTTTCTCTCTCAATAGTATTTAGTTATGATTCAAATTCGTTATGTAGCCGTCTTACTTTGATACTTTTCAATCCTTTAAGAATGGAATGAAATTTTGTGTCCAAAGTAAGACAAGAGTTATCTTATTTCCATGCAGAGGTGGCTTGAGTTGAAGTTAGCGTTTATGGAAACAGAGTAGAGTTGAGTTTCCTTGAAGTTATTTTGAACTTGACTAAAATAATGGGATTTAGTAGAGTTGAAATTCAAAATGGCGGCAATGAAATATTGTCATTCTTAAATGAAAGAAATTTGTAATATAAATTTTGAATTATAAATATCTATACATATTTAAAATAATTTTCAGGGCATATAAATGTACATAAAGGGTTATTACGCACGAATAAAATTTAATTTACCAAGCGGTTTTCAAAATTTCAACTCATCCTAAATCTACTCCATGGAAACGAACAACGCCATTTTGGTATTAACGGAAGCCTAATTTCAACTCAACCTAACCTGCGTCATGGAAACATGGTAAATAATAGCTATTTTTTAAAGCCTAATAACTCTTTATACTTTTATATTTAGTCTGGAGATGAACATTTGAACTACACGAAGAATAGAATTATTCCTAAACCTACTGTTAGGTGGAATGCAATTGATCATTCCGGATTGAAATTATATGCATTGTTGTTGTACAATTAAGTCGGCTTAAGTATACAAATTACTATTTTAACATTTTAATAAGGGTTTATCGTGCTTCCCGGTGATTTTTTTCTTCAGTGCGGAAGCGGAAGCATTGCGGAAGAATTATATTGAAGTTGAGGTTTCGAAAGTCCGATAAGTAATTGTGATGAGTATTGTGTTGCTTTGTGCTGGATTAATTTTCTTTCTTTTCAGATCCACCTAAACTGTTGTAGATCAATTGGCTATTGGGAAACTAACTAACATGAGTTGAAATTCCATCCTCTTACCACCAAGTTAAAAGATCCGATACAGATATTGACTATTCCTCCTTTAAACCATATATACTGAATTTCTGTCGGGCTTAAGCCACTATACTTAGCAAAGTGAACTTATATAAAACACTTCACAACCAATATAATGAAATTTTTTAATCATTTATCATTAAGAATTTCTATCAAAATAACAGTCTAGCCCGGAAGACAAAATCGGATGTGTCCCACACCCAAAAAAAAAAAATTATTTTTGATTAATAATATTTCACCACACCATCTGATTAATGATCTCATACGCTTGCCGATCGATTTCAACGAACCAATTACTGAATCAAATTTAAATTCCCGATAGGTTTATAGCAAAAAAAAAATGAATTTTACAAAATTTCATTCATTAAACGCACAATTTAATCTCGATCGAACGATCTTCACATACATGTCGTAATTTAATAACACATCGATCTTTACGTAGCTCTAACAAAAATATTATTATCTAAATTGATTTATCGAATTGCATTCACTGCATCGGCAACAAAAACCGAAATTTCGATATTTGGGATAATTTTTGCACCCTGGGTGGTATCGATCGCATATCACATTGATCGAAAATATTTTCATTCATCTGAATTAAAATAGTTTATGGTTAGTTTTTGTGCAAAATAATGATGACAAAAAGGTACAATTTTTACGTCATTTTATATTTTTTGGTTTGTACAATTGTTTTGTGTGTAATTGAAACATTTTTGGCAAAACATTGACAGAATTATATTGTACGAGTGAATTGGGAAAGTGTCAGTTATGAATGAATGCGATATAGAGATGAACCGTTTCTGTATTTTTTGCATTATTTTCGGCTGCATTGTGTCTTTAATGGGATAAGATGTTATGTATTTATTATCCCATAAATTTATCCCGTATCTCTTGGATAAGATCTTTACTCCAAGGTGTAATATAAATCACATGCGAGGTGACAACTTTATTGAATGATTCAGTTTTAACGAAGAATAAACACACTCATTGTAATTCTAGAATAGTTTTTGTCAGTGATGTAATTTACAATTGAGATAAGGTCGCAGGTTAATCTTAAGAACTTACTTAATTACCTATTATAACACTTAATTGTGGCTGACAACCGATAGTAAAAATTATTTCTGTTCTGTGGCCTAGTCTATTATAAGTAAGGCAAGTTTATTAATGTAAACTTGTTAGATTTATTCTTGAAATTGTTTAAAATGTTTTTCAAATCAACCTGAACCTCTTTTCGCACGGTTTTCAATTAAAATCCTGGGGCATAAAATTACAAATATTATACATCGTTATCCTCAGCAATTCCGATTAAAATCTGAGATTTATATAACCAGTGTTGCTTGCCTACTCGTATTTCGCAATTATTTACACGTTGGTGGTGTAGACAATTCAGTTTTGCGTAGACAATATCGATAGTTAGTAGAGTATGTAAACGATTCGAAAATGTAATATAACGGTTTTACGGAAGTGAAATACTTCACAAATAACATAAAATGTATGTGTGTTCCTGTATACAAAATAACATACATTTAGGCGAAAATTGTTGCACGACAAATAAGTACGGTAAACAACATAGCACACATTTTGACATGATTTGTTGCATGAAACGTATGATGCACGAACAAACAAAATAATTATAGTGACGAAACTACACATTAGATGTAACTCAGCCATGAAAGTTTGTTGGCACTTAAGGCCCAATGTGGAAGATAAAATCTTTTATTAATATTTTGCTAAATATTTATCAAATTTAACATGATGATATTGAGTTTTAGCATATTAGGCGACAAAGTGGTTTCTGAAAAGTTTTGATGTGTACTTTATAAAGCGTAAAGTGTAAAGCACAAGTGATCGGTATTTCAAAACGATTGTTGTTCAAAGTTTCAACGAAAAATATTGTTCCAAAATCTAAGATCTATCGACAGTGGAAAGGTTGTTACGAAACCATGTTACCCCCCCTCCCCCTCCCCCCGCCATTAATGTGACATTACTGTAAACTTCAAACACACTACTAAAGCGAGCAGTGCCAGAACAATTAAACACTTACAGAACCCAGCACTCGCATGTATCGCGGGCGTATAATTGTTGAAACAACTGTGCGTAAAATTGCTAACGTATGACACTGTAGATGAACAGCTGTATATGTCTTGCCGTTATATCCGAGTTTTCGTAGGTGTCAAATTATCGCTTAACTGCCGAACAAATCAAAATAACGAGAAGCAATTGATGACCCCAATGATTGAACATGCCCGATTGACGACACTTGTAAATCAAACGCTCAAGCACCCCAGGTAAAATTCCGAATATTCGTCCCTGTGGTACAAATAGATTAACGTAAGACACTAGACCAAAAATTAACCTTGAATAGTCAAGTTATCTAGCGCTTTGCCTTTGAATTTTTCTGCTTATTTGTTTTAGTTTTTCTTATTTTTATTTTTAAAAAATTATTTTTAAACGATCCGTTCGCCTCAATCGATCTTTTTTTTCTGTCGTCTCGCCGGCACTCTCTCAACCTCTTCAGCTGTAATTACCAAAAGAACCAAAATTAATCAACACTAAACCCAAGATTCAGCCAAAAGAAACAAAATGCCACCTACCGCCTCATGCACATCTATCGAATGTTAGTACAACTGGCGATACCGGTAATACGGGGAAATTATACAGTATGTCAAGAAAGTAACGGGAATTGATCATTTAAAAAACCGCTAAGTTGGCGCAACTGTCCTCTATCTTGGCGAGAAGTATGAGCGCAATCTGTCATTTAGCTTGTAAACAAGCTCTATTTTGTCAGTTCATTTCAAGTGAAGTGAGAAGAATTTCGTGTGCCGAATCACTGAAAATGTTACAGAAGGCTTACGATGAATCGACTTTATCAAAAACACGTGCATCTGAGTGGTACAGTGCATACAAAAGCGGTTGAGATGTGGTGGAAGTTTTGTCTCGCCCTTGTCGGCTCGAAATGGCATCTTCCAACTGAGCCGAAACTGAGAAAATCGATGACTGTTTTCTTTGATTATCACGGTATTGTGCACTCGGAAGTCTTGGCAGAAGGTCAGACGGTAAATAAAAAATATTATCTGATTATGGAAGTTAATTTGATTATGGAAGTTAATTTTCTTTACCTAAAGGGGCGGCCGATAAAATGTTAGCACACAACCTGTGGTATACTTAGGCGTGGACCTAAATGGTACTAATGAGATTATCCGATGTTTCCAGAAAGATCAAGTTAAATTATCCCCTCATAATTATCTCGGGAACTTAGAAAATTTTTTAACCAAAGCTCTGCCAGAAAGCAAACAATTTATGGAATGTGTGCGATCGTCAAATAGTTCATTGCGTTTGCTTCGGCTAGAGTGCATCCTGAAGGAAACTAAGGTAGAAAATTTACCCAGTTATACGTGTCGAACCCCGATATGATGTAGTTTATCAATAAATGAACCTTTCAAAAAACAAGTAGTGCTCAGAATTGATCATTAGAGATTTATCTGATACAATCATCCGCTTGCAAAACCAATAAAAATGCTTCATTCAGTGCAAAAACAAGGCATTGAAACTGCCGAAGCAGATGGCTTTTCAGCCAATCAAGGTGGCATTAGCACTAATTTATGATAAAGATAATGGTCAGAGGCGGTACAATGCTCCAACTGTTAAAGATTTTTTCCTAATAACTATTGCTAGTGCGACCTTTTCATAATCTCTCCCGAAACGATTTTGCAAATCGGCTACTAAACTCAAAATTAAAATGAGCATCGATGACATCACATTGTATATAGGGTTGGTATAGAATCTAACAGGGCTTGATGTGTAACGTGTATATCGCTGCATAATTCTATTTATGGATTTGTTGTCTACGCACTTTAACGTTTTTGGGAAATATTATTTTGTGTTCTATCGTTCGAGGTGAATAGTGAATTATTTGAGATAATATAACCCCTTATCGAATGCATTAACGCACATACATATTATCTACCCTCCTAAATTATTTTATTTATAAATATGGATGGTACGTCAATTGTGCTGATGCAACCATAAAATATTTGTAATGTTTGCAAATTTCTAATTTATGATTTTATGCCGGCTGGTTTTTTGGTGGCCGTTTCATAGGGCAAATACAAAGGCGTTTTAAGAGGGTTTATATTTTATAAACTATATATTCAAGGTTGAAATACGAAGGGCTTTTACCCCTTGCTTAATAGGCCACGCCCAATTATGTATATGCGACTTGAATTAATCGAATATGGCGCTAATTGATTATTGCCTTTTTGCTTCCTACGTAGACTGAGAAAATTCATGTTCAGAAACGACACGGTTTCGAATTCAAAATATAATTGAAAAGACGGTAACTACAATTTATATCCCAATTTTAAATGTTTTATTTAGCCTGTCTTGAGTCCATTAAACAAATAATTAATAATTACGATGAAAATATTAAATATCAAAACTGGCATTAAAAATTAGGTTTGTTACCTAAAAAATATTATGCGCAGAGTTGATAGTTAATTTGTAAACTTTCAAAATACTTTATGCCTAAATAGTAAATAAAATACTTATAATTTTAAATTAAATAAACTAATTATAATAATTTCTAATTAAGAAGATTTTTATGTCAGATTGAGCTATGAGCTTGTAGTATCATGTTTCAATTTGACAAGCACTTGCTGGCTGTCAAAAAATAACAAGTTGGTTCTTCTGGATGATAAAACCAGATTACCAAGTGTTTAGTAGCAAATGGTTCAAAAATAAACAAGACGGATGAATCTTATAAATCTGACGGATGAATCTTATAAATTAAAAAATGCAATTGTCTGGTCAGTGTCACTACAAAATAAAGTTGAATACTTCAGGTATCTATATGAAGCAAACACAAGTTGACTTAGCGAATTATATTATACTACTAATAATTGTTGAACATTTTATAATCTCTAATTAGTGTTTTTAACGGATTTTTTTAAATTGGTTTTTCTGGATGATAGTCGAGCCGATGTTTTGTAAAAGGTGGGATTACCATATGTCACTGCAGTTGGTAGGGTTATTTAGATAAATTAATTTAAACTTAATTTAATAGAAAAATATATTATGGTTTAAAACCATTATAGTTCATGATTTTGTTACAAAAATATCTCTTAAAACTATTTATATGTAATAAAAATTATATTTCTAGATATGAACTTAATGAAAATTCCTATTGTTCAATCCAGCTACATTTTTATCTGAGTCGTGCTTTGTTTAATATATGTATAATATGCAGGTACAATTTGAGTGACATGGTTTATGGAGAATTTTCATATGTGGATTTTTTTTCAGTGTAATAAAAATTAATTAAAGTGTCTTTGAATTAAACTCGAGGATCATATAAACATTTGTTCGAAGGTTCAAACTACCACATATCATAAAATAGATACAATAGATAGAAAAGATAATTTAAGATCAAAACTTCAAGCTGTATCCAAATATACAGTGCGTTTCATATTCAATGTCCGACTTTAAGTGTGGTATACTGTATACCTTTTTCGTCGATAACACCAAAAAGCTCTGGTACGAATGACGAATAACAGAATTTATTGTGATAACATAGGTCATCATACCACTAAAATATCTGGATCGGATAAATTAACTTGACAATCTCAAATGACCTTTTAATGCACGTGCGCTTTATGTTTGATTAGAATTTAATCGCCGCGATAATATGCAGTTTGAACTTCACACTGATAATATTCTGAATTCTAAAACGTCACAATCTCTTTGGCAATTAGTAATTCGTTATCATTATTTGTTAATGTGTTGCAGCCATCTATGTATATACTCATATACTCATTTGTTATACGTATGTTACGTATTTAGTGATAACCGCTATATATAAACATTACTCGATTGTCCATAAATCAAGTACGAAATTTTTGTTTAGCCGTCAGTTGATTATAAATATTTGTCGGATATACATCAAATATTCGCGAACCCGCTCTAAATAAATGAGTTTGTTCTTGAGTTTCTTGATAATCATTGGGGTGTATTTCAATATTGTAACCATTCCAAATGAATTTTTTGAAAATGTGAGATTTATGTTCAACTATGTGAAGAATATAAAAATATTAAACTAATTTTTGTTCGTAGAAAGACTGGGATCAGCTACATAATGAATTCGATCAGCCGCCTCAATTCGAGACAAACGAAACAATATTTATGATCGATGATGAAACAATGAAGAAAACCAATACAATCGTTTTCAACAGCTTTGTGCTTCAATACGACAAGTATCCGAAAACAGAAATCAGTTTACTGCTCGGTCGGAATAGTTTATTTGATAAATCTGCTAGAATAAATGTACCGCCACGGTATATTCCACCTACGGAACGGCTATACAAAAGTGCCACGAATTTGTGTGAAACACAAACAGAACAATGGCAGCCACAAGCTGCAAAAAATGATTCACGGTGGATCGTTGTTGTAAATCAGGACGATTTTAAGCAAAATATTGCGGTAGAATATTGCATGCATCCAAGTAATTTGCCGTTGAACTTACAGAACTCGTCGATCCGAAACGATACTCCAAATATCAACAATTTAAAGTGTAGGCAAACCTATACTACAATTCATTTAGTTGTGTTTATGAATTCATTATTTCACCAATATGAATTCCCTTATCCGAGTGCGTGTGAAGCGTATTACGGCTAAAGCAGAGATAACCTAAATGAGACGAAAAACTTCCTATGATTGACTGTGGCTAAAGTTTTATTAATTAAAGTGCTCATTAGTGATACATACATAAAATATATTTATTAATTTCTACATAACATATTTAAGCTGCTGGTGAATATTCAGGTGAAAGTCAATGTTTACTTTGATTTAACGTAAATTCAATTATTTTTCAAAAATTCTAATTTAAACTCGATATTACTGACAGAACATGATTTACCCGTGTATTCGCTCGCACCCTTAGCCTAGCAATTGTTCAATAGACTGCGTATCAATTTTTGGGTTCGGGTAAAATTCAAAAGTAAATTTTTTTTTCAATTCAATTATTTTTCTAAAACTCTATGACAAAGTGATTGAAAATTCCTTACTTAAACCAAAAAATATGTAATGTAATAAAGAGTAACGAAACAGAGGAAAAAAGTTCTTCAAAAAATGCACGGGCTATGCAATTTAAATGGCTTATACAATACACTTACACGCCATATTTTTTTTATTTGTATCGAACATTGCCATACTCGAAATTTTTTCTTTGTTTTGATTTCTCTTTATAACATTAGATACTCTTTGCTTAAACTGATTTTCACCAAAGTAAGCGATTTATCCGAGTAATTGGTACACAATCAAAGAACACAAAATATAATTGCTAAAAACCTGTACTGACCCGAAATTAGCCCGCCTCAATGAAACCAATACCATAATTACAATTTATTACAACAAGTCACATACAAGTCACGATTTTATTACAGTTACCGTTTTCGAGGAACGAGTGGTCGGCTTAGTTTATAATTAAAGCTAGCTTTGATATCGGCATGGTTCTTGGACCAGAATTTATTACAAACTAATTACATTTCATTGGGTAGGTCGACATGGCCACCCCTATAACTTGTATAAGGATAAATTTCACCCCAAAACGACTGTTTACTTCAAAAAAGTCAATTGAAACAACTTTATCAATTTATTACGCCAGACCGCCACCAGATTTTGAGTCCAGTATTGCTCTAAAAGTCTTGTTGAGGGTAGGTCAACCTTATTCAAGTTTGTGTTTGTGTCAGATTAGGCGGAATTGGCATCAGACCATGTAGGCTTCAAATTGTAATTTAAAGGTCGGTTTAACCACATTTAATAATTTATTACACCAGACCGCCACTATAGATAATGAATCAACTATTATTCCGTGAGCCTTATAAAGGGAAAATCAACCTTACCTCCACCTGTGACACTATTCTGGCTTTCTCTGGAAACAGGGAATTGGGAAAAATATTTTCATAGCAATTTCCTCTAAAGATATTTGTCTGGCCTTCTGTTGGAATTAGTTTGGTGTAAATATTTTCGAAACAAAGTTGATTGATAACTTTTGTTCCACAAAATTTTTATAGGAAAAAATAATTCCCCATTTAACTTTGATTTGAAAATATTAGCACCAAACTAATTCCAACAGTAGGCCAGAAAAATACAATTTAGACAAAAATGCTATGAAAATATTTTTTCCAATTGCCTATTCCCAGGTAAAACCAGAATAGTGCCACTGGGTATAATAATAAACATATTTTTGGGTCAGATTAGACGGAATTGGCTGCAAACGATAATGTAATGTGTATATGGAATTTAAAGATCGATTTACTACCTTATTACACCAGTCCGCCACCAGATATTAAATCAAATGTTAATCCACCTTGTGGGAAGCAGGTCAATTTTATCCAAGTGTTTAATCAATTATACTAAATTTGTGGCAGGTTAGATAAATTGGCTTCAGACAGTAAAGGCCTCAAATATGTAATTTAACGGACGATTTTACCACCTTTAATAATTTATTACACCAAACCGCCACCAGATATTGGGTCAAATGTTACCCATGGACCTTGTAGAGAGCAGGTCGATCTTATACAGGTGGGTAATCAATTATTTTTGTATCAGGATAAACGGAGTTGGCTACAAACGGTAATGGCTTCAACAAATAATTATGTATATAATTATTACACCAGACCGCGACCAGTTACCAGATATTGGGTGAAATGTAACTCCATGAGCATTGTGGAGGGCGACCTGTCCGACCTGGGTGTATAAAGAGATGTAATAAATAATTAAATGTGGTGATTCTTTCCTCATTTTCTTCCCCTTCACCAACAAACTAACAACAGTTTGTAGGTTAAGGGGAAAGAAACGAGGAAAGAAGCACAACAAAAGAATAATAGTGTGGAAGTGCGGATTGCTGAAAAAGTTGCTCTAGTCGCGAATAAGATAACTTTGCGTAAAATATTTTTTTTCCGATTCCTACAAAAACTTGAAATAAAAATATTCTAGTTGGAATGAAATGTATGGCATTGATGTTGTAAAATTACCAAAGCAAGACGCTTATATGTTTTAGGGAAATTTGCTAAAAATTACTGTTTGCTATGGTTGGAACCGATATGGTTTAATCATTTATCAAAAATGCACCACAAATTACCAATTATCAAAAGTGTATTTATATAATTTAGCCAAAAGTGTAATTATAGTGGATCATTAAAAATCACGTCCAACTCGAACAATGCAGCTTGTCAAAAAGTTCCTATGTTTGGTACTAAACCCGGAAGGTGTTAGCAGCAATGGGCAAACAACAATTAATTATGACCAACTTATGCATGAACAGATAGAGATTGGAGTAGAGAGTTTCAAGAATATTAGTTACGAAAATACAAAGTGAATTATAGTTCAAATATAATCTGTGGTTTTATTAATCCGGCTCGAAACACTGGATTATGAATATCGCTATAAATTTACAACAACAATTATTTAACCTCACACAACCACCGAAATATTTCCGAAAATGCTTGAAATATCGTCAAAATAACTTTCCAAATACCCATATTAACACTAAAAAACGACAAGAATAATTTACAAAAGTATTTACAAATACTTTAAATCACACCACTAATTAACTTTAAACACCACTAATAATTGTCCTGCTATTCAGTTTCTCTTTTAAACTATCGCGAACCGCGTCTTAACTAAGATTGTACCAATCTGCTACAAAATTACGTCTAATGCTTAAATTTAGCGGTCACAATTTCATAAATGTTTTGTCAAAATCTAGCCCAAGTGACCTACCTTCTATGCTGAATTGACGTTCGCGAAATCAATAGACGAAATCGTAACAATATGGTGCTTGATGTTAACTGGCTGAAATTGAGTTCCCCAAGAATGACTCCATTAAGTGTTCATACTCGACACCTTTCCCAAGTTGATTACAGCTTCTCTAACGATTGATCCCTGCATTTTATGGATGGTTGAGGATCTGCATGCTATCTTGAAATTTAGAGGATAATTGCACCTCCATCGGATCATTCATATACAGGCCAATGTCGCCAAAGTCAATGAGAAGCAATGGAATATCTTGATTTTACATTTGCAGTAAGAAGCTAATACCATTAATATTAATTCTTCATACTATTTACTAGTGGTGAGCAAAGCGAAATTAGTTGTTTGAATTAAAGTACAGCAAAATGCAACTATTACAACCACAATTTACAAAACACATAAGTTTATTACAACAAAAACTACATCACATTTAACACAAAATCCGCCTATAAGACATAGCGATAAGTTATCGCCGATAACGCATAGCGACTGACATCTGACGGAAAATTTTGTAACTAAAGCCTAAGGTAATCAATTTCTCAAAAAACTAGTTTTTATGTTATATTTAACGCTTTTTAACGCAAAGTGACTGACATCTGATGTAATATTTTAAAACTAGAGCCAGAGGAGATCTATTTTTCAATAAACTGGTTTTTAAGGTATATAAACTTCATAGTTGACTATAATTCGACTGAATATTAAGCAAAATGTTTAATTAGTTTACATTAATTGTAACAAATGACGAAATAATAATAAAATGGCATGAGGCTCTTTCTCATATAAACAAATTTTACCTTTCAGTTGCATAATATGTGGCACTAACTAAGTAGGCGTTTAAACGGCCAATAAAACAATCGGTTATAACAAACTTTTGTGATGGTTCATTGTGTGTTTGCTATAGCAGGATTCCACTGTAATTGTAAATGATATATAGTAAATTATTAAATAATTGATAGTGTGTAGTGGACATATAGAAATTACTGTGTGAATATTCGAGAATATACCGGTAGTTTTGTAAATTAGAAGAATTGTTGTAGTAAACCGTCATTTATTTTATTTTTTATTGGTTTTGTAATTCTAAATTTGCAAAAATATTTTATCGCAGCTCGATAATCTTCTAGATCTAATCTTCTTAATTTATAACCGAGCCGAGTTTTACCCGGCAAATTCATAACAATATAGAAGTGTACATATAAAAATTAAATGTATGAGGCCCGTAATTTTAGACTATGGTACTTATATTTAAGTGAATTTTCATTTAAATGCTAAAACATATCACATACGTCATGCAATGCTGTTAGCATGACGTTTGTGTTATGTTTTAGCATTTAAATGAAAATTACGGGCATACAGGAAAACATTATTTTCACTTCAAATTATTCCCACACACAAACATTAACACTTTGCATCTTGCTTTGTCTCCTAGTTAGGGCCAACTTTATTTTAAAACATATAACATTAATATATTTTAATATATTCAAGCAATTGCTTACATTGTTTATCAAAATGCGCTTTCGACCAATGTTATCAATAACCCATGTTTTACATCGTAAGGCCAGAACTTTAATATATGCGCCGCACAAAATATTTTGTAAAATTTGTACATTATAGCGATAGTACATTAAGCGTGTTATTCTAGAAAATAATAGCCTTAGTCCGATTAAGACGCATGACAAGAAAGATCACCATAGGATCAAACTGTTTATGCGCCTGTGTGATTTTAGTTTGATTTCTCTAGATATGTCAGTACATGGGAACACCCAATTTTACTGTACACGTAAAAACTTCTATCCCCAAATTATAATTCGGACGTGTACTCGTACTCAACATTTAATTCAAAACAGAAATTTGTAATGCATGCGAACTACATAACTTGTGCATGAAGATAAGGGATCGTAAATAGCTATTTATAGACACAGTACAGACTCGGATGATTAAATGAACAACGATAGTACCTAATTTCGGTTCACCCGCCAGTTGATTATAAACATTCGGTAAATGAAAAGGTTCAACTCGATTTTGCGCTAAACCACAATGAAATGGGTAATCGGATGTTTCTGTTTCTTTGGCGTGATTATTTGTTTACTCTATTTTATCACAGTAGGTTTGTTAAGTGAATTCGTAGAAAATGTAAGTGATTAGGTTAGACTTTGTTGAAGGTTAAAGATATAAAAAACATTCGTATTTATATTATTTATTTTTAGGAAGAATATATACTCTTACAGCTTAGTGATGAATTTGATTTGTCACCTGAATTCAAGACGAATGAAACATTATTCGCAATCGACGATGATAAAATAAAGCAAACCAATCAAATACTTTTCGACTCATTTGTGATCGAATACGATAAATATCCAAAAACGTTAATCAACTCGTTGCTCAGCAAAAATAATTTATTTGATAAATCCGCAACAAATCATCAACCACCACGGCATATTCCATTTACGTTTCATCAGTATAATAATTCTGCTATCGATTTATGCGAAACACATAAGGCCTGGATGGAGCCGCAAGCAGCCAAAATTAATGATCGATGGATTATTGTCATAAATCAAGATGATTTTAAGCAAATGATTCCTGTAGAACGGTGTGGCGTTTCAGATAATAATTTACAAAAATGGCGGATCCGCGACAGTGAAAACTTAAAGTGTAGACAAATCGAATCGAAAATTGATTTAATCGTGCTTATGCATAATGTGTTTCTCTCTTATCAATTTTCATATCCTAGTGCGTGTGAGCCGTATTACGGTTGAGTAACTATTAAATATGTCAGCTTTTTTAGAAGAGAAAATTGTTTTAAAAATTTAAATTTTTAAATTATTTCGTGGTGCTATCGTAATTAGTGAAATATCTCATTTTTTTTATAAATAACTCAATTCATATCACTCATTTAGAATTTACCTGTAATTATTATTAGTTTTTATTTATATTCACAGAAACATCGAAGTTTTGCCTACCTGGAAAAAAACCTTAAAGATGGTGGGTTATCTAATTTAGTTGTTTCAATCAAATGATTGTTTCTGTGAGATTCGATCTAGTACCAATAGTTTGGAACCTATAGCTAAGGCTCGATGCTCATCAAAATTCGTTTTTATTGATGGAATTGTAGAACTAACGTTTTGGATAGGTCTAATGAGACCGCTATGCTCTCCCATACCTTCAGTGGCACTATTCTTTACTACTTTAACTGGCTACAAGCCTATGCGCAGGGTTTCTACTATCCGATCAATGCCTTCTCCAGCTGGTCAGAAGTATTCAAAATATACCTTTTCAACTTTAGCTAGAGCCTTTTGAATCATTCGCACACCACGATATCTATAAAACTATCATTTCCGACAATAAAGAAGTAACACAGAACAAGTTCCAATTGATGGCCGAGCGAGTTATTTGCCAAGTCGAACTTAGTTAAGCCATCATCTGCTCCAAATCAGGCGAGAACCTACTCTGTATTTTAGTCAAACGTATGAGCAAGGTGAACTGAAGGATCTTTCAATAAGGACGCTCATTTTTTAAATGTAAATAAAACAAGTTGTGTGTGGGATATCCACTCAATTTTTGTGTTATTTGAAAGATTATTTTATGGCATTAAGTATGGAACGTATAACGTCGTTCAAATGGTCGCTTGGTGCCACGTATTCGGAAAGTTCAATTTACGATGTCCTTGTTGCATAAATCCAGACGGATTTGCTGGATGGCGTCCGTTATATTGACTTTGAGGGCGTCAATTCGCATAGACCGCCAAGAGATAATCATTCCCTCAAATCACTCGTGCAGAATGTCCATCATGGCCTGTGCTGTTGCATGTAGCGCACTCCTGTTGGAACCACATGTGGTCGATATCCATATCTTCCAGTTTAGGCCACAAGAAGTTCCTTATCGTTGATCTGTGACACACGTCGTTAACGGTTATGCAACGCCAGTTCTGTTTTGGAAGAAGTACGAACCGATAATTCCACCAGATCACAATCCACAGACTTTCTTTGGATGCATTTGGTGCTGTTGTGTCTCGTGTGGATTAGTATTTCCCATATCCGACAGGTTTCCTTGTTCACATATCTATTCAACCAAAAATGGGCCTCATCGCTAAAGATGATTTTCTTGGCGAAATTTGGGTCAACTTAATTATTTGATAATTTGATGATAATTTGCCATTCCCTACTGAACAATTCACAACAAATTTGACAGATGTTGCTTTAACAACATGGCTGCTATAACCAAACAAATTTCGAGCGTTCATATTAAAAGGGCCTTTACAAGATCCAGGAATACATGAATCCACCGGCGAAAAAATAATCAGACGTCATGCGAATCGGCTGGCAATTCCTGTCACCGACATGCCATCGTCTTTCGACGACAACGTTTTAAAGTTCTCGTTGGTCGGGATTCGCTACACTTTCGAGTAGCGAATCCCAACCAACACCAGAGGTGGAGTCACCGAAACTTCACCAGCCCCGACATCCAATCTAAACAGGGAAGAAATGTGATGAGGTGTTACTAAATTCAACTTACATCAAACGTTTATGTAGAGTAGCAACGAAGAAGGATTTACTTGTTTTTTATTACAATGAATAAATATTATTTTGATTTTATAATAAATATGGATATCGGGTCGTCTATCTCCCTTCTTCCAAAATATGGGGAATTCTTACACCTGTAAACAGGGAACGACAGAGCGACGTCAGTGCTGATCTTCTTAGTTATATCACTTGGAACGATCACTATTAATTTATGAACAATTAATTTGCCCTATCGAAAAATACTCAGTACAAAAATAATTATATAATATATCATTTAAAGAAGTACTTTTAGTATTAAAAATGAACAGAAAAAGTACAAAAATGTCTACTGCTATTGATTGAACAATTGTGAACTAATATGACTAACGATTCATTTGTCTCTAAAATTCTGACAGTTCTCGCGCAAATATTGCGGATAATAATATGCAGGGATGTATTTTAAGAACACTTTTTTTCAATTTTGATTTGTTTTAGTCTAAATGAAATTTTTAGTTGTCGAATTAAACCCGTTCAAAATGTTACCTGTGCAACTGAATTGAACAAATAAATTGAGAAATTATTGTAGTTTTGTGTTTATAAAATCGAAAATGTAAAAATTTTATTTTTATTCATCAAAATTCAATGGCTTATGTTTGGCAGATACGACATTTTTGTTGCCAGAATTTTGAATTGAAGACAGAAACAAAAAACAACAAAAACTAAATTATCCTAAAGTTCGGAAATAGCTTTGGTAATTTATTGTCAGCAAGTTACCCAAAAGTTACCATGGGCTATTTTCGAAAACGGCTAATAAAAAATATTTAATACGCGTTTAATCAATTATTACGAGGCTTTTTCTCGTATAAATGATGCGACCACTGGCGGCGTTTAAAAGGCCAATCATTTTATTTTTGTCACGAAATATATGTATGCTTATGTAAATTTAAATATACATTTTTTAAATATTTAATATGTTTAAACCAAAATGTAGGTACATTAAAATTATTTTTTTTAGTTTTAGAGTGTAATGATAAATTTAAGGTAGGACACTAATTTCTTGGTCTACGCAATGAAAGTTCTAGAATTTTATGTGCTTGTATTTAACGTAACGTTTTCTTTAGAAGACAGAAAAATCAAGAATACAACAACTAATAATAAGTTGCTGACACTATAACTTGAAGAAACAAAAATGTGAAGGCAATGTCCACCAACGTGTTGAATTCAGCATATAAATGTCAAACTTCTGACATTTCATAAAGTTACCGAATGGATCGAGTTTTATAATCATCACAATGAATAAACTATCGAAATTATTTCAAACGTTGAGTGTCATACCCAAAGATGCATTGGTAAAGCATCAGAATGTAACATCGAACAGCCAGAAGGTAAAAAAGTTACCCCATTCTGTTAAAAAACGTGACATAATTGATTAAAAAAATTCTTGTTTTCAGTTGATGCTGGAATTGGGCCTTATAAAAAGCACGTCTAACGGCTCGTATCACGTACTACCGATACTTCAACGTAGCGTTGATAAATGTATTAAGATTATAGATGAAAATTTAGAGAAAGCGCACTGTCAAAAGATGAGTATGCCATTGTTAACGTCTTCAGAGTTATGGAAGAAAACGGGCCGGTATACAGGAAATGAAAGCGAAATCCTTACCACTAAAGATCGGCATAATAAAGTCCAAATTTTAAGTCCAACGCATGAGGAATCGATTACATCTTTACTTGCCTCAATATCACCATTATCGTATAAAAATTTTCCACTCCGACTCTATCAAATCGGAGTTAAATTTCGGGATGAAGCAAAACCTAGGTTTGGACTAATTCGAGGGCGGGAATTCGTAATGAAAGATTTGTACACCTTCGATGTAACTCGAGACGAAGCTTTGAAGACATATAATGAAATAAATGAGGCGTACAATGCAATATTTAGCACTATTGGTGTCCCATTCGTTCGAGTTAAAGCCGATACGGGAATAATGGGTGGATCAGAATCCCACGAGTTTCACTATTTAGCGCAAATAGGGGAAGATAATTTAGTCATTTGTAAATCATGTAATTATGCGTCAAATTCGGAGGTGCAGAGAAGTGATGATACCTGTGAGAAGTGTGGTGAGAAGAAATTAGAAAAATGTTTAGGGATCGAGATTGGTCATACATTTCTATTAGAAGATAAATATTCAAAGGTGCTGAATGCAACCGCCTTACTAGCAAATAATAAACCGTATCCACTTGTTATGGGGTGCTATGGAATAGGGGTATCCCGGCTCGTCCCTGCTGCTTTAGAAGTACTGTCCAACGAGAACGAACTACGATGGCCATATAAATTAGCCCCTTTTAAACTGATAATCATCCCACCTAAAGACGGGAGCAAAGAAGAACACAAGGCTCTCGAATGGTTGAATAAAATCTACCATGAAGCAAAATCAGTATTAGGTAATGAAGTCTTGATCGATAATCGAACGAATATGACGATAGGAAAGCGAGTTTTTGATGCCAAACGAATGGGATATCCAATGATTATAGTGATTGGTGCTAAAATTATAAGTGACGATCCCAAATTCGAACTAATCGAATTATATGAAGGCCGAGAAGTTGTCCTCAGCTTTAGCGAGCTATTAAATGAAATAAAACGCATTAATTTAGTCTAATAAATATTAAAGTTCAAAATACACAATTATTTTTGTAATATATTCCAAAACCCCAGTCATAAACATTGTCCGCGCGACTAGTGCGATCGATATCATTAGGGCGGCCCAAATATTACTGCAATTAACTAAGCTCGCATAAGTTTGCACAAGTGACAGTGAATAATATCCCAGCATTAGCAGTAAATGTATATTTAGATGATTCTCGGATAGATTTTCTCGCCAGATCATAATGGGAAGCAGTAAAAATTTTGAACAGTTCGTTATCGTAAGCGCCTTCCAAACTTGAATTCCAGCCACTTTAACCGGTGAACTCACAACTATAATGAATTTGATAATCAAGAAGAGCACGACCGTTTCAAGAAATATTTTAAAAGCCCAGAAATAGAAATTTTTCTCTTCAAAATATGTATCTTCCTGTACAGTTCCATCCTCTTTCTCCTCGCTCCAAAGATAGTAGGATTCGATCAATAGCAACACAACAAATAGTTTCCAGTGGTTCTTAAACGTGGTGTTGTATAAAATGTGGCGATATGCAGGCTTCGAAAGCAAAATCACATCAATCAATGTGATAATTGTTTCGAATTCAATGTATTTGTCGGCCGGGGCATCGCATACCTCCTACAATCGATTATCGATCATAATCAATGGAAATTTTATTAAATCACATTAAAAATTGCAAACTTACACAATTTATTAGTTTTAGTATTGACGACGTATATTTTTTATATAATTCTTTTACTTTTGTGCCACAATTGGTACAAACGTAGCCAGAATCTGCATCTAGTTTACTTTCATCTTGAACTGTCATTTCTTCTCTCTGATTTGTGGTGATAAACAAAAAGTAAATTCGCCTAAATGGTTTTAGTGGCTGTCACCCAAAAAATGATGCGCAGACCTTTTTAGCGAAAGACATTTTACCGCATTAACTTGAAACCACACTTTAATTTTTGTTTGTATTTTAATATTTGCGATCAAGTTTTTAGTCGATTTAGTCGTGATTTAGTCGTCACCCCCAACTTTTTCGTGGTTCGCTTTTCACATTAAATCGTAGCCTAACCGTGGATTTAGGGCTATAAAAGTTTGGTTTAAGTAGACCACCTGCTCATTTGCAAAGCTGTATCTAAACCTGCTTCATATACTTCTCCTACTGCGGGACAAAAATCTCCTCACCAAGCGGAGTAATTGCTCTAACAGGTGTCACTTCGGCAGTCCGATTTAACAGATTTTGTCCAGATCAAGGTTTCCTAAACCAAATTCGGAACGTGGCCAAGTGAGGATTGTGACATATCAACAAGCAGGGGGAACCAGTATGTTACGCGTCTCCAGTTTCAATACTGATCCCGAAAGAACGCATTGGTTGGCAGTGAAAAGAACTCTGGGGAATTTAAAGGGTACTAACAGCGCAAAATTAGAGTTCTCTAAATTAACAACTTCCAGTGTCACTAGTTAGTGGGTTACTGATTGAAGCAGTGATGAATATGAACGCAAATTCATCATTGGTTTAGTTTTCATGCATTAAAATGAAGTGATATATTAGAATTCTAATCTAAAAATAATCAACATCGCGGCGACATCTGCAATTCAGGAAGCTTTCTGGCTTAAATCATTCGAAAATAAATTTTTGACGTGTCCAGAACCCCTAACTGTTATTGCGCCAACAAAAATGCGATTGATCTGGCATCAACAAACGTTTTTCATAACAGAGCTAAACATATAGATATCACTCATCATTTTGTACGTGCAAATGGGCAGTCTGGTAGGACAAAGATGCAGCATATCTCAACGAATGAAATGTGGACAAAAGTACTGGCGAATGCTCTTATTGTACCACAGCATTTCACCTGTACTACCGCGATGGGAATGAAATTTAAAACTTCTCCCCATAGCTAATTTTCATCAATATTCGAGCCGAACAAATTCGATCGATTGCACGCCCTCGAAATCAGCCTCTGTAATTTTTTATTAAAATCATTCGAGCCAATTTTTAAAGGTACCCGCAGAACTCACCGGAGGTCTTGCTTATCGAATTTGCTCGAAGCTAAAACGTAACGCAAGAATTCTCTTGAAAATCGTGCAAACCATTTCCAAAACTCGTGAAACAATAAGTTCAATGACCATTACTTAAATACAATGTTTTGCTTAATATTCAATAGTTATTGTTGTTTTAAAACGATAATATTAAAATTAAACGAAGAAACAAACAAATTGCATGAAAATAATTCTTAAAATTCCTGTAGGACGTTAAAGATCATCGAGATCCTAAACGGTAAATTATTATATGGATTTAACAATACGCAAGCGACCCATGTTGAAATTGTCTAAAGTATTCGTATTGCGAATCACTGTTAACGTTTGGAAGCTACTGATTACATCCACACGTAACGTCTGAAGTTCTACAACATTTTTCCCCCTAAGTGCATTTTATTAAGCACGCTCGCCTAAATGTTTGTTATTACATATACTAATTTTCGAAACATTTCGTCAAATTCTGGAATTATGGCCGTTTAACGATTAAGAAATCCAAAATACAAATTTTGATAAGGAAAGGGTTATAAATACAAATCAGTGTTTTTGTTTAACTTGGTATCTTTTAATCGACTAAAATTACATTAGAAATGTACATTTAACTTGAAATAAAAAATAATAACTTCGTTTTGTTTTAAGAATGTATCCGAAGTCACACTTTTTTTGGAAGTAAAAATTAAATTATAGTTCTATCTATATGTGTGAAGTTCTGTTTAAATAAATGCGATAAGAATGTGTTAGAAGAGTTTTGTTGAATAAATAAAATAAAAAAACATATTTTTTGGAACTTGTTTCCAGGCATCACCCGGTCCCACTGGTTCGCCTGTTATATCAATTCGGTTGTTCACTTTACTTTTCTAGTTTAGCCCTGAGTGAAGCTGGCATCTCTGGTGGTGGTGGTCGTGGAATAGCCAATGCTACTTTAACACCGTCATAGATGAACCATTGTAAAGCTGTTAGAGTACCAATCATTATGATACGTGGCATTAAACCGTTCCACATGCCCATGAAACCTAGTTTCTTGGCTACATCAAGAGCTGACGATCCCTTAGCTTGATTTAGTTTTGATACGACAACATCGGCAGGATGTGATACGATGGCACAGAAGACACCGGCAATGTAACCAGCAGCGAATGTAACGACGAGCTGTTCACCTTTAGAGCATTGAGACCGTGGTTTTGGTACAACATGTTGATATAATAATTCGACGGTACGTTCGAAGCAGGCGAATTTCATCATGGTGTATGGAATTTGACGCATCCATAATGGAACTAGACCTTTGTAGAAAGCGGAGATACCTTCGTCGGCCATCATTTTTGGTGCTGCTTGACGGAATGTATTTGCAAATCCGGGCATTGTCTGGATTTTAACCTTTGCCGCTTCGAATGGTGCCAACGCAATGTCCGCAAAGAATTCAGCTGAAGCAGAAGCGGCTAAATATAAGTATGTCCGATAGAGATATGTATTTTCCTCGCCCAAAATCTTGGCATATTCGACTTTGAACAATTCATAAAGTCCGAATTTGCATAGACCCTACAAATAGTAAAAACAATAGGATTATAACATGTCTAATGCAAGCGTTAAAGATAAGATATTAACTAGGTCATGTGATCTTATGCAATTCTCAACATATGTATATCGAAATAATTACCTGAGCCGAATATCCCATAAATGTTGGTGCCCATCCCTTGGCCAAACCTCGTGCACCTTCTTCAGCTACGGTGATTTTAAAACCAGTAAACAAATTCTTGTATTTGGCTTGATCGACTTGGAGACGACACTTGACCAAATCCAACGGGACGACAAATGTATGGGTTGTACCGCAAGACAAAATACCTCCAATGCCGCACAGCGCAAAGTATTTTGCGGAGGCAAATTCACACGAATCACCTTCGGCTATAGCGGCTGCTGCTATTGTTCGACCAGGCACTACAGCTTTGTCATCTGAATCGCACGAGGCTCGTGTAAAGGGTGTTTTGAATGGTGAGCTGCGAGCTGCTTCAAATAGTGACGAAAACATTTTGTGAATACTGCAAGAAAAATGTTAAATATGCGATAATTAATTTTACACCAATTAACAAATCAAATCTAATCAAGGTCAAGAATATAAATGTGTGTGATATAATCACGAGCCAAAGCCATCGAAAAGAAAGAGACTGCCTGCACTTGCAAAAATGTTACATAATTTCAATGTAACACTACTACCGCCACTACAGACGAAATCTCCAGACATCTTTTCTTTATTAATCACGACATAATTCACATGTTAATCCACACAAAATCTATATACAATTCAAATGAATAGTAACCAATCTATAAATTATAACACTCACATATTAGTTTTACGGTAATTTCTTTAGTTTTTGGGTAGAATTTAAACTTTAAAAAATGTCTCCCACACCCGAAGTACTTGACGTGCTGTCGTTAAAGAGAACGAGCTGAAACAGATGAAAAATATGACAAATCGGCGATTTCGCAGAAACCCGTATTTATTACCAGATGTGCACATTTAATGTAGATAAAACTGTGCTACACAAGAATTTTAAGTAAATGTACATACAGATTAATTAATTAGTAATTTTAATAGTAAACTTACATGTTTTGAGTAGTCAGCACAATTGTAGTTGAAAAAGTTCAAATTTTCCTGTAATAAAAGGTCTCTTCGAACAGTGTTCTGTGAAATCGATAAACAAAAACTTTACGTCTGGCACCACAATTTACTCACGCGCAAGTCTTTTATTCATCTGTCATGTGATAGATGATCGATTTGCAAGTCGAGTCAAAGTTTTGCCCAAGAAATACAATAAACTTAAAATAAATCTTATTTATTTTCTTGTTTCGAAGTTTCTGGGGAATTTGTGCATAATAAATAATATAAAATGGGCGCATCGTTTGTACCAATCATAATCTTTACAGCTTTATGGGGTGTTGTTGGTATCATTTTACCCATCATAGCACCAAAAGGACCTAATCGGGGGTAAGACCTAGTTATTCGATATATAAGCATAGAAATTAGAGATTAATATTCAATTATCTGATTACAGTATCGTCCAGTGTATACTAATATTAACGGCGGTGGTGTGCTGGTTGTTGTGAGTATTTGAAAGTCCTCCATTTGAGGATAATCCCTTTTAATAAACCATACTGATCTTGTATTTATAGCTGGCTATGTTGCTATATGGCCCAAATGAATCCATTAATTGGACCAAAACTACATCAGAATACGATCTTGATTATGGCCCGTGAATGGGGTAATCCAATTACTGATCTAGCTGCACAATAAATCGCACAAACAAATAATTCCATTATTTAAAAAATATTAATGTTTATTGTATATATATATATTTAAATTGTATTAAATCATCGATATATTATTGAATAATATATAAAATTAATTAAATTGTAAAACCAATATTATTTTTATTTTGGAAACGTCAAAATTTATGACGTACATAATTTTATCATCTTTTAGGCGCAATTCAGTAAACTATATCGATCAATTTTATTTGAACTCAAAGCTACATATTTACATTGACTAAATCATAATATTACATATTGATATTTACGTCCTTTTCAAAATAGGTATTTTAACCCATTTACAACTGAGCGCTGCATCTTGCACCCTATTACTCCAATCTACTCCAAATTTAGACCGCCTATTAATTTCTATCTGGCTGAAATCGGTTATAATATCACTATTGTTAACAAATCGCTCAATACCATTCCACGCAATCATCACTCCGTTATCGGTGCAATACTTTTTTGTTGGCCGTACTGTTTCGAAATCGAATTGTTCGGCCATTTGTTTGATGCCGGTAAATAAAAAGTCGTTACAAGCGCAACCGCCCGATACGACTAACGATTTTATTGCGTTGTGGTCGAACAATTTTTCACGCATGCAATATTCAATAGCCCTTTGTGTTCGATGTGCTATGTGTCGGGTGATGGCCCCTAGAAATGCTAGGCACAAATCTGGATGATCTGGTATTACCTCGTCCGGATGTACCTGGTATTTTCGCTCTGTTAACAATATGTGGCTCCTCGCTTTATTTTTCATACCGGCAAAACTGAACATACAATCCCTTTGTCGTGCTAGTGGTAGTCCAAATTCATAATTAGATGGATTAGTTCCCAGTGCTGCGGCCTTTTCGATTGCGGCACCACCGGAAAGCGATTCATATTCAGGAAGATTCCTTAATTTTAATAGTCTAGCAGTTTTATCGAGTGCCTCACCAGGTGCATCATCCAGAGACTCACCCAATAGATAAAACTCATTGAATTGTTTAACGTAGGCCAATAAACAGTGTCCTCCACTGCATAGCAACGTTAAAAATGGATATTCAATTTTGTGCTCCATTCGGGCTGTTAAGGCATGTGCTTCCATATGATGTATCGGAATAATAGGTTTACTGTACTTACGTCCCAGATGTTTGGCATACCGGACACCAACTTTCAGACTTAGTGGTAGTCCGGGACGATTAGTCACTGCTATAGCATCAATTTCATCCAGCCCAATGTTCGCCCGTCGACATGTTTCATCAATTACATTCACTATATTCTTACGATGTAAATCTTGTGCAATTGGTGGAATAATCCCACCATACTTAAGATGGGTGCTTTGCTGTGAGTGAACAAATTCCCCGATTACGCGACCAGTTGCATCAATAATAGCTGCGCCGGTATCGTCACACGAGGTTTCTATGCCCAATATTATGGGACGTATAGTATTTTGCACATTTGTTACTAAACCACGATATTTAACTGTATGCAATGAATTTGCAGCAAATTGTCTGATATAAAACATTTCGTTTAAGAGCGACACACTTTAAAAATCACACGGGAAACATTTATGAACCTAGAGAGCCGAATTTATTAATTAAATTTGACTGACATGTCATAACAAATACCATGGAACTTTTGATAGAATGAAGGAAATATCATATGGAGGTGTGGGATTCTCGTACAAGAGCGAACAAGAGTTTTATTTTTATTTATTTAGGTTTTGTACGTTGATAATAACGGATAATTTTCGATTAAAATGTATTCTGTTTGCTTTCGATGTGTAGTTTTGAAAATTATTATGTTTCACTCAATATAAAATTCAGGTTTTGGAATATTGAAAATCGAGACCAATGAAGTGTCACCAAACAAGGGCCCGTGAATATCTGGAGGTAACAGAGTGAGTTTTTAATAAATGCCAAGCTGTTGGCGAGCGAGACGTTTAGTTGTGATCTTGAATGCTCTTGAAACTTAATTTTGGAGATATTGACGAAAGTTTAGTTTTATTTTTTAAACTAGAAGCTATACTTTTGAGTCCACCGTTTGAATAAGCAGTTAAAAATAAAATTTTACGTAAAGTGCATGGTTTCAGAGATATGAGCAAACATTTATCTGCATTTCAACAAAACATTATTCTCCAAGTTCTAACACTGTTTCGTTGTAACGAGAAATAAAAATAAATCAAAACAATTCACCATTGACTTTTTAAGTGAATTTTTAATTTAGGTTTTAATTCATCATTTGAAGCTATTTTCGAAGCACTTTTCCACTCCGATTGAGGTACCTCCAAAACATGTATTTTGAACGTATCAACCGCTTCCCCATGTGTCGAAAAACGTTGACCTCGCAATTTTTTTTTGATTTGCGGGAATAAAAGGAAGTCATTGGGTGCCAAATCAGGAGTATACGGCGATGACGCATTAATTCGACCGCTCAAATAATCAGTTGTTTGTGCCAATGTGTGAGGGCTCGCATTATCGTGGTGGAGAATGATTCGTCGTCTGCGGTCGGTTTCCCTTACTTCGCAGACGACTTCTGGCAAACAAATGGTTGTGTACCATTCAGAATTAACCGTTCTACGTTACACCTACATGGTACGGATGCGACATGTCCAGTTTTTATGAAAAACAGGCGACCATTTGCTTCGAAGGGCTTCATGTGCGAACAACTTATGTTAGATTTGGCTGATATTGGAACACTCATACCGTCGACTGCTGTTTGGTTTCGGGCTCATATGCATAGATCCAAATTTTGTCACCTAACACGATGTTATAGACATGTTCTGAAGCTCCGCGATCATATTTTTTGAGGAAGAAATTTCCGACCAATTGGCACGAGGTTTTTTCGAGCGTTTGTCAAATTATGTGGGGCCCAACGCGAACAAATCTTTTTGACGGCCAAATGTTCAAGCAATATCAAATGTATGCTGGTCCCGCTAATTCCCAAGAATGCCTCTATATCACGATAGTGACGATCTTGCAATATCAGTGCATGCACACCATCAATGTTTTTCGGAACAACATCTGATTTTGGACCACATTCATGAAATTCGTCGTTGAGAGAGCTGCGGCCACGATTGAATTTTGTAAACCGAAATGAAGTTTTCATATCACTATAACAAAAAGAAAAAAAAATAGCCATGATTGGCAATCCCGATTTATAAAAGGCAACACTCGCGTTCCCACAATAATTTTCCCGCTATTAGCCACCTACGTCCAAACACAACAATTTCCACAATTATTTATTAATTCACTCTACCCCATTTATAATTATATTTAATCACACCACTAATTTACTGTAAACACCACTAGACATTTTCGGAAATAGGCCAAGACTAACCTTTGGGTAATTTTAATTAATTTAACGTTGGTAACAAAGTTACCCCACTTACCCTGCCTATACAAAAACTAAGACTGACAAGTTTGATGTTTTTGTTGCCTTTTTTGTAAAGATGATACTTTAAAAGTATATGAACTTTAATTTTTCTGACACTTTTAATTTAACACAAATTGACAGAAAATCAGAAACAAAAAAAATTAAGTTACTCTAAAGTTACTCTACATGTTCGGAAATAGATCGAGTAATTTTTTGTCAGCAAGTTACACAAAAGTTACCATAGTCTATTTGCGAAAACGCCTACTGTATCACAACTATCGCCTGCCTCGTCTTATTTCAGACTCTACACGAACAATCATAACGGTTCTTTTCTAGACTAATCTGCTATACAACTACTTCTAATGCTTAAATCTAGATGTCACTATTTCATAAGTGTCTTTAAAAATTTCTCACCCTCAAGTGATTAATTTACCCTGAATTAATGTCCTGCTCGAGTGAACAATCTACGCTGGATTAACGCCTGCCATACTAATAGGCGAGATCGTAACAACATCAACACATTTATATCCCAGGAATTTAGAAGTAAGCTCCTGAGTCATTGTTGTTCAACCGAAGGCAATAAAATTGAGTTTTTGGACGTTGCAAAGCGTTATGGAAGGGGAGGATTAAACGACTAGTGATATAGGGGGCATATATTGCGGGGAGTATCCGCACCAAATGGCGAAAAATGGGTCTAGCATTCCCAAGACGAGATATAAATTGAGGGAACCGGGATAGGTTCATCGAGCAGAACAAGTATATCAGTACAGCTGCATACTCACTATTAATAGAGGCCAAACTTCGACATGGGAGGTACGATGATGGCGCGATCGACTTCGCTTAGAGAGCAATGCGCCAAATTATACTATAGTACATGTGATCGGGTTGTCAAGTTGAATCAGAAATTCAACCAAACTTGGCATATCCCTCAGAGGTGAGGAAAATACCGCTAAGGAGAAGTTGACAGCGATACAAAGGGTCAACCATAACCATTTTCATTAATCGTCCAGTCGAAACTATTGGATAGTAAATGGCTGGTATATTACCCTTATCCCCATCGATAATGGCCTTCCGGATGCTTTTTATTAATAGCCTTATCAATCAAATAATGACCGTTATAAAATAATTACCGTTATATCTACAAATCTCTATGAACAGAGATACACAGGGTAAAACTTTTTTCATAAATTGGACAGTCTAAACCATTGGCATTGAATAGCAATTGGTTATTGTATAAGCACCTTATCTCAATCGTATGACTATGGACTTGCGGTTTTACTGTTAGTCTTATTAAGCAAATGACACATCCGTGACATCTGCTGGCCTACATTTGTCGAAACATGAAGGTTTTTATTTTATTATTTCTATGAATCTACCGCATAGGTAGTTTGAAAATCAGTAAATCATATTTTTGAGATCCGGAACAAAACTTTTTATATATTTTTTCGGAATTCATTATAATTTTGTATTATTTTTCGTGCTGAGACGCCTCTTATTGAATTGGGCGACGACGTAAATCATTTTATTAAAATATTTTTTTCGTGATGGTTTTCGGGCCAGCTTCACATACGTTATGATTTAGACTCAAATAGTCAAATGTTAAATCTAATTAAATTTGTAAATTGCTTATTTCCTTTAATGTGTAACGAGATAAAGGGCCACTCAATTTTTTTATTGCATAGAATATTTTTTTTAATAGAACATTTTAGAGCATTAAGTATGGAATATAACGTCGTTCAAATGTTCACCGCTCCTTTCCTTGGTGGAATGTATTCTGGAGGTCCAATTTTCGATGACTTTGCCGCATAAATCTAGCTGAATTTGCTAGATGACATTTCTTATGGTGACTTTGAGGGCATAAATTGGTTGCGGTTTATTTGCATAGACCTGCGATTTAAGGTAGGCGCAAACGGAGAACTTTAAAGGCGTTAAATTGCACGATCTCGGTGGCCAGTTCACTTCGTCGTCGCGCGAGATAACCATGCCCTCAAATCGCTTGTTCAGATTGTCCATCGAGGATGCGTCCTGTTGGAACCACGCGTCGTCGGTATCCAGGTAACAAGAAGTTGTTTATCATCGATCTGTAGTGCTCGCCATTGACGGTTAAGGCAATGACAGTTTCGTTTTAGAAGAAGTACGGATCGATCATTTCATCTTGGGATCCACGTGGTGCTTGTGTATATCTCGTGTGAATTGGTATTGCCCCAAATATGATAATGTTGCTTGTTCGCATATCCATTCTTCCAAAAATGCGCCTTGTCGCTAAAGACGATTTTTTTGGTGAAATTTGAGTCAACTTCCAACTGCTTAAGTTCTTCTTAAGGTAAAGTCGCAGAACAGCCAGGTCCTTGTGTTCGACGAGAAATTGACTGTCTCGGATTTTCCCGTACACTCTCTGCACCCAGCGATGTTTTCAGCAGACCTTCGTTACTCGAATTTGGTCACCAAATGTCGAATAGTCGACTCTGCAGAACGGTTGTGGCGAGGATAAAAATTACGCAATGCGCAGAACGTTTCTCGAACGGAGGATTTATGTTGAAAATATAATTTTACGATTTGTACACGTTGTTCAATTCTATAACCGTCTATGGTGATTTGTCATACACTACTGAACAATTCACAACAAATATACGACAGATGCTGTTTAACAACAGGACTGCTATAATTTAATTTCATCTAAAATTAGACTTATAAATTGTGATTGTCCTGTGCTAATCGCCTTATTACATTTTTTACTAGCAATTTTTCTAATTGATCAGTCACGTGTCTGTAATCGCGCCAATTTCCATGCTACTATGAAGCCTATCCTATTCTCTTGATATTATGTATAAAGAAGGTGTAAGGACGGGGTCGGCGTCATCCGAACGACAAGTTTAGGTTTATGGATGTATATTCCAATCAATCAATCAATTAAAAATGTTCAAGTCAAATTTGTAGACTTATTTGAATATAAACAAATAAATAAATAAACATCATGATTGAAATGCATACCAAAAATATTACCAAAATTGTACACTGTTAAATTTAAAAATATTCCAATTGGATTTGTCTTGTAGAGAAATTGAAACATTTTTAGATAATATTTAACATTTATTTTAGAGAAGTCTCTGAGTCCCTAATAGTGTCGCTGTGCAGATCAAACAATTTTCTGATAATTTGAGATAAACACGAGAAAATTGGGACAATACAATTTACTAAAAATTTTTTAATTCTAAAGAAGGCTACGTTAGACGATGCTTTACTTGTATATCTCCAATCCTATAGAGATGTTTACGGGGTCTCACCTACATGACCGAATATCTAACTCAAAACTCAAAATTTTTAACTTGTCCAGCGTATTTTAAACAATAATGGTTTTCGATTTCAATCTATTTTCCAATTTTTCCGTTGCCGCTGCTAGAGACTAAGTTCTAACAGTGAAATGAACATGGTTAATATTTATGAGGATATTTACTGTGCCATACACGACTTAGAAGTTTCATGAATTTGAATAAATTTTTAATTTTGATTTCACCATGGTTTCCATAATATAAAATTTCTTCATTTTCAAATTTATTCTCAATTGGAAATTTTGGTATTTTTGCCAATTGAAATTCTACCCAATTGATATTGCCAAATTATTAATTTTATATGCCAATTTTTGTGTTTTGTCACATTTAGATATCACGGAATATATATAGGAGGATGAAGCTGGTCCATTTATTATGAAACTCTTTAACTAAAAATAAAATCAACAACAGAATAACCTTGAAAATTTCTAAATTCTTGCAAGCACAGTAAAAATCATTATAATAGACTAGGCGCTAGTCAGCGGTTAATCATAGTTTTGAACTATCCAAAACTATAAACGTGACCCTATGAACATCTCTAGGATTTCAGGTATTCGATTGTTTTTACAGTAAATCGGCCTCGTATACAAATTTCTCTAGACAAATTAAAAATCATCATAATTAAATCCCGTTCACCACACTCTTTTTACTGATCTATCTGGTCATGTCGATGAGACCCCGTGAACATCTCTAGGATCGGTGAAGTAAACTTTAAAAATTTATTTAAATTCATGAAATTTCTAAGTCGTGAATGGCACAGTAAATATTATCATAACCTAACCCTGTCCGGAGCTATTGGAAGTCAAAACATTGAACTATCTAGAAGTATAAACGTGACCCTCTGAATATCTTTAGGATTTATGTTATTTGATTGTTTTTACAGAAAATTGGGTTCTTAGGTAATTTGGAACTGTCGATTGAGTAAAATTCCAAATGGCGAAAATACAAAATTTCTAATTGAGAATAAAATTTTAAATTTGAGAAAAACACGATGAGAATCATGATTCGTGCCCCGTTTTCACAATATTGATAGAAAACTTTCAGTCCTATTCGAATATATGAGAGATCCCGTAAACATTTCTGTGGTAAGGTGTATAATCGTAAACGTAAAAATGTCTCTATAGACAAATTAAAAATCATCATAATTAGGTATCGTTCACCATACTTATAGGGTTTATAGGATGTCCTCTTATAAGTAGCATGGCACTGCACAGTAAACATCATCATAAATTAACCACATTCATTTCAATATTAGAACTTCGTCTACGCTATCCTAAAATACATTTAAAGCACTATGAACTAGTAGTGGTAATAGAAAAATTGCGGTTAGGATTTAGATACGTTCATATAGATGAGACTCCGTGAACATCTGTAGGATCGGATATATAAAAGTAGAAACATCGTCTAAAATAGCCTTCTTTAGAATTAAAAAACAATTTAGTAAATTATACCACAATATCTCAAATTGCTGGAAAATTGTTTAATCTTTACACCGACACTATTAGGGACACGCAGGGACTTCTCTAATATTAATGTTAAATATTTTCTAAAAATGTTTTAATTTCACTACAAAACAAATCCAATTGGATTGTTGCATGGAAACCAAGACAAGGGTCGCTGGTTGAAATCGGTTGGTCGCTAATAAGTTATTGGAAAAACCAAAAAGTTTATGCGCGAAACTGAAAACGTTATTTAAAGATTTTAAAAGGAATAACCAATTCATCTTTCATCTTTTCACTAGAACAGGCTCATTTTAAGATTTAATTTATCGAAATCTTTACATATTTCATCTGTTTTAATATAATTTACTACCGATTCACCGGAATCTAACTAACTTCCTATTTTCAATGTGAGCTTTTCGTGTTTTATCCAAAATTATCCTATTTTATTCGCACAATCGGCCAGTTTACAATTCGACCAAAATTTGTCTTATCTTAAACCACCATTTTTGTTATATTCAAATTCTTCTTGTACAAAATCAAAACACAATATATGCAGGTAAACATGTGTATAGCGTTTACACACATAAACAAACTAATAAACCAGGTAAACACCACTAATACAAATGGAAAATCCACACGTAAACTATTAAAAAACTATCGTGAAAAAACATAATAATAACACAGTCAAACTACGATTCAGTCGTTTAAGATCATTCAAACCTTTCAGATGATATAATAAAAAAATACACAATCTAGAAGAAAATATAAAGGCCACGTTTTATTATTAATAAGAAGTTAAACAAAGTTTCGTGTTAAATATTTAATTTATCACGTGTGCCTTAATTAATTAAACAAACCAACGGATTAATTAATTATACAAGTGAAAACCAATTTAAAATTTGTTTTTGTGCCGCAAACCATCTTTAATATATAGGATTTTAAATATAAAATACCACACCTCAAAAGGATCTTAAGTGGATTACTCTTATATTTCTTACCTAAAATTTGTGCTACGTACGTAAATACAAAATATTTAATGATCGTATTATTACATAAAAAAAAAATCTTGTGATATACATTAATTAATTATATTCGGCCATTTTGAATTTCTTAAGTTCTTAAGACGAAACAACAACAACAACTACAAGATCAACGTAACTATATAAAGTTACATTATATATACAATTTTTGGTTTAATTGGAATATTTTTTAAATCGTTCAAAAAGTGGATTAAAATTTTTTTTTGTTACATATTATACATAAAAGATGTGAATTCTGCTCTGAATAATTGTATTACAAGTGTGTTACTTAAGATAATATATATTTTTAAGAAGTGATCGCATTTAAGTGACGTGACGTGACAATCACATATATTGGTATACAGTGTGTTAATAAAATATATTTCCAGATTAAAACGAAATATATAATATCAAGAAAGGTAAGAAACGTTTAGGTACAAATTGTACATGTTATATACCTCACGGCAATATTATTAATTTTGGTAATGTTAGCGGTTAGCCTTATAAATCATTTGTACGGTCCTATATATTTTTTAAATTTTCCCACAAGGTTGGCGCGATTTTTTAAACCTATTTACTAATTGGACAATTATAACGGATTTGATAAATAAAGGTTTTGTTTGGAATTTTGAATATAAATTTATACTACAGACATTTTCTTTACGAAATTAACCAATAAAACGGTAAAACTACAACAATGCAAAAACTATTCATATATACGATTTTGAATTTATATTTATAGGTACAGTACGTAAAATAATTGTAAAATATATTTATGAATGATTGAAAGTGAATTAATAAAATTCTGCGTTAAAGTCTCCACCGACAATTAAAATCAGTTATCTTTGAGATTACTGCTCATTCAGGCATAAAACATTTCTATCCAGGTTACATAATAATGTGCACGCATAAACATTATTTGACCTACTGTATACTCGTTATTACATACATAAAGTTTTAATCAAAATACTAGTTCTTACTGTATAAAGTCGTTTGTTGTTGTTGTTGTACTACCGCTGTTTATAAAAAAAACGTATGAAAGAATGAAAAACTATAAATATGCAAAATATTTTTGTATTTATATATAATCGTCGTATTCGATATTTTCAAGGTGTGTACAAACAGCATGATTTGTCAAAAAAAAATTGTTTAACTACAAAAATTTGAAAATTGCTATATATTTAAAAAGGTTCGTCGCTTACTGCGCGATTTTCGTCTCTAATTGAAATCTTTTATTTATATTTTCTTTGCCTGTGTACAAATTTTTACTTTATGACAGGTATGTTGTATATAACCGCTAAATGCTATCATTATACGAATTTTTGTTTGAAGGTGCATAAAGATGAATGCCGAACGGTAATTTAATTTCACTTACAGCGGTATACTCGTCGATATGCGAGACGGTAAAGTACTTTCTAAATTGTTTAAATACGAAATATATTAAACAGTCTATTTATACTAAATCTATATTAAATTAGTCGACGCGGGCTAAACGATATATTTTATGAAGGTATGTATTTCGAAATGGATTTATTGGGTAATTAATCGATTCGATGTGGATAGTATTTAGCTCTGGGCCTAAAAAATATATTTACCTTGACTTTGTAAATTTGTGTGGTTTAGATATAGATACGAGGAAATAAAATCTCGCAATGGGTGATATTTCGTATATAAACAACGCGGTATTTATAGTGGATATTGTGTCGAATTAATATGAAACATATTGTATTTACATACAATGCGAAAATTGTTCGTTATTTTAATTAACACATTTAGCTTTAAATATGTCATAATAAATTTTTCTGTGTGCAACCATAAATAATTTTATGTTATAAACTCCTAATGTGATTTCCCACACATTATTATGCATATGTGAATTTATAATTTAATTATAGATATGGAGTTGGTTTTTCTGTTTCAAAAATACGATGCTTGTGCATATAGTTTTGTAGGTGCATTAACGAGTATTTTACCTACTTGTATACTTGAAATATTTAACAAAACTGCTTATATATCTGTAAAGCGAACTGTCACTTCATATAAGATTTGGTCTCTTGGATTTTATTGAATTTTTAAAATCTAATACAACAAACTGCAAACGATTACGTTGATTTTCATTTCGTTCAAGAAAATTTATTGCGATATAACAACCGTTTCCAATCGCATGTTTTAAGCACTTCGTAAGTACTTAAAAATCGATTAGACACCAAAAACCGACAATAATTTGTATAGCGAGAAGTAAACAGAAGTGTTTGCAAATAACGATTAAAGTTAAGGGTTGGCTAAAATGGTTGCTGGTTAAAACCAAGGTAATTTATTCCTCAGAAATTATGACCAAACGTTTTCAATGGCGGAAATATCAGTCAAAAACAGTTCAGTCAAAAGATGGAGTGAGTTTTGACTATGAGATACCTTTTGGGATTTTTACTGAATATCCTTTGGAGTATTTTGGAATATTAAAATAACCTAGAGAGGTATTACATTCTAAATTTTTATAAAACTGTTAAAAAATGTAACTAAAATATTTTCAATACAGTATATAGGCGAATTTTGTAACATCAATCGCGGACGATTAAAACTCGTTAACCGACAGGTAATGAGAATTCATTACGTTTTTTTACTACACAACCCCAATATATTTCATCACAAACATAGGTTTGTTGATGATTTGATTGATTTTTTTATTTTTATTGTAGAAAAGTCTATAAATTTGTCTTGAGAACATATAAATAAAATATATTTCTTTTTGCTAAAAAATAATTAAATAGTCGATTCATAAAATTGTTTTATTTTGCTTAGGCAAAAGCCAAAATGGTGGTCAATTTCGTTAAAACTGGTGCACATCGTACGAGTATTCACCGGTTCGTGGGAACCATAATTTGTCCTGTATTTATTTACTAGAAGAAACTCAGAAACACTTATTTCCAATAAATGAACACTTCAAAACTCCCTTCCATATTCCGGCGTTGGCAGGTTGTAGGTTCTACATCCAGTGATTTACGGTAGTTCTTGCAGGTTAACGTGATACGGTAAGTTTTTGTCGTATTTCCAGCCATTCTTCCAAGATAAGTTATGTATAAACTTCTTTTGGGTTTTATAATGACTGATAGAGTCCAAGTGCATACCACATCAACTTACTTGTGATTTTCTATTTCTTTTGCTGCTGGAGAATTCTGTAAGGTGGTTGCAATTGATCTTTTTGACATAAAACCATGTTGACTTTGTGCTATGTATCGTGATACCACGGTCCTGAACGATTTACACATTACTATCTCAATTAACTTCGGAAATGATGAAATTGACATTATACCTCTATAATCTGCAACATCAATCCGTGCTCCAGTTTTGAATATTGGTCTTACTATCCACTTGACGGAAAATGACTTGTTTCAGTGATTGATTGAAAGGGAGGCACGGAGGAATTATCAAGTCTTTTAAGGTCTTTTAATAATAATAATAATAATGCACTTGGGATACATACCTGTACCTGCTAATTGGAAAGATAGCCGTTACATACTACTAGGCTGGTATACAATTCGGACCGCGTCCAACTTTAAACGTTTCTAGAGTTTGATGTATATCTTCCGCTGCAGTTTGTGGAATTTGTATGGATACATACAAGTGCGGCTTGTACATTGATTGAAAAAATTGAATGAACATGTTTGATATGACTTGTGGATCACAAGATTTTTGCCCTTCAAATGTCATATATTCCATGTAACCGTTAGTCTCACGCTTTGTTTGAAAGTAGGTCCAAAAGTATTTTGCATTATTCCTTATCTTATCTTATAGGCAAGAGATATAACTTTTGAACTTTGTTTGATAGCCTAGTGATAGTACTTGAGTAGTGTGTGGAATGTGTCTGCATTTACATCAACGCTATTTCTGTTCAATTCGTCGTTCCAGTTGATGATTTTAAAGTATAAATCCAAGATCACTGTGTCCGATTTTCTGTAGTTGTAATATGACCTTTTGGTCAGGTGGCTTTTCATACTGGTCTCGCTCTTCAAAACTATTTCGATCGCTTTGTAGTTAGTATCGTTGATGACGAATGATGATGATGATTCGTATATGTTAAACAAATCAGGTGAATTAGTAAAAATCAGGTCTAAAATTGTGTTACGACCATATGTCAGACCTTTGACTCAGGTTAGAAATGACCATGGTATCTATGAACATACACTTAATTTCCGAAGACACATTGGTGGGTAGAATCTCGTCAATTTCATCATATAATCCAGCTAATTATTAGCAAATTAAAATCACCCCCCACCCCCACTATTAGAATAGTGTTGGATGGATTGACTTTGTTGGTGATGCAGCAAGCATTATTGTTGGTCGTTGCTTTAACACATACTTGCTCGATGGATAAGTTGGATAGATTAATCCACTCATTAGTAATTGATTTGCCAATCGCTATCAGTAAACCTCCGCCTGATTTTTGGTTGCTTGTTGGTTGCGAGCGATCACGTCTATAAACTACATATTGGTATGGAAAGAATTCGGAGCTGCGGATATCTTTATTCAAGGTCATCTCACATAGTATGTAAACCGGAGACAAAGTCTTTAGCACAAAATTGTGAAATTGTGATGCTATTCAAGACCCTTTTGACCCTTATTATAGCGTATTGTATGCTTCTTATAAGGTTTTGGTATTTCGTTTACTTTATTATTCGGGTCATAGTTTGTTTGCGTGATATTAAACAATTTCCATTGATCAAAATGGGTCTAACAATTTGTCCGAAACAATTTTTTCCGAAATACGGTCCACAAAGGATTTAGCCACCTCAAATTGTTGCCCTACAACAGTTTAAGTAGTCACATAAGTTTTGTAGTATATTGTGCCTTGTTAGAAATTAGACCAATACCTCTAGAGGTTTTTAAATTTTAATTATTTGGTATTATGGGATTGAAAATTATGAACCAAAAAATGCCGACTTAGTGGTTTTTTACTAATGAGGAGATTTTCGAAAGAAAAATTTCAAACACTTTTAACAAATAATAATATACAATAAGACATCTAGTAATACAATAATATTTTTCCAAGCCCTACACTGAAACCTGGTATGTTGAAGGCGTCATAGTACTTGTGCAAGTGTGACAATTTTACTTATACTATTCATAACCTTTGTTGATTTATTTAAGAAATAAGTCTACAATTATGACGTGACTTTATGAAAAATAAAATTTTTAAAATTTTAACTAAAACTTTAACTTTTAACTAAATAATATGGAGAATTCGGACAATCATAATGGAGCTAAATGCTATTTTAACTTGAGTTGAAATGAATCAATCTTGAATTTCTTTGCTCAATTTAAAGTTGCACAGGTGATCAGTTTCGTTAAGAAACTTCTGGACATCTTTGTTATTGATTCACTATCGCCTTAGTTGGTTGGGTGTTTATCTCCAGATGAAGGAACTCATGAGCATTGTTGCTAATGTTTTATAAAATAAACAATGCATCAATATGATTATTCACGTCTATTAACCAATGATGTTATGGCATAACTCTTACGTCGAGCATTATAAGGTGGTAGCAACTGTACATTTACATGACAGGGCAAATTGGCATCATATTCTCAGCCGTTTTTCCAACTAACATTGTTAATTCATTTCTTCTGAACTACTTCAAGTTTCTGAATGTTACCATTATAAAGAGGACACCAGAACTCAGACTGGGAACGCACATATGCTTAATACAGGATTTGCTGAATACAGCATAGAGTTGGCTTTAATACAGTAATCCATATGCGTTGAAAGCTTTTACCATAAAAATAACTCCCAGACCTTTGATTTCTTTCAATTTTCGAAGATTTGTTTCATTAATTTGATACACGTGTATAAAAGAGCTCATTTTATGGTGAAAAGAGAAAGGCTTTTGCCTTACACTAACTCGCAAGTCTGTCAATGTCTTCTAATCATTTGATTTTATCACTGATATTTTTCACCGAACTGTAAATTTTAAGGTCATTTGCAAACATTAGAATCTTAGAATGATGTTTGACCTCAGTAATAAACAATTTATGCATATAATAAATATTGAAGGGTCTACATGAGAACCTTGACTCCGTAGAGGTGATGTAAATTAAGTTTGAATTTATATTCCGAAATTCAATATAGTGGCCCCGCTGGCTCAAATAAGATTTTATCGAGCAATAAAACATGGGAAAAATCTATGTACACTAAATGAACCTGCTTATGAACTTCAATATCCTTGATTGTACAACTAGTGAAATTAATAACGTTGGTATAGATGTTTATCTGTTGGTTTCCAACAATCTTCTTGGCAAAATGTGTCGGGTAGGGTGTCTAAATTTTTAAAAGAGTAGTGCTTTATCTCACTTTTGTGAATTCGAAATAAGTGTCAAAATTATGGTTACTCTCTCTAAATTTATGCTTGCTGGTTCTTTCAACATTTCTTTGTAAGCCTTATTTGTTCTTCAAATGTATTAGAAAACCATTATATCACGGTGGATTTTTGTTTGATTTTTTGGGATCAGTTGGAACAAATAGAACCCACGATACAAAATTTTATAAAAAATTGTGTACGTTGATATCGATACTGCAGTTGTTGATTCGTACTCACAATGAATACTTTCAAGATATAGATAAAAGCTTCTTTTATCCATATTTCTGAAGTTCTATGAAGTCTCTTGATTGAGTTGGTTATCAACGCCATAGTATAACATATAAATTTTCAAACGTTAAGAATAAATTTCGAAGAGATCAAGGTGAAAATGAGATCTGAGATTTTACTCACACCATTCCGTATCTCACAAACTTAATTTGAACTAAAGTTGAAAATAGGTGGTAATTTTGCGTTGGTTTCTCGGCATAGGCCTAGTGGATTGTAGATATGTTGAAATCCTCCGAGAAAAATGCTGGAAAGATTAGCGCATTGTAGTTTTTTGAAATAGTATCAGAGCAAGTAGTGTATACATATATAGTTCACATAAAAATGCTCAATAAATCGGTTATTCCTTCTGTGTTGGGCTCGTTAGAGATGAATATTCTTATTCAAGGATTTCACAGATATAGTGAAAACTGTATCATGCATAGAAAATTACGAATATGTGATGCTTTTGACGACATTTTATTAACGTTTTGAAAACAGGCATGGTTCTTTTTGAATGTATGGTTTGCCTTTTTTATTGGCAATGTGGTGGTAACACATTAATCCCCATTCCATAGAAGCACGCCTCGAGGCCGGAATTGAAAATTCTGACCATAACCTGACAACCGTAAACATATCTGCTACCTCACTTGAACCAGACAGTTTTCGATCGCAATTTTTACCAGATGGTCGCATCATTTGCCAATATTTCTTAAATAGCCATTTCAGCTTTGAAATATGCATAGACGGGTGCAGATGGTAGTGGATCGATACTTGCAGGCCGACTTACTGGCAAACACCTTCACATCGTGCTCGACCTTAGTTGTCCCCGATGGAGTGTAAAATGGACCCTATCAACATCTTAGAGGAAATTGTATTCAGAAACCTGAGAGTAAGGCCACTGGACCCGACTAAAAATCTAGTTCGAGTATTGAAGGAGTTTGCTAGCGAATTGGTTCCAATACTAACTAAAACTTTTCTCCTTCCTTATAAGCAAGGTAAATATCGGAACGCTTAGAATAGTACGATGGTATACAATCAGTTCTGAAACGTGGTAGTGATAAAACTGACCTTGCAAACTACCAGCCAATATCAATTGTGTCGGCCATTGCCAAAGTTTTAGAGGATAGCATTAACCAACATCTAGTGACGAATCTTGAAATTAATAAAATAATTTCAGATAAACAGTATGCGGCTTTCGTGAAAGCTGATCCCCAACCGATCTTTTGACGTATGTCATAAACAAGTGGATCAAGTGGATTAAAAGCTCTCTCAAATTTCACAAGATCATACGATCATCAACGACACACTCTTCAAATGTCGGAGTCCCTCAGGGATCTGTCTGGCCCCGACTTTGTTTTTGTTATACATCAATGATTTGCTGGATTGCATTGTTAACCCACTGCTAAACTTTTCAACATCATTGCAAAAATTGAAAAAACTACCAGGAAAACTGACACTTCCAGAATACAGACTTCGTTCAAATTTCTCAAGGATCTTTCCAATTAATGGAAAATGTTGAAGTAGTTTCAATACAAATAGTCACTGACTGTTCAGATACCGAGTTTTCGGATGTAGAAGCTTCGGCAACTTCCGGTGAACCGATTTCGGGCCAAAACCACTGAGATCTTCCAATGTATGTGAAAAACTTAAGTATGAAGTTTCATCTCGTTCAATCAGACAGTCTGGACTGTAGGGGAGCCGAATTGTTGTTGAAAATCAGTTTTTTTTGTCTAAAATCGTCATTTCCGCTTAAATTTTGGAAAACTGATCTGAACCGGTATTATTGCAAAATTAATTTACAATTTTAGTTCATACTCGTTTTATTCATAAATATACTTTTCAAAATATTTGCGAAAAACGAAGAAGCTTCTATAAAGGCTGCCACTTCTGGTGGACCGATTTCAGTCAAAAATTATTGGGATTTTCCAATTTAAGAGAAAGCTTAAGTATGAAGTTTCATTCCGATCAGTCAATACGAATGGGCTGTAGAGAAGCGGCAAAAATTTAGTCTGAACGTTTGTTTAAAAACCACGTTTTTACTTCGGCTATATAGCGAATGGTAAATCTGCAAAAATATCGAGGCCAAAATTTTTTACTTTTGTTACTTTTACTACGTAAAAGAATGTAAAATATTTTTAAAATAAAATTTCCAAATTTTTTACTGGAAGCTCTGATCCATGGCGATTATATCAATTATTTTGTATTACCGATTAATATTGTTCCTTGTATTGGCTGCGAGATCAAGATTGTTTACTGTGTTGTTTGTTTAAAGATCTGATGTATGCGTTCCATTCCATTCTGACTGAGTACAAGGTAATAAAAACTTATACCAGACTTCATTCTATAGAAGCAAGATATATGCGTTTTTGGCAATTCTAACCAAACTATCATGATATTATTTGAAACTTCCATGCGCCCGAAGAGCAATAGACACGAGTATACTGATAGTGAATCCTGGGATGGATTTTTTAAAATTATGATGTCGCTACTGGTTTTTTTGGATAACATATTATCCTCGAGGGAAATTTCTGTGATGATAGTGATCGGCTAGTTTATAGGAATAGGCGTGATAAATTTATTTTACTAGGATACTACCTAGTTTGCTGTCATTATATACTTGCCCTGGGACATAAAACTGTCGCGATAGTTTACTGTTATTATAGCGCTTTTAGAGATGAAAATTGTGCTAAATTTAAATATGTACATGTTTCGATTTTTAAAACGTAGCTCATAATTCGTTTGCCCTCTTATTGCTCTCTGAACTATTTTTGCGGTTTCGAAACATACTAGCTCACCATTTGTACTGTGTACAGCATTCATACTATCAGCTTACCACCATATAACGCTTTTACTCGTAGAGAACCACCAATCAGCACCCAAATAGCGTTTTGTACATCTTTGCGTTATATTTTTTGACATATTTGAAATAATTTTTGGAATGGTTACAATTACAATTTTTCCAATTGTTCAGTAATGTTAAAATTATCTCTGTAATCGGAGAGCAAATGAACGAAAAATAATTTTAAGGTGTTTTTCAATCTTCCAACTCTAATATTTGTGAAAATTTAAAATTTCTTTTCGATTAAACTTGTAATCGTTATTTATTTATGAGACAATGTGAAAATAAAAATTTCAACCGAAATTATATTAATAAATTCTGTAGACTCTAGAGGCCCTAAATATGACTGCAACCAAACAAAAATAAATAACTTTCTCTGACAAATTCATTCATAATAATTTTTTAACGACTTTCTTTATTAAAATTATTCTTTAAATGATTAAATCAACAGATGAACGAAACGATACAACTTGATTGATTTACACGATTGTAACTCTACCAATATTCCCACGGATGAATTATGAAATCAAGAAAGAGTTACGCGACTAGCGCAGACTGTATGGTGTAGTATGGTGAATTTAAGTACACTTATCTAAAGGTCATTCATACGTACATCGATTAACATATCACAACGAACTGACTTCCGTTACTCGAACTCAAACCTATACGTGTTTGTCTTCGTACATATATAACTATATATTGTAAGACAAAATTCTAACGTCTTGTTGATATTTTTAATCCATCATTATTATCACTGCATACATATATGCATAAATACATAAGATACTATGCGCACAACATAGATAGAAATCAATTATACATAAGTTAAATCATATACAAAGTGTAAAATTACAAGGAATACGAGGGCATAGAAAAGACTTCTAAATGCATGCATAGAAAATAAAACTGAAAGAAAATATTTTTCCATCCATTTTAACATGAGTTTGATTATTTATTGCGTGCGGAAATATATAAAAGAAAAATGAACAGTTTTCTTTAATAAACACAGTGGTATTTTTATATCTAAATAGCTACAGCAAGAAAAAAGTCTAAGACGAAGAAATAAACAAACAACTTTATACTTTGTGTATGAAATGGTTGCTGTATAATGACCTTTTTGTTGTGTGGATTACGAAATCTTAATACTGCAAAACGTTCTCCGCTTCAATCGCACGACACTTCTCACTTCACTGAAAAGATGCGACTTACTAGTGAAAGTTTTTCTATTCAGGCATATAATACTGATAAGGTCATGTAAACTAACTATGAAAGGGCATTCACAATATATAAGCAAAGACAATTTATCAAAATGTGGAATCGGATTATTTTAGTGAAAAACCTGGTAGTCAACATGGTTTGTTTACTCGTACTTCAGACACAGAGAGGATATTAATTACAAAATCAAAACAAATATGGTTACCGATTAAAACGGAAATACGATTTAATGGTTAATACGAGATTAGAAATTTAAGCAGATTTATAATCGATTGCATATAAACGTGTATATTATGGTGCTGGTACGTTACAGCACATACATGAAATAGCCAAATGAGTTTAAGATATGCGCGAGAGTATTTCTTAATTATAAATGCTTACATATATCGGAATGCAGTTGATTGCCCCACATTACCTCTGCATAAAGTAAATTTCACTTTATACAAAACTTAGGTGCGTCGTATTTACACGAAAAACACTTAAACAAATTATTTTTATTATTTATTACGATTTTAGAGTTTTATCTAAGATACGTTTAAGATAAAATTCATTTATAATTCGATGCGATATATAAGATGTCATAAAGAATTTTTTTTGTTAACGATTTATTGCAAGGCAAATTTCTCTTTCGCGGTTTGGAATTTCTCTTGTCTCATTGTGATTACTTTATTTCAATGACCGACAGGTGTCTTTTGTGTGGCCATAAATCATTTACCGGGCCTTGATAAAAAATTTCCTAAGTAAAGTGTTAACTAAAATTACAATAAAATGATTTATTGGGCAATTTATCACTTTAAACTTTCTTGTTTGAAAGAGTGGATATTCGATTTCGTCTCGGGACGAAATTTTTTGTGATTCTTTTCTTACTTAAAGTAGAAATCATTGCGTAAAATTTGCAACAAATCTGCTAATTAAATTAGATTAAATGACATGATATTATATAGGCGGTATAATTGCTTGCAAACGATTGCAAAAAGTTGTTTGGTATTTAATGTTATGAGCAATGTAATCATTTTAACGTATACATCATTAAATCAATGAAACTTAAGAAAAACTATTAGTCGATAATCAATTAACAGATTGTTTAGTGTAATGCTTGAATTATGACTCACGATCGATAAACTAATATAATTCTAATCTTGGTTATATGATCAATTATAAATATTATGATACTTGATCTTAGGAATTTCTATCATACTGTGGTAAAATACTAAAAACCTGATAATAACGAAATCAGGAGAGCATTTTCGCTTGCCCTAGTACACAAGATCTTGGTGGCCAATTGTGACCACCTCTTCGAGAAATAACACGGTCAGGAAACTTTTCTTGCAAAAATGCGATTGTTTCGTTGCTTGTGTGGCACGTAGCGCCGTCTTGCTGAAAATAAACGTTGTTTACATCAATATCATCCAATTCCGACCATAAAAAATCATTAATCATAGCTCGGTAGCGCAATCGATTCACCGTAATAGTTGCACCAGCCTCATTTTCTTATTAACGTAGCCTCCGAGATGAAAATGGGCCTTATCATTGAAGATGGTTTTCGATGAAAATGCAGATTTTGATGCATTTGAATCATTTGATGCATTTGATCAGCGAAGATACGACGTTTATGGTGATCGACCGGCTCGGCTTGAGTTTTTGTGTTAACTGAACTTTAAAAGCCTTAAGTCTTTATGCAAAATACGGTGTAATGTCGTTTGTGTTATGTCTAATTAGATAGATCGACGAGGAATTGACAAACCTGTGTTTTCGCCAACACTACGGGCTACTGCAGCAATATTCTCAGTTATTCTTAAGCGACGCACACGGTTTCGATTCTTCACATCACTAACTTGTCCTAACAGCTCAAATCTATCCACCAGTTTCACTAGTGCCGGCCGAGAAGGTGCTTCCCGACGACACAAAAGTGCTTTAGTTTTGCGAACTGTGACTGCAAAATTTTCACCATTTTTGTAGTGAATCTTAACAATTTCAGTGCGTTGTTGAACCGTGTATCGTACCATTTTTAGTAATGGCGTAGTTTTTACTTGTGAAATGTCAAAAGATAACAGCTTTAAAATTGACAGCTGCCAAAATAGCATAGGCTATTCAAAATGCAATCTCTTATTGGAAAACCCTTTATAACAAAAACCGCTAAAATTTTGTTTACAAATATTGTCGAATTATAAAAATTAAGGCTTTCAAGTGAAGATCTAATCAATTAATGACTAAATTCAAGGGTAAAATGTCTGCCTGTTATCTATACATCATTCACACATAATCTGATTTCTCTTATACATCAAGAAAATTGTATCGTGTTTGATGTATGGCTCTAAATGACTGATAACGAAACTCGATCATCCATCTAACATTTTTTGCCCAACGTCAAACTCAACGAACTTCAGTCCAGGGTAATTTGCCCATTTCACCATGGGCACAATAAAATTGTTGTTTCATCTGATGAAACAAATTAGCACAATTCCGAGTCTTACTCCTACTCCATTTCTATCCCTTATGATATTGGTAAGAAATCTAAAGTACCGAATTTTTGAGCAAAATATACTAGATCTAACTCGAAAATATTTTTTGTACGTTTAGCGAGTCCAGCAATTTTTTAGTAATTATATAAGAAAATTTCGAGTCAAATTAATATTAGTCTGGTGGAGCTCATATCTAAAATAACACCAAAACTAGTAATTTTAATTTAAGAACAAATTAAACATTCACAAATCTTAATTCAGAATATTTTGTGTATAATTTTATTAGGCGCTCTTGTTCATATAGACCTGCAAGGCTCATGTGATCAATATACGAATTTAATACTCTTCATCAAGAAACTTGCCATAAACTCTTAACATTATTTTTGCTACTCCTATTACTTGGGACTGCATCTGAGCGCTTAATAATTTCGTTGTAGCAGCAATTAATAAGAATACTCTGCTACCTGAATTTTATAAAGTTATATTCTAGCTCCTAGATTGCCATCGAATAAATTTAAACACAGCTACGCTTTAACAATCAATCAAAACTTGGGTTAGTTTACTTGTTAAAAGTTTACTTGTTAAAAGTAAACTAAGATTTTCCCAATGTTTGTATAGTTAGAGCTCTTGCATGCTAGACGGTTACGGGATTAGATTAACGTTTACGCAATATGGAATGATATGGAGACGAAACTTGGTTAGCATACCCAGCAGAAGACGAACGAATATCATATAAAGAGCCTTCGTAACAAAAGAGCCAAACATCTTTTGATCAACGTTTAACAAAACCAAGCATAGAATTGTATTTATTGATAATATTTTCGATATGGCCTCTAAAGTTCGATTTAGAATCACAAAGGACTCCTAAATCTCGAACGGAGATAGCATATGTTGAGCACCTAGGGTTCTAGATTAAATTCAATTAATTTCAGGCTTGTTATGCTTTTCTTCTAGAAAAATTTGTCTGTAAACGAATTGAGAAACAAATTTCTTTAATTGTTTCAAAATTACTAAAATGGCTCGAAAGTATCGTAGATTCAAAGTACTTATCAAACTACCAAAGCACCGAAAAAGCACTATAGTATCGACAGAATCACCCCTGATCTTTATCCCTTTACCCCTTCGCGGTTCAACAAAGATTGCATTCATCAATTGATGAAAGAATCGAAACAAAGGTTTTGAATAATTGCAATCTCCATGAGTTTTCCGCTTATAAGAATTTAGGTTTATGAGCCCACATTCATACAAAGTTCACCTAGTAATTAACAGACATAAAAATAATAAAAGATTAAAACGAAATCTCAGGGGATGGGAAAATTTCTGGTTTTCAGCAGTTTTTCGGTTATGAGGAGTTGCCAGATAATATTTTCTAATTTGTTGAGCATACGTTCACACAAAGTTCACCCGATATGAGGAGCTTCCAATTATAAGGGCTTGTTAGAGAAAATATACTAAATTGTTGAACACACGTTATATACGGTTCACTCAGTATTTAACTGACATAAAATTTAAAAAAAATTGATGTTGGTTAATTAATTCCGTTAAACGGAATCTCGAACGAAGATAATAAAGCTGGTTTTCAGGAATATTCCGGTTATGAGGAGTTGCCAGAGATATCTTTATAAATTATTAAGAATACATTCACAAAGTTCACTCGGTTATTAACTGACATTCAATTTAAAACATTTCCAAGACGAAATTAAAAGAAACTGGAATAATGTTTTCATTTGTTTTCCGGTTACAAAGAGTTCTCAATTAAAAAATTTGAATTCTTCAGCCCACTTTTAAGCAAAGTTCAATCATTAATTAACACAAATAGAATTAAAAAAATTTTAAGAAGGAATCTCACGGAATGTTCCGGTTATGAAGAGTTATCAAAGAAAACATTCTAAACTGGTTAGCGCACGTCCACCCAAAGCTCGACCTGTAATTAATAGATATAAAATTTTCAAAAAATTTAAAACGGAATCTTAAGGGATGAATAACATTTTACTTTTTTGAAGTTATTCGATTATGAGGAGTTGTCAGAGAAAATGTTCGTATTTGTTCAGTTGTGTGTTTCAACAGATATAACATTTGTTTAAATTTCCAAGACGGAATTCAAGGATGGAGAAAATTTTCGTTTTCAGGATCTTCTGGTTGTAAGGGGTGGTCAGAGAAAATATTTTAAAATGCTGAACACACATTCACACAAAGTTAACTCAGTATTTAACGGACATAAAATTAAAAAAAAAAAAAATCGAAATTTCCGGTTATGAAGGGTTGCATGAAGAGTTAACAAGAAAAATAACTTTCTAGATTATTGAGCATATATTCACAAAATTTACCCGGTAATTAAGTTACAGTCAATTTAAAAAATCTCCAAGACTGAATCTCAAGGAACTGGAATAATTCCTGTTTTCAGTTATTATCCGGTTATGAGAGGTTCTCAACTAAACTTTTCTTTTAGAATTCAATGGATCAATCATTCATAACTTTATATACATTTATATATTGACCTTTGTAAGGTATAATTTAATCTTTTCAATCTCTGTTACGGGCCCCTCGCTAAAAGAAATAAATTCTTTGGCTCAAATATCAAATGATGGGAATGTTAAGGTCAATAGCGTTTGAATACTTATAATATCGGTTCCACAATGCAATGCAGATTTTTATAATCATGATAACGTCCGGAAGAACAATGTTTTTAGTTGACTCCGGCATCCAGGATCCCTTCTGTAATTTATTCTCATATTTTATATGATACCATTTTCTATTGGTTGAAAGATCGGCGTTGTGCACAAATACATATACCAAAAATATTTGGGTATCGAAACCACACGGAATGCTATGACACATTATCCTGGTAAACAGAAAGGTTATATGTTGTATTTCCATTTTCATGTTAAATTTCACCAGAAAGTTATCACAAATTGCGCCAGTCACCCACGCAATTTCATTAGAAGAGCATAGAGTCATAAAATAGATGAGTGTCATCCCAATTAGCTATATTTTCCAGAGTATAGCTGCAGTGGTAGTGATTTAATTTAGTTTCCCCAATTGGTGACTGAAATCAATTATGATTCGTTTCATAAATGATCGTAGTCATTCATTAACGGCGTTAAAATAATCGAATTTCAGTTTGCACATTTTCTATTTTCGTTATCTACGTTGATAGCATGGACTCCTAAACCGGTAGAAATTGTGTTATGGCCTTCTGACGCAAAACCATTCAATTTTTTTCAATTTCCGTCTTCAGTAGTTTCAATAATAAAAGCTCTAAGGAGCTTTTCTTCACCTAGATTTTTGCGAGGAAAAGCAAAAGCGATATCAATTAGTTTGAATGTTGTAACATTGGATTTTTTAAAGTAGTTGATGGAATTCCATCATACCCCATAAGGTTTCTCATTTTTCATTATTCAAATGCTTAAAGATTATAAACGAATATATTTATGCATTTTGATTTCTGCAAATCGTCCAGACATTATTTAGGAAGAGCATTGTGTTTGTTTTCTACCGCTTATATAGAAAACGTGTAGTTAATACATTATAAATAGTTATATCGGCATTTCAAAAAAATTCTAATTGAAGAAGATTTTTATTCTGTCGAAATTGTAAGTTTAGAGGTAAATAAAGGGCAGGTAAATTTACTTTATTGATAATAAATCAATCTAATACTTTTCTGAAAAATTTCTTGGATGCCACCTATTAAACAATACCTAATACCATCACCTCAATATTTCCATTTAGTCACTAGCCTGTTTCTAGGAGTTTCCTGGAAGATTTTAGTATATTTGGTAAACGTATATCCTTTAACCTACCAACTTTAAGAATAAAAATGTTTTAAAACTTGTAAGAGCTAGAAGTGCCTTAATATAAACGCCATTTTGGTGGCTGGTTCTCAAAAATGTCCCTATAAATTCATTAAAAATTTCAAACGGTGAGCAATAGCAGCTAAAAGCTGACGCAAGATTGTGGTTAAAGCGCATGTTAGTATATCAAAAGATTTTTGAAAATCTTACAATTCATTTATAACTTTTTGCAGTATTCGTAGTATATCGTTTTACGCTGTTTTCAACCTTTGTTCACATACAATCCAAATTACGCTTTACGCCAGACTGGTCTCGAATTGCAGAAAGGGTAATTAAAATAAATCGTTGTATGCTTATAAGTAATTATTTATGTGACTAGGGGTCGCCAGCGACTCATTGTCTTGTTGCTGTCTACAAATTAATTGAAATTTATCAGGAAATTGACGACATTCCTAAACACCGAGTTAAATACCTCATTAGTCACAATTGACATTAAATTCAGCACAAATTTTAACCGACAACTATAATTTACGATCCGAACATTAAATTTCTTTGTGTACCGTTATTAATATTTAATTTGTACTCATTTATCTACTTAGGGTGACCGGAAATTAACATTTTTATTTGCTTATAAATATTTAAGAGTTAGACTTTCTGTAAAAAGAATTTAAACGTAACAACCATTCAATTTGCAATCACCAATTTCTGCTTAGTGAAACCCAAATATAGTGAAAATTAACTCACTTATCGTATAACATTATAATGAAGAAGAAGTGAATGTCAATGTCACCAATTCCATATGAAACTAAACTAAACCACTTCTTAATCAAAACCTTGACTTGAATGCTTAAATACAAATCAATTCGAGATATTTGTGTGTCGCTATTGTTGTCGATTTTGCTATATACGCCGACAAAGTGGAAGTGTTCATAACAAAAATGTTAAGCTTGGATAAATTAAGTTTTAATAGTCAGAATTCTCTTCAGTCCATAAATTAGAGAGTTAATGATATTTATAAAACGATGAGAATTTCTATCCAATAATTAATCCGCGCATGCATTAAGTTGTCAACGTGTGACACTGAGCTAATTGAAAATTAATTAATCTCGCTGTTATCTAATCACCAGCTTAATAAACAATTTCTAAATATTTCACAGCTCAGATTAATTAATAAATTATTATTTATGTACTCGTACTATTACAACACACGACCTAAAATGTTAAATTACCGCTAAGTCCGAACCTCGTCTAACCATAAAGCCAATTAGCGATTAGACTTATTACGATCGTTTTATATAATTTTTGTATAGGCCGTGCAAATTATGTAAGTGAACATAAATTAATTAAAAATTGCAAGTTTTTTGTTGTTAATTATGATTTATGTATATTCATAATAAAACATGATTCGATTTTCGATTTCGAACTGTTCATAACATACTGAAATACCAGTCATAGCGTGACTTTGGGTTTTAATCAACCGAAACACTCGAAACAAAATTATTGTACATTATGCTTCCCGATCAGATTATTACTAATATTGTAGCACCTGATGGTGCGGTTGGTAAATACCTACATAGTTTACGGTTGTTGAATCGAAAGTTGTAACTTTAAACTATATGGAAGTGTAGTCAGCCGCATATTTAGATGTATGTAATTATATTTTGCTGCAATAACATCGCGCGATCGGTGCGGGTAATAACTATGTAGGTATACTTACATAAAAACCTGCACCAAGGCTATCGAACCTTTATGAATGACCTAAAATGTTTATGCTATAACGATATACGATTTCTAGTTTGTCAACATTTTTATGCTTATTTGAAGGTAGGCGAGGAAAATATTACAAATCGTTCCATATATCGTTTATTTGACCTGTTTCCTATGCTAAGTTCGGTACATGCTGAGAAGATATGTAATTGCGGTTTACCGTACATTTCTTACATAAATATAGCAAATAAGACGCATACACATAAATACGAAATTCCAACCTCTTCTTAATAGAGCTAATCGTAAAATTTTATCGTCTTTATTTTGGTATGTTTTTCTAATTCAAATTTAAATTTCATATGCGGCTCTCATAACAAGTTTTTTTGTATACACAAGTTTATTTATTGATCAAGATTTTAATTTTCTGTTTAGGATTGTGTGTACATCGCTTCGAGTAAGCGTATGTTTGTCTTGTATAGATGTAATATTCTATGGCTTTGGTAGGTTGTTCTGATAAGTTGTTCTTATACTATGACGTTGACAGTTGCGCACTTATAAGTAGGTGCAGTTTGAGAAATTTAATTTCTTTTAGTTTGCTGTGTCAATGACCAATGTAATGCACAAATGCAAAAATCTGGGAAACGAAACTGAACATTATTGGCATGGTATCTTGGAAATCCAGTTCTTAAACCAACGAAATGCAACTAATTAGCTATAGCTAGTCACTTTAATGGCTTTCGGTAAAATTGATTAAATCGTTGTGTTCTCCACCCTTGTATATTACTTTACAAAGTAGTCATGTATATTACTTTACAAATTTTAACCATTAGCCTAAGTTACCGAAATTTGAGAAAATAGTTTTCAAAAACACCTCTGGGTGTCGATTGAGTTAATTGATTTATCGGGGTGAATTTTTATATTTTCGGAGGCTTTTTCCGTTTCCCGGTAATTTTAATCCAATTTCGACCCACCGAATAAAACATTAAGAAAAATTAAAACAAAAAATTAAAAAGTTAATTTTTAATAAAAATTGGTTTGGAAATTTGTTTGAAATTTTGTCCTTTCTACATTCTTTAGAGTAAAATATCCTTTCCTGTACTAAAATTTCCTGGTTTCATTTAAGTTGTGAAATATCTTATAATCAAGAAAACGATGGATTAAACTTCTCAAATACTTAGGTGTTGACGATTTGCATCAAATGTAAATGTTTGTTTAGCTAAAACGAAATGGCCGAGAATTGTATAAATCCATTATTTTTAAATCTATAGTTGTTTGATTTTTCGAATTAAATCGCAAATAATAAATCAAATTCCAAACCATAAATTTTTGAGTTCACTATAGTCAAAAGTGTCATTCGACCCATCTTTCAGTTTTGGCAAACCGACATGTTTTACACAACTTGACACAAGATTTTACAAACCGGAAGTTCCGCATAATAGACTAAGTTTTCACAAAACAGAAGCTGTTACACTTTCAAACCGCAGGCGTTGCCTTGAGTGATGCTAAAATATTTACAATTGACTATGGAATGGATTGTGCTGGCTTCATAAATAATTAATTAAATTTACTAGACAATTTAAAATGTCCCGGGTCTGATAATAAAACAGTAGCCGTTTGAGAAAATTAATATTTAATTTTCAGCATAGTTTCCTTTTAAGTCGATACAATACGGGAGATGCCGAATCGATTCATAGCCAAATTTAATCAATTTGGCCAATGTATTTTTTAGCTAAACGAGGAATCGATCGAGATAGTCAATATTAGTTACACCATGTACCCATGTTTTCATGTTTCATCAACGGTTACAAAGCGGCACAAAAACTTCTTCCGATTATGCTTGAACATATTCAAATTGTATCGCCCTTTCTAGCTTTTACAGGTCGGTAGGCACACGCGGCTCCAATTACGCATATCGATCTGTGCTCGTACGAACAAACTTAAACTCGTGCATCCATAATTTTACTAATGTATTCGATGGAATAGATGTGCCATAACGCTATTAACTCTCAAACACCAACTTCTTGACAAATTGTTAAGACATTTCAGAATGGCACTTCCCAAAGGTGACATTGATTTATATTAGTGGCAACATCTATTAATCAGACCCTGGTTTTTCAAACCAGCTAGTATATTTCCGTTTAATTACAACTACGCTCTGGCAAACTGCAAGAGCAATTAAGACAATGAGGACTGCCTACAAAAAAACCTGTGTTCAAGAAACCGGACCTAACTACCATGGCTTTGTGTTCGGTATGTAAGGGCTATAACAGATAACTTGTTACACGTACACCTAAAGTTACTCCACCCATGCTGGAGCAGCCAACACCATGCTTTACAAACTGCTCCAGACATTACAAATAAGAGTACAAAAAATTAATTACAGAACCAGAAAATTTGTAATAAAAAAAATTAATTTGGAATATAAATAAAGTTTTTGAATCATCATATACGGATTAACACTATGAAACGCCTTAGAGAAATCCAATAAAACCAATAAACGTTGTGAACCTTAAAAATTGAAGTAAGATCGCCAGAATCTGGACTTGCATTACTTTTCTAACACCTTGGAAAGGCCAGGTAATATACTTATTGGGCGAACATCCTTAACACCGGCAACAATATAATTTTTTAGAATTGGAACAACAGAAGCAAATTTCCACAAATTCGGAAAAACTGATTTTGACAAACATTGATTAATTATATATGTCAACTGTGAAAGAAAGAGATAATAAGAGATTAATATTTCTAAATCATCTTTATCATATACTAAGAATAGTATCCACCACGCATTACTGATCCTCAAATTTTTTAAATTCTCGTTATATTTCACAAATCAATCGCCGGACCATTTATAAGTATATCACATTTTCTTTTACAAAAACTTGTTAAACAGACGCCGAAATATGTAAATCCGGCCCTTTTTTAATAAAATAAAACACATTTGCTTGTTTAGAAAATGAAAGAATTATTTATTGAAAGTATACTCCATCTGCAGCTACAACTTTCCCCCATCGTTCAGACAATTTACGGATATCTGCTCTGAAGAAATCCTGGTCTTTGGAGGCTTTTCAGAAAGAAACGACTGCACCGACGGGAATAAATAGTAATCTGAAGGACATGTGGACACGGGTGTGGTGGAACTTCCCAGTCCTTTTCTTTTAAATAATTGTTTACAACGTTTGCAACATGTGGTTTTGCATTGTCGTGCTGAAAAATTAAGTTGTTGTGTCTATTCTGGTCATTTTTCCTCTATAGCTTGCTTCAAACGTATTAGTTGCCATCAGTAGACATCGCCATTAATAGTTTCACCTGATCCCAGCAGTTCATAATACACCACATCTTTCTGATCCCACCAGATACAGAGCATAACCTTATTGCAATGGACCTGCTTCACCTGGCTTCATTTGGTATTCTTATAATAAAACAATTTTTCATCTCCAGTGACTATTCAATGCAAACAACTTTTCCTTTGTTGTCTTTGAAGTAGTTTTTCACAAATGGGTTTTCGACGTTCGAGGCCTCATGTGGAACTCAGTTTCTAGCTTTTTGAACCGTCCCGATTATTTGTAAACGTTTTGCAACAGTTGATCGATCAACATTTAATGATACAGGCAATTGTGATTGTGTTTGAGAAGAATCCTCAGCCAATAACGTTTCCAATTCAGTATCTTTAAATATTTTGGGAGGTTTTCCATGCTCTTTATGTTCAATATCCAAATTATCATTTTTAAATCGTCGAAACCATTATTTGCACGTTGTATTCGATGGGGCATGCTCACCGTAAATTTCCACAAGCAAACGATAAGTTTCCGCTGCATTTTTCTTTGTAATAGAATAATAGAATAAAACTTTCCTCAAATGGTGTTTATTTGGAATAAAATCCGACATTTTCAAGGAGCTAAAAATACTAGTTGTTTACACTTCAATCAAATGTCGCATACTGCGTTGACAGCTGACATCAAGTACTATATAGAATACCAGTAATGCCCATTTATAGTACACGTAAGCAGTACTAGTAACGACACCTATTGGGAAAGGGCGGAGTCTTTTCACACACCCAATACAAGATAATAACGCTATCAGAGCTTTAGTTCCAGATGTATAAGCATTTACATTTGCATATGTGAGGCTCGTAACTCGAGACTTCGAGAAGTTGAAAGTACATATCTAGGTGTCAGTTATATCTTACATAGATATTATGTTATTATTTGATCAATATTTTGTAATAACTTTACAATTAACAAAGTTATTGTGGCTTAAATGACCTTGTAACTTGATACTTTAATATACAAATAATCTGACCTTTGTGCTTACAAACTGTTATCAATATTTTCGTATGAAATCAATTTCCATATACAAGTGTACATCTTTGTATCGAAATTCCACTGTACAAGGTCGTTAATCGAATGCAACTGTGGCAAACCGATTACCATAATAGTAGTAGCCCAAAATAGAATTTCAGTTCAGCGAACGAATTAATGCAAACATAAATAAGGTATAAGACCTGATTATGAATATCAATGCGTTGATAAACTATGCATATAAAACGAAATATTTTAATTTGATTTATTTAACTGTTAATTTGGAATCTATTGGTATGGTTTAGATGTAAAATATCTATAACAAACCAAAAAGGTATTATACGACACTACAAAATAAAATTGGCAACATTGTGTATAAAGTATATTCGTATTTTCTCGTCATACGTCCCTTCCGGGAAACACCTTCCACTTTCAAATTTTTAATTGAAATTCTTCTCATTATATAGCCAAATCACAAATCATCCGCGATTGCTCAACACTTCCAACAACAAAATCTTAAAATATTCTATCCATTTAATCACTTTCAATCGCGTTTTATACACTAACAAAATTTTTTTGTCTTATGCTTAGTTACGTACGTCAAAATCCAAATCGCAACAAAGAAACTTTTACACGCATACACACCAAACGAATTCGATTGCATTCAATTTATGATTAATCTATAGAACGACACACGACTAGTAAAGTTATTTGACTATCTGGCGCATTTTTAAGAAAGTAACTTACCTTTTTCAATAAAAATGTCTAAGCTTAGTGTTAAAAAAATAAAAAATGTTCAACCTCGAAATGATTTTGTAAGAGCTACGTATAAAATAAAATTGTTATTTGTCTAAAACATTACATGAACGAGTAACACCGCTTGCATTATCTCATGTAAAAGTTGAGATTTTAAATAAGTCATATACGGTGTGAAAGGGTTAAATAAATAACTAGTTATTATAAGCTCTATTGTTTTGTCTTAAGCTTTAATTAGTTACAGTACGAGTACGCATTCATACTTTTGTGCGACTAAGGTTATGCCATTAATAAGTATGCATTTACAGTTTGGGGCTGCAACTCTTTGTCTCAACAATATTTCTCGAAACAGGTTTACAATTGCATGGGAACGTCTGGCACGAATGTCGATTGATTTGTGTTCTAAATCCTATTCAACGACTTGATCATGCTCCAATTGTGTAAGAAGCCTTCCGCGTGGTGCAATCTTCTGTTCGTGCCGTCACCTCACATAAAATCTTTTTTGATTGATTTTGATGTACGGAATTGTCTCAGTACTCTATTTATAGACAGTACACTGCGGAAGATGCATAAAATAATTTTTGGGGTACGAATTGGGATGAATTGGAATTCTAGCAAATTTTAATTTTGGTGAAGCTGGATTTAACTGGGACAAATCTTAACGAGTGTAGGCCAAGTTTGGTACGGCTATAGTGAGTGGAAGAACTGGATACTTCTTTGGCCGATTATATTTTCAAATTTATTTTGTAGTAAAATCTAAAACTTCATCCTGGATTTATGTTCCAATCTCGGTTCAGCTTAACATACCAGATTCGAACATAACTAGTTAAGAAATTGCCTGGTCCGGTAGTTAATCTGGCATTGAATAACATTGATAGTTTTGGAACCATTGCCTTTGGGATTTTAAAATTTTTTTTTGCTATTTCGTGGTAGGCCAATTCAGGGGTTCAATACTAATGGATTTTGAGTAATTTTTAATATAATTCAAATAACTATGGTTTCATTAAATTCTAGTGGAAGTTGTGGAGTTGCACGAGGAGACATTCCTATGTCTAATGTTTGTAATACCATCGTTATCCATAAAACCTATTAAGCCTGTATTCTTCCTCTAGTAGATTAGAATTGTGTTGTCATTGTGTTACTAACTATCGGCTATTCCTAGGTGTTTGTAATCGGGCCGATTTTGTCCCACTTTTTTAACCTATTCTGGCCAGTTCAATATGTTTCCGAGACATTTTCTTAATTAACGCTTAACACTACAAAATTCAATTGTATAGTGATGATTCCAACAGTGTTGTGCGTTTGCGCGTAATTCGGAATGGTCGACATATTGGTGTCGAAAATAGCGTAGAAAATGTCGACAATTCGTAGAATATGTAGAATATTCGTAGACATGTTTAAAATACGGGCGTCTACGCGTCATCTACTAATTTTTACGTGTCGCACTTCTCAATATTGAATTAAAAATATCTTTCCACTAGAATTCTGAATGGCGCAATATGATCGCAACGTTACTACTAATGGGAATCTAGACCCTAATGAGTTCGAACTACTCTATTCTACGGAATTAAATACGTTGTTGTCTGTTCGGCAACAATACCATATTCTCATTTGTGGTGTAATCGTTTCATTTTTGGGAAAGGAACGTGTTAGATTAGAAAAGTGCAAGCGAAATTTTTTAAACGCTGTACAAAAACAAAATGGAAATATCAAAATTGTACACTATCATGGTCGAGAGAGGTATTCCATCGCGATAAATACGTTTACTTGTTAAGAGATGGCGCACAAAGCCCATGATATATTAAAATATATTTATTAGTAGATGACCCGGTGAACTTCGTACCACCTAAAATTGATTTGATTGTAACTCTTCGTAAGCGATTATGAATGCCAATCAACCTTCCAACTCCAATTCATTGAGATCGGTAATATTGGCCGCACTATGTACGGTTTGAGTTTCGTTTGGTGGTTAAATGAAACTCGTTCGTAATTCAAATGAGTTCAATGTCTTTTCTATGCATGGAAAAGAAATGAGGTTAATATTCAATGCAAATCTTAGTGGTAAACTACTGCCGACAGTGGCTGCAGACACGCGAATTCACGGCTTACAGTTGTCCATACGCGAAACACGGAAACTCCCATCGAAGTTTCCCTTGATAATCGTCGCCTCTATGATGATGTTCATAAGATTTTTCACCGTCAGTCTCGTTTCACTGCACAGTCTAGAATGATTGGTGTTACACAACATGATGATGAGCCTACTTTAAAATTGTGCAAATTGTGAGGTGGTAATCCGGGCAATTCCAGCAAATTCAATGATTCTGTGAGATAGTTGACTACTTCATCCTGTATTATAACTGTGATAAGCGGCTTGAAGGAAAACTACTGTCCTGGAATCAAATTTTGAATGGTCGCGTTGGGATCATCGACATCTTTGTTTTTCGGCGCCAATATGGCTCGTTTGCTCAACCAATTATGGTTTTTTAAGTTTTGCACTATGTTCGGAAAAACACGTCGAATGAGCTTTGCCTTCGATTCGGTCAACCGGCAGAAATCAGTGGGTAATGTGATAAGTCTAGTCGAGATGCTAACTGCGATTTTCCTATTGTAATTTCCAACAATTGCTTCGAAAACATATCTGTAGTTTGATCTTGTTAGTCGTCAATCGGATTATCTTCACATGCCGCCACAAATTTGATGATTTCAAGCACACATTTAGTTTGTCACCTGCAGTTGAACGTGAAATAACAGGAAGAGGCTGACCAAAATTAGCGGACAACAGAATCATGGTTCCACCAAAAATGTTTTGATTGCAACAAAGATCTTTGAAGGTTCTGTCCAGTGGCTCTAGTGTCCTTTTCTGATCAAACGGTCAATATGCATCTCCGTAGAATCTTGGTATATCATTGATTTGCGATTCAGTGGCAATTTCAGTATATATAATGTGCAGTTCGTCCGCTTTCTAATAAAGTTGCTGCTGTTCCAGATGAAGCCAATGCCAGGGCAACTCCATGCTGTGATCGAATCGACACCTAAAGCAATTAAATTAAGAACGTTTTTACAGTCCCTCCGGGAGCATCCAGGAGGAAAATGCCACCAGTTCCATTGTTCACAGCTTCTATCCCAGAGTCGTACGCATTCTTTTGTTGTTAATTCAATTGTGGAATATTTGTACCAACTGCTTAGGCTAATGCTTCAGTGTCGTATTGTTGTTCTCTTTGTAATTCGTGGTTGAATACATCGTGCATTAAACGATTAGGTGATATCATGCCCAAATACGACAACACTTTATTCGCCATCAATAAATCGAGAACTCGTGTTCCTTGTCGTCTCATGCAAAAACAGAAATACTGGCAGATTAAAAACCACTAGCTCCACCTACCTCTGAAAATTCAAATCGAAGCTTTAGTTTACAATTTTCGCGATAAAATTTAATATACCGTTCGGCTTAGATCTGCCTAAAATCCAGGATTTTGTTAGTATTCGGGATATTTTTAGATTCCATGTTTTTGATAATCCGATATGCATCTTATCACCACGAAATGAATTATTTTATAATATTTTTATCAATCTCTTTGCACATTACTTATGAAAGATAAGTTCAAGTTTGAATATTTTCTTCTTGCACACATGTAAAATATCTGTCCAATAACTGATTTGAAAAAATACAATAATAAATTAAACGGATTTTTAAAATATTGAAGATTTTATCAGATTTTCCAAACAGTTGCAAATGTTTTATCCGCTACTGTACTTGTATTTTCCGCATACAATGATGATACGAAATATTCTAAACATGAGGTAATAAAGACATACCCACTTCTAAAATAATTTCATTAAGCTAACAAAAATTTCACGCATATGCTAATAAAATTAGGTTATGTCAATACAAATATCTAAAATAATTCAAGCGCCATTGATACACATTTCCAATATGTTCATATACGAAGTATGTCTATACGTGTATGAAATCGTTTCAATTAGTTGCTTACCGCGTAGAAATATTCAACAAAGAAAAATTGGTTCCAATTTGCTAAGTTGAAGACGTTTAACAGGTTTTAAAAATTTATTTTTAGGTTAGGAATTATTTATGTGCTCATCAAATTTAGCCACCTATCGATTTTTATACATACTCATGTTTTGGTTAACTTATTCTTCTCATTTAAGGCAATTTGCGAGTATTCACCATATACGTCTGTATACATTTTAATTTTATGTCTTCAAGAAACTTTTAAAAAATATGTAAGAAATAACTGTTTATCGAATCAAGAATTTTGTGTTTACTTTTATTTAATAAACAAAAACATTCAAAGACGAAAAGTTAACAACAAAATTATGTCACATAATATACATTTGAGTGTGTGTATGTGCCATGCTATTAATAATAATACGAAAGACTTGAGCAAGTGACGAACCTAAATTTTAAGTTTTTTATAAAATTTATGTAAGACAACAAGTTTTTATCTTGTTTAAAATAGAAAATCCGTATTCAATGCTAATCACATATCGTTTTGATATCAGCATGTGCAATATGGTAATCAAAATATCTCATATAATGATCACAACCTTGACATATTATCAATCATGCAGATAAATCAAAAATTTTAAATGCGATTTCTTATGAATAAAAGACGTAGTTGGTTGTTTAGTCTGCCATCATCGTATATGTAACTTAAGAAACAAAAACCTGATTTTCTTATAATAATTACGCTAGTTTTAATTGAATTATAAAAAAAATGTAAATATTTTTTTTATGTAAGCTAAAAATCAGATTCTTCAAACCCGATTCAAAGTAGTTAGAATCGCGAGTATTATGCAATTTTATTTTATCGTGTTGTGTTTTTGCAATTCTTAAGTACATTCTTGGTTATATGCAATTATTTTATTTTTATCTTGATTACGAAAAATGCATTAGATGGTGTCATCGCCGTATAATTTATTATTTATGTGCAGTTAGGATTGGTATTTTGTATGAGAAGACGTGTATAATGTTTACCAAAGATTTTTCTTAATATACGAGTATTTGATACAACGTTTTATTGATGTGTAATTAAACGCTGCATACGCTTTAATTTTGCTGTCATAGTAGAACTATGATACACGTATCAAGCGCTCCGTTTACTGAGTATGTGAATCTGATAAATCAATATTGAATGATCACCGACTTTTTTTAGAGAGCGTCAGAGGTAATAAATTACCAAAGTTAAAGATAAGCATTGAAATCTTTGAAAGCAGTGGAATATCTTCGTGTTCCTCGACAGAGTAAAAGGCGAGTATATCCGGGAAGTAAAATGAAAACACCGTTACGTTCAAATGAGATCCTATTTGAACTTATGAGCCAAGCAATCTTGATATTGAAATAGACCCTAACTGACAGGGACTAACTGACTAAGAAAATGAAAGGGGATTGAAAACTGAATTAGCTCGCTGACAAGCAAAGTTAAAAAGCTAAGTTGACTCGTTAAGCATGGTCATTATATGAAAAATACTGAACACATAAATAACTGGCAAACGATTGACGATTAAATGACGCGTTTTAACAAAAAAGTAAAATTAGTAGTAGGTTCACACACTGCATGCACAAACGACACACAAACAGTCACGCAAATCGCAAGTGTTACACATAAGTTTTGTATTATTTTTGTACTACTGAGATAAGCTCATCAGGGTCAACAACACATGTCGAGCATACAACATGCGGAATATTTAGTCTGAAATATTTTCAGACAGCTGACACCGATGCAGTAAAGATTTACTTTTTACATTTTGACCTTACTCGCCCTTATAGCATGAAAACTGATAAGCTTCAAACGTTTGAGAAAGGGAGGTAATCGAAAATTGTCTTCAAAACTATTTATGTGGATATTGTGGTACGGAGACCATACCTGACTAATATACTGGAGCAGAGGTCGAACTAAGGTAATGTAGAGCGCCTTCGCAACAGATGGATCAAAGAATCCCTAGACCGATGCCTTAGGAAGCCAAGCACGGAGTTTTCTCTGTTAATCATATTACTAATATGTTCCAAAATGTTTAATTCACTAACACAGACAACACCCAGGTCTCGAATGCACGATGCCTAAGTTGAAAGGGTATAAGACTTTCCGAGGGTAAGTAATGGATTAAAGGATTGATATTTACCAGTTTGCAAAGAGGTTAAGGTCGGCTTGTAAAAGATTGGCAACAGCGTTTGTTAATATATTTTTATAAATTTTCATATGTCGTCTGAATAGAATATGATATCGACGATTTATTATATAAGACTCCACCCAGAACAGGATCTGTACTGGCAAGGCAAAGACTTTTGGTTTGAGCATAATTATGCTGTGGGAAACCCTATCAAAGACCATGTTCTCTAACTGTTCTGACATCACTATAGTGGTAATCAAGATAATCATACACCCAAATCAGCGAAGAGGACTGATTTTTCACTGGTCTTTTGGGCCGCATAACAAGCTAGTTGACCTCCATCCGTGGCGAAGGCCAAAGAAATTCAAGAACAATGACAATTATTCATTGTGAACGATAACATTCCAGAAGAAATCAATCTCACCGAGGACGAAATAGAAATTGTTTACAAAAAAATTTTAGACACAATCCAGATGGAAGGTTTTTAAACTATACTTTTAAAATAAGCCATAACATTTTAGGAGAATCAAGAAATATGGATACAGCCAGACTATTACAACTCGAAAAGAAGCTTACCAAGGATGCTTCATTCAGGCAGATGTGTCACCAATTCGTGCAAGAATACATCGATCTGAAGCACGTGGAGTTCACCCGAGCCATACGAACAACCAGCAAACAAACCTAAAACGGAACAAAGCAGCCTACAGCGATGATGACTAAAGTACAAATTAGAACTTTCACAGTTAGACAAGATTAAAATTCTTATAAAAATTCTTCTTATAAAGATGCTATATGGAAGAAAAATAGCTTTGCTAGATACACTAGCAACATGCTTTGTTGCATCGCGAACTCTATAATAAAAGTTTTGTGGCATTTTCACAAACATGCACACCTACAATATCATACGAGTATTTTGATTGTTGACCTAGTAAAAGGAAGTATAGTAATCATGAACAATTTTGACCTAGAGATTTTTGTCAGATTTACCATTCGCTATATCGCAGAAGTAAAAAAGTACCTTTTAAAAAATCTCGGTGTGTGCGTGCAGACTAAATGTACGTGCCCTCTGTACAGCCCAAACGGTTTGTCCAAACGGAATGAAACTTCATTCTTAAGCTTTTTTCATTAATTTGGAGATCCCAGTGATTTTTAGCTGAGATCGGTTTACCGGAAGTAGCAGCTTCGTTAGAGCTTTTTTGTAAATATTTTATATAACTAATTATAAAGTAAAAAATTCTAAATTAAATTTGCAATAATATCAGTCCAGGTCGTTTCTCCAAAACTTAAGCGGAAATGACGTTTTTAAACGAAAAAATTTTCAACAAAAATACGGCGCTGTGCAGCCCAGACGGATTCATTGTGGGATGAAACTTCATACATAACCTTTTTCCACAAATTGGAAGATTACAGTGAATTTCAGGCCAAAATCAGCTCACTGGAAGTGGCAGCCTCCATAGAGGCTTTTCCGGCTTTTGCAAATATTTTGAAAAGTTTATAGCATTTACGAAAATACGTTTAAATTAAAAAGATTGTAAATTTTATTAAACAAAAAACCTATTTTGAAAACCAATCTATTTTACCAAAATTCGGCATCTCTACAATCCAGGCGGATTCACTATTTCTAATCAAACTTTATATTTAACCTTTTACCATTAATTGTTAGATTAGATTACGAAATTTGGTGGAAATTTGTATATCGGAAGTGGCAGCTCAAGGGGAGTTTTTCAACAACGACCGACCTTGTTGGTTTTCTGAAATTTAAGCCGGGATACTGTTTTTTTATTGTACAGATCTGACCAATTATTGTTCAGCAGACCATCTATCAGAATATCAAGCGATGACGTTCATGATTTTTTTGATTTTCTTACTTGGGGTGCTAAATTTTTTATGTGGCTTTTAAAACGATTTTAATAAATCCATGTCGCTGACTAATTATTGTAAATAACTAACCAATTGTGACAAATTAGGTCTACCTTTTGTTTTTTACAAAATTCGCTTGATGAGATGCCAGCTCCATTTGGAGTTAACCGGAAGTATCTTTAATTATATTTAAAAGTAAAATATTCCAGTGTTAAGTACAAACAGACATCATGATTGTTGTATAACTGTACAATAAAAGAACGCACCCAAATATATTTGGCAGATCTATATTTGACAGTTATTTTACTTGACAGTTTAATTCTCTAATATGTATTTACTTACACGAATTTTAACTAAAAGTGATCATATCACTTTACAAATTATTACTTATTATGTTACCTGTAATGAATTAACGTTCCATATCTTTAACCAAGGTGTTAGATTTAATTATACACCAAGAATATGCAAGTGCCACCTAATTAAATTATTATTATTTTTGTTTTCAGATATATTCGTACGCCAACGATCACAAAATTGTACGTCATCAGTCCGGCGATCACTGACTTTCAGGTAAATATTAAAAGCGTAACAATATAATTACACCTGTCACATGCTAACCATGACACTTTCAATAAAACATGTGCGGGATGACCTCCATAATATACCATCCAACTAAGTAAATAATCTTTTAGTATATCAAGCGCAGAATAATTATTTATATAATACTTTAGAAACGCGTTTGTATATTTATTCGTAATTAATCCATTATTTCCACTACAAAACTGCATTCCACATCACAATAAATACCAACCATTCCTATGTAATAATTTTTCGCCTTATCTGCGCGACTCCATTTGATTTTGCATATATCATACGGCGCAGTATCAAAATTTTCTTAAGAGATCTGTACGAGTAATATGAAAAATTAAAAAATTCATCGAACGAGAATATCACTTATTACGTTTCTCATACAACTGTTACGTATACGAAAATTGTTTAATTCATGGCGGTCATTCAACATCTTGGAATGCCGAGTCACAACAACAATATATTTATGAAGAATGAATTAAGAAAAGGCCGCGCGCGCGCACTTTAAGATAAGAATTAAATTCACCTGTTCAATGAATTGTGGTGAAAGTTTTTATTGCCGCGTATTTTTTATGAGTCGATGATGTGTATTCGGATTTGACCTAAAATTTAAGTAAACGTAAACAGATAAATATTTAACACGTTAGGTGTGCTCGCATCGTGGTTAATATTTAGAATTGGTGTCTTAGTTATAGACTTACTGGTGGCGATGATGTTAAGTTTATTTTATAGTCTTTGAAGAAAATAAATAATTTTATAGATTTTATACTATTTAGTCATATTGTATAATATAATATTATACGATTTGATCGAGTATAATGAATGTATGGTATTTTTGTGCTTTTTAGTTTAGTTTTAAGCCGACACAAATTGGGTATAATATACTCGTTTATCTTATCCAAACACAATTCAAGTTTCTTGTTATTTCTATAGTAATACATATATACTGTTACGTCTGAGATTTTCAGATATATAATGGATCGTTTAACTTATGATGAAATATAAATGTAAGAATTTTTGTTATTAAGCTGGCAAATTAACGCTTATGCGGCGCAATATATTTTGGGTATACAAATCAGTTTCCGCGGTTCGACAAAAGATGGTGCCACACCAGTACGTTATGTTTAAAATTGCCCGATGTAAAACGTCATATTCTAAGGTTGAACATCTAGGAACAACATAACCTTAAATTATTAGCGATTTTGTATAAGCAATAAGCATCAATTATTTTTTTTCTTGTGAAAATGTCGAGTTTCGAACCGATGAACACCATAGAAGTGTATGGTGTGGCTGCCTTAAGTGAGAGAAGTGGTCGAGAGTCGTTTCAAAAGTTCAAGAATGGTGAATTTGATGTCGAAGACAAAGTATGTAGCGGAAGGCTGAAAGAGTACGACGTCGCGGAATTAGAAACTTTATTGGATGAAGATTCACGCTAAACGCAATAAGAACTTGCACTTACTTTAGAAGTGATACAATAAGCAATTTCACATCGTTTAAAATAATTGGGAATGATTCAAAAGCAAGGAAATTGGGTTCCATATGAACTGAAGCCGAGAGATGTTGAAAGCCGATTTTTTCATGTGAAATCTTGCTTAGGCACAAGCCTAAGTCGCAAGTTACCTAAGTTGCTTAGGCGCAAGCAATTGAAAGGTGGGAAAAAGTAGTGGGTAACCTACCGTTTTTTCACAATAAATGCAACATTTTTGATAAAAATGGCCGAGATTTATTTGTATACCAAATAAAAAAGATACAATTAACAAACTTCTTTACTTTAAAAGTTATAAAGGAAATATATTTCGAGATGAAAATGCAAAAAACAACTGACTGTATTCTTTCGTAATTTATGATGAATACCGGAAAACCATAACAACACATTGTAATTAATTAAATACATACTGGGCGCTCCTGGCCGCTAAGCTGCCCAATCCCAGGGCTGATTCGCAGCCACTATTACTATTTAAATTAAATATTTTAGATTCGATGAAGATGATGTCAATTTCAAAATCAATCGTAGTTTGTTTACCTACAAAAAATTAACTGTGCCCAAGTTCACGTAAATCATTCCCTCGGCCGGACATTTTAATCCTTTAAACATATAGTGTGAAGGAGTCTAAACTGAGGATTGAAATAAAAAAAATTATTTTTCGCCATTTACTGAAATTCGACTTTATTCCGATAGCTTTTGAAAGGTTTCTTTGTAAACTATGTTGCATGTCAATTGCCGATCATCATCAAGCAAATGTACTTGTTGCGGATTTTCCGTGATGCGAACCTTTACGTTGTTTGCGTTTCTATGACAAGACTACCGTCTCGAGGTCGGTGCCAACACTGTCGTACATTGGGCCCTGCGCTATGTTTATACTGATTCTGTAAGCTGGAATTATTGGAAATTGTCTTCACTTCAAAACAAACGGCAAAAGTGTATTCGTCGGTTGATCGTTTATTTGCGGAATGGAGACATTGTCACCACGATTGCATTCGGAGATGATTTCAGCAGTGATGAAATTTTGCTGAAGACTCACCATCGATCGAGTTCCATTGCACAATCCTTTCTTCTAATCCAGATTGCGGGTCATCATTACGATGACGCTAGTCTTCAAAATGGTAATCATGTCGATGATCTTGCTCTTCATCTCAAGTGTCTGTTGATTGGTTGGAGCAACAATGACTCGCTTATTGAAACGCCATCGAGAGTTGTCTTTGTCGTCAGTGTTCACTCAGTGAAGTAGCTCCAAAGACTGCTCCACTTATTGATACTTTCCAGCACGTCCGTGCGAGTTCCTCTTGGGGCAACAGGAAGCGTTTGTCGAAAGTCCTCTCATGACCTCACGCAAAAGTTGCTCAAAGTACCGCAATCCATTTTTGGTAAGCATTGTAATTTTACCGATGATGATAAGTAAAGTCTTTCGGAGATTTTCCGCATCTAGAGGCTTCAGGCTCATCGAGGACACTGATGTATCAAGAATTGACACAGGCAGTTTAAATCCATTGTGAACTGTGGGTTACTTTTTAGCAACGTTCCAGCAGTTCTTGTCGTGACAAATATAAGCGCAGTTCAAGGTAGAAGCAACGACGTATAATTTCTGGGTCATGTACTACCAACCATGATAACGCATGATACCGCATATCTTCGGTTGGGTTTGGAAGACCAAACAAAGAAAGGTATTGGTTTGAATGGTATTTGAGCATCGCTTCTATGTCATAAAGTGCCAAATTTTTGGCATTGCCATCTGAATGTTTCGGTTGAAATTGAGATATATTGTTAGAACTTGCTCCACAGATTTAGTGGACTCGGTGGATTGTGGAAACAGCAGATGTTAGCGTATGTGTATCGGAGTTGTTCTGAACTCTAGAAAATGATGGCTTCTGTCAAGCAGCCATTCTTCATCTGAGTGAAGAAGTCCGCGTGTACTGATTGATGCTTTAAATGTATCGTATACCACATCGTCGAATTTTCGTAGGGCTTCAATGCTACTTGCATCTCCAACATGAAGCAGCATAATTCTCAAGTAAAAACTTACTTCATCTCTCGGTCTGAAGAAGTACATTTTGGCAATGACTTTCGCTTCTGTTTCCTGACGTGCTTTCCGTATACCTTTAATATTGGGTGTGTCAATATGACTCCGCCCTTTCACAATAGGTGTCGTTACTAGTACTGCTTACGTGTATTATAAATAAGCAATACGGGTATTTGGTAAACGCAGTATGCGACATTTGTTGAAGGGTAAACAAGTAATAATTTTAACTCCTTGAAAATGTCGAATTTTATTCCAAATAAACAACATTTGCGAGAAGTTGTATTGCAAAGAAAAGTTCAGCGAAAGCTTATCGCTTGCTTGTGGAAATTTACGGTGAGCATGCTCCATCGAATACAATATACAAAGAACGGTTTGGACGATTTAAAAATGATGAAGAATTTGCTATCAATTTGACAATATGTGAAATATCGGAAAGTGTATACAGAATGTGAAATTGAAATTGGGTTTCATTGGAAATCTCAACATAATCTAAAGGCCATTCATAATAACTTAAGGGGTAATTTATGTGTCTCTGAAATATAAAGACATAATTTATTTTGTGCATTTAAATAATTATTCTAATTAAGTCTAATTAGTCAAATTAAATTCAAACTCTTTCTAAAGTAAAATCAAATTTAAATTTTAATATTTTAATGAGAACGAGAAATTTATGTTTGGATTATCACAATTTGGCATTAATTAAAAATATTGATTGTTACCCGAAAGAGTGTTTGAGAAGTGAATTTGCTGGAATATTTTACAAGGCTATTCCGATTTTTGGTATTGTAAATATTCACGATTTATTTGGAAACTCGTTCTTGTGCTTAAAGAGGCTGCGACAACCGGGATATCATCATGAAAGCCAACTAACTAGCTCATGTCCATCTTCTGTTGCTGATTGCGTTTTCCGCCTACCTGGAAACCATATTGACGATTTGCGATGGAGGTCTCAAACGGTCTCTTCGTCTAACCGGTCGCAGAGTAGCGACATCATATGAAATAATGAGTCTACTGATGGTATTTTGTCCATGAGATGTAATGCAATATATGCCTCGGCGTTTTCCAAATATCTGGAAATGTACCTTCTCTTAGACAAGGGTGTAGTACACTATCCGCTTCGATGGTTCTCAGATGAACAGTCATCGTTCAGCGAGGTAATAAAGTAGATGCTATATTACCCATAAGTGTAGGACATGTTAGTGCTACAACTGTACGGCCTACATCAACGATCGTCCACGACCTAATTACAAAAGAACTTCGAGCATTACCGCTCGTTTTGTCTAATGGCCATTTTCTATGTACCTCGGGCCCTCCTCTATGTTTGTTGTGTTATAGAATGGGAGAGGAGTTACTTTTTTTCCACGTTGGAAGTAGCGTCTAGCTCGATTCTAGCTTCCTTATTCCACCAGTAAGCTGAGGCAGACGTCGCGCTTTAAAATTATTTTAGACACTGTAATACTACAGCTTTGGTGATGCTGCCTATTAGCTTGGTTGCCGTAGTGTTAGCGATGCCCATCAGGTTGGGGTTTTGACACATACACCTCTTTGTCTCCTATTCCGCGATTTTAAGATTGCTTATTGGGTATGGTCGAAGAAGTTCACACAGACCAGGTAGGACAAGGTGACCGATTGCACCAATATTGCATAAAGATTAACCTCTTCTATTTGTTTGAGTGCTACCTTTTTCAATAGACCACACGCATTGAAATCTTCGGGAATTACTGTCGCACTACGATCTCCCACATTGAAAACTAAACAAACCTGGAAATGGATGAATTGCTCAATTTGCTTGAACAAATAGCGCCTTGCCACTCTAGTCACTACTCCACGAATCATCATCCAAGTTAATAATCTATTGACTTAGTATGGCGACGACTGAATTCATGTATAGTCTGCGATAGGAGCTACTGGGTGGTTGTTTACTAAGTCCTTCGTTTATGTTGAGCACTTACCCCAACCAGTAATGTGGTTTCTGCCTGCTCTCTAATTTTTCATATACTAATATACAGAGAGTAGTTGATTGTAAAATCCTTTGTCTTGTGATACTATATAACACTTGAAGCAAAGGTTTGAAAGTTTATCATCGCTTTTTCATGGGGTCGATCTTTAACTAGGTTTCCAGGATTTATAGCATCTCAGTTCGCTTACCACCTCATGAATACATAAGCCATTTTTCGAGCAGTAAGTAGCTGGTTCTAGTATTATTTTAAGCTCCGAACAGAAAGATGAATTTATGCTTTTGATCTTGTTGAACTTGTGTTGCAGCTGGCCTCAATGAGGTTTCCTCTTCTCGATAAGCTAGAAGGTACATACTTCTTTATTAAAAATCTCTTTAGTGCTTTGACTTAATGTAACGGATGCGTCGGTTTTTCCTTTCCCCAGTTTGAATGTGCCATTGCGCTGCACCTAATGAACAAGATGCAACCGCTTGAGGATTTTTTGCACTTCCTCATGCTTTGTTATTTCCTTTTTACTTGTCTTCTTTTGGCAGTATCAGCATCATCAGGGGGGAAAGACAATCTGATGACCTTTTTCCCTTTGGTTGAAGTTTCCTGAATAAACCTTCTGTCTGCTCGTGTTAAATCTTGTCTTCGGTTTGCAAGAAGACAGCAACACTATTCATTAACTTATAGTGCCGGCTTGAGACTGGGGGAAAGGTGTTTGGGCTGAACAGTGTTATAAGATTACTTAACGACCGTCATATCTGTCGGTATAATGCGGGTAAAATCTTTGCTGGCGAACGTTGGATGCAACTACTTTTTAAACTCATTTTATTTATTAATTTAGAGAAGGAACTTGTAGCTGTATTTGTAACAAAGGACAAATTCACCACGATTATTGCATTGAATTCGTTTTATTTTGGCGGCTGGACGCTTGCTTTCATATTCATTAAAGTCGCAGGTACTGGGAAACCGAATCCCTGCATCTCTTCATTATACTTCATTATGATGATGAAAGAGTGTCTTGGTTATGCAGGAGGGGAATGCTGGAAAATTAAGTAAATGTTTTGACTGTGAAGGTTTAATAAATGAAAATAAAGGCTATATATATATGAGGAATATATCACAAAAGCATTAGGAAAACCAGTAACCTGAAATCCTTATAAGGAGAATATCTAAAAGAATTGTTAGTCCGAAAAGGTATGGCTTGTGGAAGACCGGGATCTTGAGATTACGGCAACTCAGTAATAAGTGAGATTTTACTTTCTTTTACATAGTAAAGATTTACCATTCGCTATATCGCTGAAGTAAAAACAATTGGTTGTTAAGTGCTGTGCAGACAAAATATTTGTGACCTCCGATCAGACAAACGGTCCAGCCCAGACGATTTGTCTGATCAGGGATTTTTGACTAAAATATTCTAAATTAAATTTGCAACAACTTCGGTCTATATCCGTGTTCAATAAACCGTTTTTCAAGATAAGTTCGGCCTCTACAGCCCAGACGGATTGACTGGTCGGGGTGAAACTTCATACTTAAGCTTTTCCATAAATTGGGAGATCCTAAGTAGTGTTATTTGGCCGAAATTGGTCCACCGGAACTGCAGAGGATTAAAGTATTCAGTATGGTTGGAGCTTATTGCTTTTCAGAAATTTTCAAGACAGGTTTTTATCAACAACCCAATAGGTTTAACTTTTCGAGATCTTTGTACATTCGTGGTAAAGGCGCGTTATCACAGATGTTCAGATTTTCATGAAATGAGATATGGTATGATTTTATAGCAGATGGTTTTTCAGTAATAATTTTGTGCATTTGTGATAAAGAATTTTAATTTCACGAATAAATTGTCATTTGTAATGCCAAAATATGTAAAAATAAAAGTGTAACATAATTTAGGATCGCCACACATGATGAATGATCTTTAATAAACGCTGATTGAAGCTTTGCTTATCTTCTAGGGAGCGATGGCTTTAATTTAATTTGTTTAATATTAATTTAAAAGAGGAAAACACATTAATTAACCCATATCCCAACATGAAGAGCAAATAAAATGTTAAGAACAAGTTTTTGTTAATTTTTTATATTTTAAGATTATGTACAGCAAATTATTAATCTTCTGATCTTGACCTTCACCATATTACCATATTGACCTTATGAATAACTTTCAATATTTTCAAAAGTCGCGTCACCCCTTGTGACATTTAAGCGGTGTGTTCTCAAAGCAAATATAATAAATTACTGTTGAGGTCTGGTATCATATGCCATAAGTACTAATCTTTAATTTGTAAGTTTATTGTGTAGTAAATAAATTTCCAAAATTTAGAAATATCTTTACTTAAGACCACACCTTAAAAACTTAATTCAGCCACTTTCTGTCTGCCTAACACAGCAGTTATCAATCATTGCACATAAAAGACGCGAACTAAATCAAAATAAACATAAAATCGATTAGGTGTGAATTTGCAGTCTAAATAGTTACCGTTTGTACACAGTGTGCAGGAATGTGGTAAACTTTAGCTGTGTACATGCCCAATGGCAAATTAGCAGAAAAAATATTTGTTGTTGATTTCTATTCAAATATTTACCTTTTTTTTGGTATTTTATATTGCTTAAGGGGCTATCATCGCCATGAAGGGATTGGTGACCGACTTTTAAATTGTATATTGAAGAGTTATTTTGTTTTCGTAATTTCACTTCTTAATATATGTACGAGTATTGTAATAACGACGGAAACAAGATTTTACAAAATTTTATTTATTGTATGAATGGTTAAATTTTCACTCAAGTACATCCAAATAAGTTTGTGTCATCGGTCGCCGTGACATTCCATTAAGATTTCTTTTATACGAACATACCATACAAAATTCCATCACGTTTGACCGCTTAACAAAAACCGAATTTTTTGAAATTCCTGCTCAATTGAATAAGTAGTTATTTAATAATTTATAGTTTGTAGACCTTCTAATTACCGACAACAAGCAAGTATTTAAAATATTATTTTTTACTATACTGCGCTGTTCCGCATTTTATTAATTGAACTGTGTGAAGCGGAGAGAGAATCGGGGTTTTGCCAGAAAACTATTTCTTATTTTGTTTGTTTAAAAATTTTAAAATCGATTGTCGTCTCTTAATACAATATATATTGAATATATGTAGATGAGTTGTGTGTGGCATAAGATGGTATTGAACTTGGTTTGTACAGTTTTTTGTTTTGCACGATTTTTTAAGTATTTTTAGAACGCTTACGAGATGCGTTAATCGCCCGATGTATAAATATAAATGAGTAATGACTATGATCACACCGATTTTGCATATACAGTTTATTAAGACGGAAAATGTGTACTCTGTGTGCTTTATAACAAAATAACAGGAAAACCTTGAATGTCATCTCACATTCACTCATCCTAAGTTACACATTTTACTGTGCTCAAATACCGAACATATGATTCACATACCCACTCGCCTAAAATATTAAAATGCCTAACCCATAAAAATATAAATTCCAAAACAGCTTCGTGCCCACCACTCTCAAATCGCGCGACTCACAATCGTACTTCAAAAAATTTGAAAAATTGATATATTTGACAACAAAACATGTGTAAATAATTTTGAAACCTACACGAACTTTAGTGCGATGGAGTATATGTTACAGTAGTGATGATGACGTTTTGTAGTATCGAATCGTTTAATTCACTTTTGCCTTCCAGTAAAGTTCAGTGGGCTAACGTATCTGTTACTTTTATTTCATATTTTTTAAACCTTCCACAATATTTGGTGTGTATTGATACAATTGACCTTTGATCTTCATGTGTTGATTTTTCAAAGTGACTTTCATCCATAATTTTAATACCTTCTTGATGCTCAAGAAGTTGATTAACTTGTATTGTATTTTCGATTGGTGATTGGCAGAAAAACATTTTCGATTGACGAAAATTGTTAGGTAAAGTTATACAGCTTTAATATAACATTCTCGCTCTAAAATTCACTTTTGACAGTGATTGAAAAACAAAACAAATTTTAATATTTGACATATCACGGACATTGATAGTTATATATTGTCTTCTTCTTCGACGACTTTATAAAATTCCAGAAAAGTAGTAAGGACAATTTTCGACCTCGAGATTATCAATCCGCTATAGAACGAATTTTCAGCCCGAAATTCTAATTGGTTACTTACGGCATGCAACTTCTGTCAGGACACAAAATACACGCAAATTATAACTATAAAGCACATTTGTGTCACAAGCAAATTTTTTATGTATTAACTAGCTATCGAATTAGTCGTGGCTTCTAAATTTTGATAAAAATAACAAAAACAAATTTATTACTTCTGAAACAGCACAGTAAAAATAAATTAATAGGTCAAGCTTTCAAAAAAAATTCTAAGAATGATTTTAGTGGAATTATGTGAACTAAATTCAGCTTGAGATAAAGTTTATCGGGAATTACTTTCTCATAAACGATTCATGAGCACTTGACCTATACCTCGGAAATTGCTAAAGTTTTGACTAGAAACCGATAGAATTTCAGAAAAATTCTATCTGGAATTATATGGATATACGAGTAGTTGTTTAAATCTCGCCTTACAAACAATTCACAAGCACTTCACGTATACCATATAAGATTTCTTAAAATATTGGCTACAAAACTGAAATATTTCCAATAAAATTCTATCCGAATATAGTTGATTGAATCTCGTCTCACGGGCGAAAAATTCGACCTGGAATTATCTGGATATAGTCTTTTGAAACTCGTCTCACAGGCGATTTGCGAGCACTTGACAAATATCGCCGGTTTCGTAGAAAGTTTGATAACAAACTGATAAATTTGCACAAAAAATGTATCTGGAATTATCTGGATATAATCTTTTGAATTTCGCCACAAAGGCGATACACGACCACTTGATATATGTTGCCAGGTTTGTTGAGGTTTAGACTACAAACTGAGATATTTGCAAAAATATTCTATCTGGAATTATCTGCATATAGTTGTTTGAATCTCGTTTCACAGGCTATACACGAGCACTTGACATATATCGCTGTCAGGAAATCTGTCAGGAATTATCGGGATATAAATAGTTATTTAAATCTCGCCGCACAGGCGATTCACGAGCACTCCACTTATAAAGCAGGATTCGTTGAAGTTTTGACAATAAACTGAGAGAAAAATTCTATCTGAAATTAAATGGATATTAGCAGTTTGAATCTCACCTCACAGGCGATTCACGAGCACTTGAGAGCTACAAACTGAGAGATTAACAAAAAAATTACCTGGATATAGCCGGTAGTTCTAGATAGAATTCTTCAACATATCTCTCAGTTTGTAGTCAAAACTTCAACGAATCCGGCGGTATATGAGAAGTGCTCGTGAACCACCTATGAGACGAGAATCAAACGACTATATTCAGGTAACTCCAAATAGAATTTTTCTGCAAATCTCCCAGTTTGTAGCTAAAACGTCCAATGACTATATCCATAAACCACAAATTAACATTTCAGGCTGAAAGTTCTTGCTAGCTTCATGATGGTCAATCACGTTGTTCTAATTGAGTTACCGCGTTGTCGTTTTCAGCTTAGGTTAGGGCTGTATAGGCTTCCCAACAATTGAAGGAATAATTCAAAAATACATAAAAAAATATTTATAATTTCGGGCTGAATCCAATAAATGTCATAACAGATTATCATGACACATTTTACTGTCGCGACATGATATTTTTTAGGCTTGGATATAAAACTTTCTCGATAGTTATGGTTTAGTATTGGTTCGGGCTTTTTGATGTAAATATCGGGGTAGCTTCGTATCAATGAAGAGTTTAGGTTTACCTAGGCTACCAAGCAATAGTAATATATCTTAAAAATATTTACATAAAAGTAATTTTAAAATTTCGGGCTGAATATTATAAATGCCATGACAGTGTATCAGGATACTGTTTACTATCAAGATGGTTATTTTTTTTCGGGCTGGGATAGTGAACTCTCACGATAGTGGTAGTTTAGTGTTGCTATCGCGTTTTTTCGGGCTGAGTATCGGGCTAGCTTAATATATATGTGTTCGAAATGGTTTCTATGGCCCTTCTGTCTTTACAGTCCAGACGGATTAGGTGATTTGAGAGAAACTTTATACTTTAGATTTTTTCATAAATTTAGGTCCCTAAGGAGTAGGGTTGCTAGATAATATTTATTCAAAATACATGCATCGCATGCACAACTAGCAATCTAGTTTTACCCTAGAGCTATCAATAAGCCACACAATCAGATGCATGCCCAATTGTACCGGTTATTCTTATGTTTTAAAAAACCTTAAAAATTAGTTAATTTGCTACAAAACTGATTAACGAATTTGAATTTTTGTGACTTGCTATTTGCATTTTGATGTGAAACAAAATTGGTAAATTGTTGATGTTTTCAAGTCAAATTTCACTACCGTATAAAATTGTCGTGTACTATTGCAAATCGGACCTAACTAATCTGTTTATGTCTTTTTCGACATTTTTTTGTATATCGAATTTAACATATCGAGGATCGAAACGTTTCGGTTATACATTTTGATTCAAATGTATTTCGTGGTATCCAAATTTATGCTCTGCCAGTTTTAATACAAAATGAGGCGTAGTGTCCAATTCACTTGCATGAATTACATGTTTCATTGGTGTGTTTCTCGTATCCGAAAAGTTTGCATTGGTCTGCATATAACTTTTTTGGTTGTGGAGTGTGTGCGTTTCCCCGTTTCAATGATTTATTTCTGTGTATTTTGTTAACATTTAGTTGTTCACTTTGGGATGTACCACTTCTTTGAAAGTCACTTCACTCATGGTCCCTGGCCAATGTTGTCTCAGTTCAATTTCGGCATATTGATGGCGGATCGATCGGGAACTGCCGATCGAGATTTACAAAATTACGATTAATTTCTCGTAACTCGTTCACGTACTGTTCTCCAAAATTGTGATAAATCCTTAAATCGAGTGGTTTTGTGCGTATAAAATTGAATGAAACGATCGATTATCGTTTTGTACGAATTTTGTTCGAATGGCACTTCTAAAATACACTAAGTTTATGTAAATAAATCTCGTTTTGCGTTCATGTATAGTTGTGTTGTTACCGACAAAATTTTTCGCCGGTGATGTTGGAGATACAACTTATTGTTCGCAAAATTATTTCACATATTTCCATCTGCGGGTTTGACAGTACAGAGATAAGTTATTTAATGACTACTGTCACATATAAAGGGTGTGTTCAATAAGTGGAAACTATAGTTTACACTATATCACCAGGTTGTAGTGTGGCGTAATCGCAGAAGATGGTGTTGTAAGTGCTATGTTTTCTTATATTCTCACCTGTACCAGGATGGCCGTAGTAAGCAAAATTTTTTCCTTCATTATGATTCACATGTTGGAGGACGGTAACATAGACCGGCCTTGCTTCAGACGTGAACAGTCATTCACGATGTCATTTATCGTGCCTAAATTTCAGTCAGCTTGGGGTCGGCAAGGATATTCACTTTATAAATGACTACCAATGAAGCTGACAACGTCTAGGAGAGGAGAAAGACGACTATTTATATATAAGTTAGTTGGAACCTGATCCACCAGCGGCACTGAAGAATAGTTAGAAAAAACTGGAAAAAGAAACTAAAAAACGCTTCGATGTAATAAATACAGTAGTTTTCTATTTTAGAACCTATCTGCCACCTGGATGAATACATAGCGAACTATCGACATAGCGTTTTGTCATCAATTTAGCTCAAAGACCCTAGGTAAAGATGGCTCTGGTCGGAGTGGAGGAAGAGCAGCAAATGCTACTAAACTATTAGTTGTTGCTTATTTTATAAACAAAACAGATCAGTAAACGATAGTGTGTAGCAATGATGTTATTTCTAATAAGTTTCAAGTGTGGTTATTTTTAATATTTAGCATGATAGTCATTGACTCTGTTGCGTGGAGCACTATAGTATTTTCTGTAAATAACTAATCATTTCCTAAGTCTACTTTTAATGTAAAGATTCAGGCAGCCCGTTTTCCAAATATACAAGATGGCTCAGGTATATTTCGCTTGCTCATATTTCGTTTTTCAAAACATAAATTCTTCTGATCCAATTATTTTGACGGCAAGTGAAAAATGTGAGGTTAAAATGATAAAAGTTAACTTTTCGCCTCTACAAAGGTTAAGCTAGCGCAGCTTATGGAAGTCAATAATAATTTACAATCCCCCACCATCTTTAATTGATATTCCCACACGTAATTTAATACAAATAATTCACATGGCAATACAAAGTTGATACGACCTCAAAGTTTACGCGGAATTTGTATTCACATACCCAAATTATCGCAACGTGCATTCAACACTTTCAATTTCCATATACTTACTCTTATTTCACATCATTTTAGGCCACGTTAAATTCCCATTTCCCCTTGAAATTTTTAGTACACTCGTACAATAGAACTGTAACGATTAATATACGCGATTGTTCCATCTGATTAAAAACAATTCACAATCGCAAACAAACAAACCGAAAATTACTTAACCGACAAAACAAAAGCCGTCAAAAATTAAGAAAACACATAGCAGCAATTACAAAATTACATAAAGCGATTGCGGGACGCGCTTTTTTTAAAACCGAAATTAATTTTTTTTATAGAATCATCACACAGACAGAAAAATCGTAGATCGCGCCGCGACAGTTTGATGATGATGATACTGTCAAGATATATGTAAACTGAACGATGTGAATTTACATAATGAAATAATAAAATTTGGTCATGGTTGGATGAAATTTTCACACAGTCTACGTACTTAGAGCGATTTTTTTTCTTAATTACCTATAACGTCTTACTTTTAATTAATTTATTTGCAGATATGACTACGACATAATCAATAAATTTGGATTTTTTCGAGACACACATTCTGAACGAGATAGCGCACCCGCTATTACATAATTAGGACATCATGGAATATCAGGAAGGTGATCTGGTGTGGTTTGACCCAGGCCTAAGTCATCCTCTACCAGGCGAAATCCAAGAAGTACATCGAGCTGCACAAGTTATTATTGTGCAGGCGGTCATCAATGGAAAAGTAAGTACACAAATAATATCTGCTTTATATATATATTGAGGTGGGCTAATGACCCCAGGGTATCGATCATGACATTCAATTTCCTTAAGGTAAAAACCAAAAATTGCAATTTATACATTTTATGCTACTCCAATTTGATTTAAATATATGTTAGGTAAACATTTTTAGCCATTCTATTATAGCGATAAATTAGCATTCATCTTACGAAATAAGCATTAACACCATTTTGAATATGATAAAATATAAAAAATGATGACATCTTTGTGTGCACCCAAATACGTGATCGAAATTTAAACAGAAAAAAAAATTGTCAATATAATTTGTTCCCCGTATTTGGGGTATAATTATGTGGCACACAGCGACACAGGTGAATCGTGCCGATCGATGGATAATTAAAAAATTTACCATACAATGAGGTCAGAGAAATTGGGTACTGCGCGATATACCTAGATACAGCACTCATCTATACACTTCTCGAGTACATATTCATTACGAATCTATACAAATCGTAAATTTATAAACTTCTTGTAAAGGAAAATTATTGGTTCCATGTGATTGCGCGCAAAGAATTTTTTATTATCTGTTTTGAAAGAAATATTTCATTCACATCTAAATTTATAGAAGCGGAAAATTAACGCGCAATTGGAATGAAAATGCGCGGTGTATAAATCCTGATGATATTCGCAATTATGATTGATAAATAATTGCACATACAAAAAATTAGAAAACCGAACTATCCATATAGCTTAAAAGACTTTCTTATAACCAATTGCTTGTAAGTAAGTAAACCAAAGTATAGTACATAATATTTTTTTGTTTTGCTTGTATTTGCTAATTAAGCATTGAAGTGATAAAATTCAATTATCTTATGTAAATTAGATGTTGTGCGATGATTGATACATAACAACATAAATTGTTTACAATGTAGTTAATGTTGTAAAAAAATTTACTTTCGTTTAAATCGGACAAGAACATTATTCGCTAATTGAAAATTGTGTGCATGCAATTGTTATAATTACTTTCTTTCCATCTATCCATCCGCAAATTTAACCTTATGGATACGATTAGTTCTTTAATATTCCGATTTAAATTTTAGATTAATAAACCGTACATCGGGCAACATGATGAACTCTTATTGTCCTAGAATGCAGACAATCAGCTGCCCAATGTATTTGCTGTCGCATTCGGTGCCTGAAAATGACCCAATTGAAACAGACTCTTTGGGACGTGCATGAGGAGCAAACTAGCACTGTAACTTCAGCAACGTTTTAATGAGCAAATTCAAGGAAAGTATCAGCACCCCCAATTTCTTCCCAAGGATCTGGTTAAGGTATCTCGACGATGTGTTTGTAGAAATAAACAAAATTTTACTGTTCTTAGAAGTTAAGGTATCAGAATTGGTGGAAAATTAGAATTTGCCTTACATCGTAAAGCAACAGTCATGTGAAGGGGTACCAGATCAGGCTCACTGGAGAACGGAGCTAGTAAAAAAACCGCTTATACACATTACATTTATCCACCGTCGAATTCAAATTGGAAGAAAAGTTCGTAATAGAAAAATTCAAGTTGAATTAGTCACTAAAAGCGTTAATCTTGGATCATTATCAGCACCTACAAAAATTCAACACCATCATCATCAAACTCTTCCCGCATCGAATGCGACAGCAAGTACATTGGGCAGATGGCCAGAGCATTCTGCAAACGACTCCAGGAACACACCACAACTGTAGAAATAAAGATACAAGAAACAGTGTGGCCCAACATATGATTAATAATAAATCGCCCAGTGGATATCGCGAATACCAAAATAATCAAAACACTTCAAAACAATTGGAAACCTGATGCATACGAATCACTATATAAAGGGTGTCCCAAAATTTACGCAAGATTTGAATTAAATACAAAACAAAGTTTTTTTTTCAATTTTTGTTTATTGAAACATGAAGTACATAAGATGTACTGGAAATGTTGGAAAAGCACGTCGGGCAAATGACCTCCACGGCTCTGCTGGCACATACGCACTTTTTGGTCGAAATTTTCCATGGCCATTTTACATAAATGTGTCTGAATTTCATTGATGTAGAGTTGAATCTCATCTTCCAACGCACGCTTGTTGACATAGACCTTTGAATTCAACTAACCCCTTAGAAAGAAATCCACCGAAACGAGAGAGGTGCACTCTTATGCAGTAATTGGATTGTTTCACAGGCTGTGTGGCATGTCGCATCGTCTTGTTGAAACTACATGTCGTCCACATCAATATCATCGAAATTAGACAGAAAGAATTCGGTTATCATGTTGCGATATATTGAGCACCAGTAACGGTAAATACTTGACCAGCCACATTTTCAAAAGGTGTGGTCCAGTCCAAAATCAGCACCAAACAGAGACACTTTGTGCATGTATTTGTTTTTCGACGATCACTTGTTTGGGTTCTCTGAACCCCAAATATGGTAGTTTTGACCATTAACGAAACCCTCAAGGTGAAAATGAGCAAATGAATTAGTTTTGAAATATTGTTCAACAATGAAAACGCGTTGTTCTTTCGTGTAGTGCTTCAAGTTGACTAACCTTAAACTGTTAGCTGTCAAACTGTTTTCTTTTTTTGGTTGTAAACACTGAATTAATTAGTTTTCTATTTCATTCAAATGTTGGGTACATTTTGGGACACCCATTATAAACAAACACAAACTAGATACAACGAATCAAGAAAAAATTCCAATTGACTCAAGAATATTTGGGTATGTTTTTGAAGCCTTGGCATTTCTAGCATCGAGGTGTGATTAAATACGCGTTCTTTCCCAGTGGTTCTAGTTTAACCGTCATATTGAGTATTGCTTTGATATTAAAAATATTTTAAAAAATTTCGGGTGTTTTAACGATCTTGAACCTTTGGCTATTTTCCTTTTCTCCCGTTTAAGGATGTTTTCTGCGCTTCAATTTGCAGTTTTTTCATCTTGAGATCTTCTATTATATACTCCTTCTTATAGGTGACGACCTCTGGCTATAACCTTAATTTCTCGGTTACTTTTATCATCGTAGGTATACCACTCTTTACCTTCTTCAGTGAGCTTTGTGGCTAGAGTTCTACGTGCATCGGGATCTTTTGTATTTATCTTACAAAGATTATTGTTGGTGCCACTAAACGCCACTAAAAATGCTAACTCTGTAATGCCAATCAAATTAATTGGCTGTGGCGCCTTCTTGTACCTCAACAGTCACTGATTCGGCAGTTTCATTAACTTTTGCTTGTCAATATTCTCAAACTACTGGCGAGAACTCTGCTCATCTTTTCTTTTGTTTATGCATCCAATCAGTTAGTAATATTCCAGTCGTTGGTAAAGGTAATTATGCTGTTTTCATTATAATTAGTAAGAGGAGTTTTCAAAACCTATGAGAAACTGAAGAAGACCAAACAGGTGGTCTTCTTCAGTTTCTCATTTTATTTTTTTAAATTAGCGATTTCATTTCTAAGTTGTGATGCTATTTTTTCTATTTCGCTAAATCTTCTACGAAGTTGAGCATTTTACTTTTCCTTTTCCTGTTCAGTCGCGGAGTGTCTAGACATTTTCGAACTTCGTACGAATAGGCATCGTAATGGTTGGCCCGTCCCAAATATATTGAGCTCGCCGCCTCGTTAGAGGGTGGATTATCAAACTGAGCAGTTGGGTGCCATCTGGGGTAAAATTCTTTTTTTGGTGAACTCATTGCTTTAAGGGCTGGTTATTGAAGCAACTACCAACCTAACCCGTAAAATTGATAGTGGGTCAGTGGGAGAACATCATTTGCTATTACTATTACATTGTTGACATTTAGACTGGTATGTTGTTGACTTCCCCCTCTCCCCCCTTCCACAATTATATATCAAAAATTGATTGAGATGGGTCTTGGTTTATATTTTTTTTTCTCAGCTCAAATGATTTTGATGAGAATTGCTCAAAAGTTGTTTTCGAGAATCAGGAATCGATTGCGATTGCTTCTGATTTTGGGAAAATTCGTATAGGATGGCCTACTGATACCTTTGAGTTTTCTGTTGTATAGACATGATCGTTTTTTTATCTACGAATTTTTGAATTTTTTTATCTACGCAATCGAACTGCCTATCGACTAGGTGTTTTCTGATATGCCAATTAAGGAAAATGTTATTTTGAAATAATATAGGCTTTTCACGCCCCAATTTACAAATGGGCGTATAGTTCAAAAAGAGATGTTGGCTCCCACCCAATATTTATTGAAAATAAATAAATACAGTGGACAGGGAACAAGCCCCCGTTCCATTTTTTAAATTTTTTCTCACCTCCAACGATTTTGATGAATAAAGCTGAAATGGGGTTTCGAGTAGCAAGAATCGATTGCGATGGGTTTTGATTTCGCTAAAATTCGTATAGAGGTGCCTTTTGTGGGGCTCGTTTTCCTTTTTTAAACAATTCAATTCACCATAATCACTTTTCTTTGATGAAAATTTGTTTCCTAGTTCTAGGAATGGTTGTCTATGGGGTCTGATTGAGAGCCCAGGCTCCTTTTTCTAATTTACGGTTATCAACACAAAGGACTTTGTAGAAAATTACAATGGGCCTTTTCAAAAGCCACGAATCGACTACGAGTGTTCCTGATTTCAGGAAAATTCATATAGAGAGGCCTCTGGTGGGTTACTGGTTCCTTTATTAGTTTTGTTTCTCAGCTCAAATGACTTTGATGAAAATTACTGAAAGAAGTTTTCGAGTACCAGGAGCCGATTTCTATGGATCCTGATTACGGGAAAACTCATTTAGAGGGGGCTCCGGTTGAGCCCTGGTTCTTCTTTCTAATTTCTTTTCTCAGCACAAACGACTTTAATGAAAATTGTTGTGCGGGTTTTCGGATTACCATGAAACTATTGCGATTGATCCTAATTTTGAAAAACTCGGTTAAGGGGTGAAGGCTAGGTGATAAAGCTGATTAGGCTGTAGTAATAACATAGACTAATAGTTTTTTTCATTTGAGTGAAAGTAATATATGTTCTATCCTCAGATTTGTTTATTTTGTCAAAAAGGATGGATTTCAGATACCAGGAACAGATGCCACCTTCGGTGGCACCCAGATCCATTTTAAATTTATTTTGATAAAAGTTGCGATGATATGGGTTTTCTAATGGCAGGGATGGGTTGCCTTGTTTGGTTTGATAGATTTTGATAAAAATTGGAGGCTTTTCGAGTGTCAGGACTCGATTCCGATAGGTCCTTTTATATTGAGGGTTCTTGATGGTACTAGGGACCCTCTTTTAACATTTTATTTGATTTGAACGATTTTGATAAAAGTTGGCCCATTTGAGACTGGGTTTTCGATTTCTAGGAAACGGTTACAAGGAGTTCTGATTTCCGGAAATTTCATTTCGGAGCAGTCCTTCGGACGAGTCGTCATGTTGCACCAGGTTACGTAATATTGTACTATATGGCGGAATGTTGCATCATATTCCACCACTTTGCGGGATGTTGCACAATGCTGTGTTATGTTGCGTTATGTTGTGTGATGTTGCACCATGTCGCAGAATGCTCCGTCATGTTGTGGATGTTTCATCATGTTGCGTGTTGCGTCATGTGCACTATGTTACATCAGGTTAGGTGATTTATACCATGTTGCTTCTTGTTGGGCCTTCTATTTTGCTTCAATTGGACGTCTGAAATTAATGTTTTGATCTTGGACCCTTTTCCATTTTCTTAGTCTTTTCGGGTAAATTTGTTTACAGTGTTCTGTGACGAACCCCATACTTCTTAAATTTTTTTTCGGCTTGACTAATTTTCATAAAAATTGGTGAAGAGGGAGGTGTTTCGTGTGCCAGGAATCGATTACGATGGGGGTTCTTGGTAAGGCTTTGGACCTCTTTTGACATTTTAATTGCTGTGTGCTTATTTTTAAATTATTTGGCACGACAGGATTTACGCTTACAAGAAAACGATTTCTCGGAGTTCTTAGGTGACTTCTTTAGGTGTTCTTCAAAGAGGCGGTTATGTTGCGTGCTGTTGCGTTACATTGCACCATGTTGCACCGTGGTGCATGATGTTGCTACATGTTGAGTGATGTTTCATGTTGCCTCATTATTTTCTATTAATAGATGTCAGGTTTCATAATGTTTTACCATGTTGCTTCGGTTGCGTTACGACAAATTTTATCTGTATGGTTGTGTTAAACGCTTCCTTTCGAAAATGTTCTGTGTGTATGTGTGTGTGTGTGTATATATACCACAGATTTCGAAAATTGTTTTTTTTGAGTGCTAGGAATCAGTTGCTATGAGTCCTAATATTTAAAAAATTCAATTAGAGTTTTTTGGGTAGAACGATTTTATAAAAATGGGTGAGGTTTCGAAGTGCGAAGTGTTTAGAATTATATCCAATATAAAACTTCTTTAGGGGATTCTCAAATTGGGTCCGGATCACTATTTTAAAAAAATCTTCATAAAACCGGGGAGAAGCTTCTTCGGGTTAGCCATAACGGCTGCGTCTTGTCACACAATAAACTAAATCATTTCTCATTCGAAAGGGATGGTTTTCAGATTACATGAAGAAAATGCAAATATAAATTGTGGGTATGCCTCTGTAAAGATGTCAATTTTAATGAACCTAAACCATTTCTTAACCGATTGGGATAAATCTTTGTTTGTACGTTAAACATGTAATTCGAAACTGAGATTCGGGGGTGATTTTGAAAATGATTAAATTGGATGGAACAAAGAACTTTCATTAAATCACAGAAATAAAACAATTGATTTGCATGATTTTTTTCATCATGGAGGCCCTTCGTATACCTTATACCAACAAAAGCTGTTTCTTCAGCTTTCCAAACTCCATATAATATCTCAATATGTTGAGTATTAACAAAAGTTTAAAAATACATAGTACAAATAAAACATTTTAAGTCTGTAATTTAGATCTACTTAGATCTACTGAGAAGAGATGCTGAGTTTAAATTCCATTCGAGGAGGAGGAGGGGGGGGGGAACCTTTCGTAGACGAGTACGACAACCAGCTAAATAAGCGCTTATAAAAATTGTAGTTATGTGAGCACGATCGAACAGATTAAGTTTCAATGACTGGGACAGAATATTTATTGCTGGGGCTTAAATCACAATATAGTGTAGATGTGTGAACAACATACTGTAGTTGTGTCGTACTGTAGATGTGTGTGAACCTCTTCCTGTCAACTCAAAGATTTCAAGGGGTTCAGAGTTATCATTTATTTAAATTGCTGAATCGATTGCGTTTTAAATCCTTGGTCAAATTATTATTTCAGTGTAGTACATTCATTTGATATGTTTTTTGTAACGTGACCGGGCCATTTTGTTAATTAATTTTCTCATGGAATTAATCTTAGACCTCTAGAAGTCTAAAAATTTAGTTTCTGTGAAGTTTATGTGGTAGTAGTAGGTAGTTTCTCGTAACTATCAACTCTATTTGTATCACTACTAACACATATGAGGGCCTAGAAAACTCTATAGTGGCGCAATATACTACCATCAAATTCATAGAGGCGAAGCATATTTTTACTGGTTATGCAATTTTTTTATTATTTAATAGTTAAAAATACATCAACTAATTTTCTAGTCACTAAATTTGAATTCTTGCATACTTGCAAATTAATGAAAAGTTTCTCATTTCCAATTTGTGTATTCCACCTTCCAAAACTTATGACAAAAACTGTTGAACATAAAACGTTCTAGTGACTAGCAAACGACGTGCAGTCGCTATTCAACAAAATATTATCAATCTCAATCACCTAAGCACGTCCATAAACCAACACATGTCACCGATAAGTTCATTTCATGATCGTACAATCTCAACAAATTGTATAACAACAAACAGAATTGACGTCTTGTTTTCTTCAGCACATTCTAATTACAGTCTAATGAATACAAATTGATTTTTCTCAATTGAAAATTCACCTCAGTGCACCAACAATACTCTCAATCAACGAGAAAACGGAATAAGATCATAAAAACAAGTTAATCAGTCTATGTCGCAACAAACACATACACATTAGCTTCCATACATATGCATGTGTATTTTCCAGTTGCGAAATAGAGGCCACAGAAATTGAATGGATCGAATAGATTTCAGAGCGACATAACGACAAACATTACTGTGCAAGAACGAGTTTTGTGTTTTGCTTCGAAATTTATACAGTGGAGTACGATCGTGTGTGGTCGCGATGTATATGTACTATGGGGTGATACTTCATTCATGTTCAGTACTGTAGAAAATGAGATGATTTTTCATAATAATTGTTGCTATTATTTTGGCATAGATTATAGATTTTTATTTTTATTTTTGTTGTTGTGTTAGAAAGAAAATCGAAAAGATTTTTAATTTTACTTTAGTTTATCATCTTGAGTGCATGCTATTGCAATTGCATTAAATTCGATTTGCGATTTTCACTTTAATTTCAATTATATTTTTGTGTGGTTACGGACTAGTGGTTCTGCTAAATATCCGATGGAATGCGTATAGTACGATTTCATTTTGAACCATGGCAAAAAGGTGGCTCAATATCCTCGGCCCCGTCGGTCGTGTCCTCCAATCCACCTTCGTTATCGCCGGTGGTATTGTCACCAAAAGTGTTAAGGCGCCAGCGTTCTGGGGACGATGATATAAGTACACGCTCAACGGACGATGAAGAATCTCGAGCGAAACGCTTAAGTGTTCGTGTGAAAAATCGATATCCAAAAGTTGTTAAACGGTTATCGAGTTTGTGTGGTGATATTTTAGCGCAGAATGTATTGATCGATTAGCTTGTGAAACGATTTTAAGCAAAATACTAATTTATGTTTGTATTTCATTTCAGCCTCAAACATTTACATTGGCACCGGGAGAAGGTTCTCTCCAGCCACGACAAGATTTGGGTAGTAGCGGGGTTGAGGATATGACCCAGTTGGACGATCTACATGAAGCATCATTATTATGGAATCTAAGATTACGATACGATCGAGGTCTCATCTACACATTTGCCGGAAGTATTCTAATAGCTGTAAATCCATATAAAATGTTCCCTAATTCATACGGACTAGAAGTGGCGAAACAGTATGCTGGTAAACCATTAGGCCAACTTCCACCACATTTATTTGCTATTGGGGCGGCGGCACATGCTGCTCTCCCATCACCACAAGCTGTGGTGATTTCGGGTGAATCCGGTTCGGGTAAAACCGAGTCGACCAAATTAGTAATGCAATATTTGGCCGCTGTAGTCCCTGGTGGCGGATCTACATCGGCCGTGATAACAGAACAAATTCTAGAAGCGGCACCATTGCTGGAGGCGTTCGGTAATGCTCGTACAGCGAAAAATGATAATAGTTCACGGTTTGGAAAATATTTGGAGGTTTATTTCAAATCGGGAGCTATCGTTGGGGCCAAAATAACACAATATTTACTAGAAAAATCGCGGATTGTAACACAAGCACCGGGAGAACGAAATTATCATGTGTTTTATGAACTTCTTGGTGGCTTAAGTGAAACCGAACGAAATAAGTACGGATTACTCGAAGCCGAGAAATATTTTTATTTAAATCAAGGCGGATCCGATTGTGCTCCAGGCCGAGTAGACTGGCCATCTCTTTTAGGTGCAATGCAAGTACTTGGTGTATCTGACATCGAGCGAGAAGGAATTGTTCGCGTTTTAGCATCTGTATTACACTTAGGAAATGTGTATTTTCATCGCAGACAATTACGACATGGGCAGGAAGGTGTTGAGCTTGGCTCAGATGCTGAGATAAAATGGGCCGCTCATTTATTACAAATTTCGTCGGAAGGTTTACAACGGTCGATTACAACACGAATCACAGAAACTCGGAACGAAATCGTTCATACTCCATTGGGCATTGATCAGGCTTTAGATGCACGGGATGCATTCGCAAAAGCGTTATATGCAGGACTTTTCAATTGGTAAGTCGAACCATAAAAATTTTAAATGCAATCACTTTTACATTCTGGATATTTTTTAGGCTGGTCTCTCGAATAAATTCGATTGTACATAAAGGCGGAACTCACGACGCACATCGAATTTCAATTTTGGATATTTTCGGATTTGAGGATTTAGCCGAAAACTCATTTGAGCAGCTTTGCATTAACTATGCGAACGAAAACTTGCATTTATATTTCAATAAGCACGTATTTAAATTGGAACAGGCCGAATATGCGCGTGAACGTCTCGAATGGACTCCATTATCATGGGAAGATAATTTACCAGTCATCCATCTGATGGCCAAGAAACCGGTTGGCATATTCCATCTTTTGGACGACGAATCAAACTTCCCGAGAGCTTCTGACTTCAGCTTTTTAGAAAAATGTCATTATAACCATGCACTAAACGAGTTATACTCTCGGCCAAGAATCGGTGCTCAAGAGTTTGGCATTAAACATTACGCCGGTCAAGTGTGGTACTGTGTAGAAGGATTTTTGGAAAAGAATCGCGATCCACTTCGGCTAGATGTGATCGAGCTTCTCTCGTTAAGTAAGCAACCTCTTGTTATGGAGATGACCCGTCAGATGATTGCACAACGGGACATTGGAAAATCCATGCCAAAAGGATCAAATGGTCGATTCGTTACTATGAAGCCTAGAACACCAACAGTAGCAGCTCGATTTTCGGATTCACTACAACAATTGCTTCAATCAATGGCCAAATGCAATCCTTGGTTTGTTCGATGTATTAAACCTAATAATGATAAGCAAGCTCTTCGTATGGATATGCCTTGCGTCCTTCAACAGCTAAGGTATCTCGGTATGTTAGATACTATTAAAATCCGACAAATCGGATATCCCGTCAGATTACGGTTTCAACACTTTGTGGAGCGGTATAAACATATGCTTAAAAAACCACTTCCGCGAGGTACGCCATATAGAGAATTATGCCGTAATGTATTAGAATCACTTTCGCATACAAATATGGAAGGACCAGACTTCCAGCTTGGTGCCACCCGCGTATTTTTACGTGAAGCTTTACATAGATTACTAGAAAATGCTCGTGCTGAGCGATTAAGAAATGCAGCGGTTGTAATTCAACGAAACGTTCGTGGCATGCTGGCACGTAAAAAATTACACCGTCGTAAACGTGCAGCGGTTAAAGTACAATCAGTTTGGCGAAGCTACCAAAAACGAAGAGACTTTAAACAACTTCGTGGAGCTACAGTTAAAGCACAAGCCCTATACCGAGGTCGAATGCAACGAAAGCGGTATGCTAAGCTGAAGAACGAACTTAAACGGAAGAAGGAAGCTGAGCGGGTCCAAAAAGAAAAATTGGCTCAACGTATTGCTAAGGAGCAAAGTGAACGATCTCCAATATTACATCTCGATGTACCAGCAGAATTGGCATTTATATTCTCGAAATTAGACGGGTGGTCTCAAATGCATGGTGATCGACATCTTGTGAAGGTTGTCGGAACCGTACCAGGCCCACCGGCTGCGCAGGAACTACCACAAGATATCGATCAATTCTCATTCGGAAAATTCAGCTCGGTATACTGTAATGGTATTAAGCTGGCACCACGACGTGATCCGATTACAATGCCATTCTTATCTCGGGCTGCAGCTCGGGATCATGATTTTCAAGACTCACTTGCGGTTTTTAAATTAATTTTACGTTGGACTGGCGATACATCGCTGGATAGCACTCGAGAGAAAGTCTTAGCAGATTATATTGTACATAAAGGACTCTCATCTCGAGGACTGCGGGACGAAATATTGGTTCAGTTGTGTAACCAAGTGTATCGTGCGGAAGAATCCCAACAACAAAAGATTTGGCTCCTTATGTCCCATTGTTTGTCTAGTTTCCAGCCAGGCTCGGCATTCAGTAAATATTTGATTAGATTTATTCGAGACAACGCACCATCTCCAACAAAGGAGCTTCTTCTTAAAAAATTATTACGAAATACGACCGCAATGCAGACACCTCCTTGCCGATTATTTCCATCCTCATGGCTGGAATGGAGAGCTTCAACGAAGGTATCTGATATAGCTATTGGCTTAACATTACCCGATGGTGCGTCACAAACAGTTGCGATCGATTCTTGGACTACGTGTGAGGAGGCTGCCAATTTAGCTGTTTCCGCAATTGGTATTCCAAGCAGTGGATGGACCGTTGTAATCGATGATGCTGGCTCGGTAACCGATTCATGTGGGCTTGATTTTGTACTTGACTTAGTTGCTGAGAAGGAATTATGTCCCGCATTCCCAGCTGTTCGCACTGATCTACTACGTTGTGGACGTAAATCATCTCAAGTGACACTTAATGAAATTGTTGTAGAGCCTTCGAGTCCAAAGAGGCCTCAAGTTCCACCACCCGCACCACCGTCTCCATCATCATCTACGATGAATAAAGTTGTTAAGGCACCAGAACCGCCTGCACCGATAGTACCTGAGTCATTATCTGAGAATATTGTTGAAAAGAAGATTGAACGTGTTATCGAGAATCGCCTGGAATATCCACCGTCGAGATTTGAGGCAGCGCAGCGTAAAACATCCCATGATTTGTTATCACGAAATTCGGCTTTAAACGAGAGATATTTCGAGCCTGAGAAATCTAGATCTCGATCATTAGATGACCTATTAGCTGGTGATGTCAATGATATGATTGCAGATTTACCACAAGAACCACAGATGAACCTCGAACTTGGACTTTCCGGAAGTCGATTAAACGATCGTTATCATTCGGTCGAAAGAATACCATCAAACGGAATGCAAAAGGATCCTCAACCACGATATGTCAAGTCACAATATGCCGGAAAACGGTCCGCTGGATCACACTCTAGCAAGTATATGGATAAATCGGAATATTCTGGATTCCGTTCTTCAGCGATGAGTGATACGAGTGAAGCACCATCTCTGGCTAGCCACGTAAGGCGCGTTCGAGTCCCATCACAAGCATCGGATGTTGATCAATTTTTAGATGAATTATTTAGCCCAGTATTGGATGGATCTCTTGATGAGCTCTCAGATGCGCGATCATTAGCAGCTAGTATTCGTGGTGGTGGACGCGAGATTGATGATTTTCTTGAAGCACCATTACTTGATGACGACATAAACGATCTAATGAATCCAATTTCGCTAGTCCGGTCTATAAAAGGAGGCGGCACCAAGCATCAGGACGATCAAGAACATAATTTGGATCGAGAGGTTGCGGCAATTACGAATCGAGACGATAAATCGCTCGATGAGTATATTACAGATCTATTCCAACCAATATTTGTAAGTGAATCGTTGAAACGTTTGACTGAAAAGAGTGAACTTGTTGATGCTATTAAAGGGGGCGGTACTGCACATCATTCCGCAACCACCACAAATGGATTTTCCTCTGCACTTTCACCAAAATCCCAACTTCCACTCACTCCAAACCAATTAATGATGGTGAACACAAATTCCGATGCTTTTATGTCGATGGTTAATATTCCACCTGGAGTAGATCCAGTCGCATACCACCAACAAGTTCAGCGTGCATTTCTCCAATCGGCCATGGCACAAAATATCCAAATTCAACAGCAATTATTAGCACAAAATCAAGCTTTACAAACACTACTTAGTCAAGATCCTGCATCACCAACGAGTCCACAAACTCCTCCCGCACACCAAACACAATCTTCCCAAATTTCGCCGCGCAAACAAAGTTTCAAAAGTCGAATTAGTTCGTCTCCGTTTTCCGATATGTTAAAAAACCGTAAAGCTTCATCGGAAAGTAATGGTTCGCTAATTCCACCGCCCCCACCACCACCAATGCCACCGTTACAAGACTTCAGAGATCCAAGCGAGATTCGACCATTTTTAGATCCGTATGGACGTGCTAAAACAGTTCGGATTGGTAAATGGAGGTGGCCGCCACCGCAAGACTCACAACAAATGGAAATGGATGGCGATTTTATGATCTTTAAGATGCGACAAAATCAGCGCAAAACTACACCCCAATCGCAAAATATGTCTGGCTCTCCGAATGGCTCGGCTTCGGCCATAGAATGGGAGGAGTTTGAAGTAGAACAGGCAACCAAAATGATGCAACAACCTAAAAGTTCGCCAAATGGAAAAATGCAGGAGATTACTACTCAAACTACTCATATTACAACAAAGTCAGGACGTAGAAGTTTTGATATTGGGGCAGATCGACCTCCACCAGGGAGCGTAGGCAAGCTTAAATTGAGCTCTGAAATGCGGCAACGATTAGAGCAAGTGACCGCAGGACATTCGGTTCGATCTACAACTAGTGCACGATCAGATCGACCACAACGAACTGTTGCTAAACTTGAAGATACAAGGCGATTGATGCTGGAACAACAATTGGCGGGAAACTTCTTGAGTAGTGCTAGGGCAACGAGTCCTGATATTAATGTACGCAATCAAATACAACGAATGGAGGCAGGAAAACGTCCACCTCCACCGCCATGGCCGGCTGTGCTTCCACCTGCACCTCCGGGTCCTGCACCACCACCACCAATCCGACCACCAACTAGTGTTCCACCTGTTCCACCACCACCAGCACCTGTTATACCAAGTCAACAACAACTACACCAGACTCAACAAACACAACAACACCACCACCACCAACAACAACAACAACATCACCAACAACAACATAACCAACAGCAACATAACCAACAACAACATAACCAACAACAACATAACCAACAACAACATAACCAACAACAACATCATAAACAACAACACGACCAGCAACAACATCACGTACAACAACATAACCAACAACAACATATCCAACAACAACAACATTACCACCAGCACCAACAACAACAACAACAACAACAACAACAAAAACAACAACACCAACAACAGACTCCACAACCGCAAACACAAACTGATCTTCCTTCATTTGTACAGCGCCAGGAGCGGGATACATTTGGGGTTCAACGTCAAAGTTGGAACGCTGCTGAAATCACCAAGGAAATCTCATACGATTCATGGGGACGGGCTGAGGCTGCCAAATTAGATCTCGTCTACGAGACAAGTTTCAAAAAGGAAATTCCAATGGATCGCGAACGATCAAGATCGAGGTCGCGATCGCGTGATCGTGAAAATTTCTCCGAATCGGTATGGGACCGCACTGAAGTTGAAGGGCCACCCTCGGGAAGTGGAAGTGATCGTGAACGGGATAAAGAGCGCGAGAAACGCGATCGAATTTATGAGATGCGACAAGTTGAACGCGAGAAAGAGAGTAATCGTGTTTATCAACCTTCTAATAATAATCGAAACCCCGAATCGAAGGACTCGCATATTAAAGAGAAATCGACGAAGATTTTATCACCAACAGAGCGGGCTACATTCAAAACACACATGGTATCTAAAAGTCAGATGGAACGCGAGCGAAAAAGTTCAGCGTCGACTTTACACTCCGTGCATTCGGCCATTTCGGAAAAAACTGTATCAGAAAAGACTGATGAACCGGATAGTGTTATGCACGATGATTGGCCCTCGCCCGTAATTCCAGCGCCTGTACATGCACCGGTCTCGATCAAAAACCCGGTAACCGCCTGTCTGACATATAACCGCGTGCCTTGGAAATTACGTGTACGAAAAGAGGTTTTCCATCCCAGTGAGCCGATCGGGCCACCAGCTGCACTCGACTTATTGTTCGCCCAAGTTGCATCCGACGTTTTTGGGGTTACCGCTTGCTTACGTATATCGCCACAAGAGAAACGATCAGCTATGAACTTACTTGGTGGTCACGGTGTCACACAGGAGAATATGAAGGGCCAAGTGCGAGCAATCGTTAAACGCCATTTGATCGATATGGCTCGGCAATGGCCATTATATTTTGCCCGACTTTTCATCGTAAGCGGATCACCACAATTCCCAGATGTTTCAATACTTGCAGTATCACATACTGGGGTTTATCTAGCTCGACGAGATACCGATGTTGTAGCAGTGCTACGATCGGTTCCGTTCGGCGATCTTCAAGGTGCTGTTACATTACCAAGACCGGCAGCACTCCAGTTAAACTTAAAAAATGGAAATCGTTTGACGTTACATGCGCCACGTGCTCCAGCTATCCAGAATATGGTTCAACTATATTGTCAAGAATTTAAACAGGTTAGTGAATGCTTTTAATTGTGTATATATGCACTGTACATTACTGTAATTAATTCGCGCATTTGTAATGTAATTGCAAAATTAAAATATTTCTTACCGCCATTCCTTATAATAAAGGTCAGGTTCAATTACTAAGGTAATAAAAATAAAAACTCAAAATCGGTAGATCGCACAAGTAAATGTGGGTTTTGTGTTCTGCTTCTTTCGCGATCATGTATGATCGGTGTAAGTGATAGGAAACGAAATAGGTAATAAATTTATGTTCTGCTGTTATTACTAAAGTAAAATAAGTAGACCGAATCTGTATATAGACTGACCATTCGTTTTGTTGATAACAGAAATGATTTGTTTTTAATGTTAATTAGCTCTAAGTACCTGTGTTTGGTAGCACATTCAACTGGAATGAAAATAAGGTCAGTATTTTGTAGATTATACAGTAGATACTTGATAGCTTTGAAAGTTTGCAATAAATTTTTATTTCTACATAAATCTCACAATTTTATCAATTTCAAGACCGTTCAACTCGCATATAATTTATGTAAATAAAATGAACGCGTAATTTGAATAGGAAATATTCGGAAAATTTTAAAATTATATGAAATGCTGATTCCAATTCAAGTTTGACTACGGTTTGGAAACGTGTAATTGGTATTTTTATTATTAGTTGAATTCAATTAAGTTAACTCGTCTTGTTGTGACGTAATTGCTCGATGTAATTAAAAATCAAATGTTGTTTGTTATTGCTACACAAAATGAGTCAGAATTCTATATTTGATGTGAATTGGGAACTTTTCGGGTACAAAGGAACTTTTCGGGTAATTCGTTTACTTTTAGTGCTAAATTTGTGCTCATATAGGAAACATTTCAGGGTCAATCCACGCAAACCGTTAAACGAATGACTAAACTTCGCCTAAAAGACGACGAAAATCAAATACGCTGCATAGCAAAAACTAAAAATTATGGAACCCTAGGAATATAATCATAAAATGAGTGCAAACCAATATACCCCTACAAGATACTATATTAAAATTTAAACACAGTTACATTTCAACAACGTTGCTGTTGAACAAGAAATGGACGAATATCCTCAATCAAATGTTCTAGAAACTAACGAACTAATCATCTGCACCAGAAAAACGTATATGCTGAATTTGTATTAAATCAGAATTGGTCCAATTCCATGAATGACACATTCATCCATTATGTTTCTCCAGTAGCAATTAACGTGCTCAATCGGAATATTTAACAAAAGAGCCAAGTCTATATGTTAGAAGTTTATATGATTTCCTGATTTTATGAAAATTATATTTTATGATTAAGCACAATTTTTCCCGGTTTAGTTCTTCATCGAAAATATTATATTATAATCGAAGACTAAAATTCATTGAACCCAAAATGAATTTTAGTCTTCGCTTGAAAGAAACCGGATTTCATTTTTATCGTCTTTTAAGACGACATTGAAAATAGTTTTCATTTCTCGTTTTCCAGGCTTTCTGGACTATCATTAATTTTTCCTTGCTATTACTAATTAGCTGAAATAGAACTTTGGCGGGATTAAAAAATTTCATTTATAAATTTGAAAGTTTCTTTGCTGTACTTTCCCACATGATTTTCTTTTAACATTTTAGAGAAACGTTACAGAAGACAAGGTTTTTATAGTGTTCTCTCAAGTGATTCCCTGTTTCAATATTATGATTCGTATCGTTCCATATATATTGATAATTTTAGGAATGCAGAAGGTTGTCTAGTTGACTAATTTTTCGTTTTCCACTCTTGTAAGTTGCGCCCTTCGGGCCTGCTAGCTTCAAAGAAAACAATATACCATTAAAGTGTTTTATCAAGTGTTCGTTAAGGTCATTCCCCTGCAACAGAACTGCTCCAAGTACATAATTGTTGGTTGCCTGCTTTAATATAGGTGCACTTACCAATACGAGCTTGGAAGCATTTTATTACAATCCATTAAAAATGGTCGCGAAATTTCGGAAAAACTCGAAACATATTTGCTGTCTCAAGATTTAACGTCTCTGATATTACAGGGTTCTGCTCGATTCGATAAAGCCTAAATATGCTCAAGATTTGCCGCAATGCCATCTTTGTCAATTATTTGCCCGCAAAACGTAATACTTTGTCGTACAAAACAGCATTTTTCTCCATTTGCGCGTCGATTTTAATTTGTACCGAGGTGAAGATTTTAACAAAAGACATCAATCATAAAACAAAAGTTAAATAATTGTAAGTAAAATCAAAAATCAAATTCTAATTTAAGCAAAATGAGTAACTAACATACCTATACACTGTTAAATTTTTTTAGGAGTGAAAGCGATGAACAATTTAATCGATAACTGTGCCTGTGAAATAAAAACACTCAAATTTAAAATTCCAATTGGAATTTTGATCATTTCTGTTACACTGTTAAAAGTCGGAATTTTTTGAGACCGATATATAACATTAGAAAGAGTTGGCCAACTATTTGGAATTTAACTTAAAAATCAATTTTATGTTTATTAATGTAGGATTTTGTTTGAATAAAAATCAAATTTTCAAAGAATCTTTATTGAATCAAATGGAATGGGGCAAAATAAAGTTGAGAGGTTTAATACATTTTGAGAATTTATTTGTTACTTGCAATAATTAGTGTTTTAACTAATTGCATTATGAAAAAACAAAACACAAGATAAATTTTAATTGTACCAAAAATTTGACTAATTGTTATCAAATTCGCAAAATGGAAGCAATAGTGCATAAGTGCACGATTGTCATATACTACTTCAGAACAGAAAGCGGGAATGCTTGTGACCAAGATCAAATAAAAAGTTTTTCTTGCTAACTATTAAGGCGCGAGGAAAAACAAAAATTTGAGGATTTTTTCTAAAGAACATTTTATTGGGCCATACACCCTTTCTTAATGGCGATCAGGGGTGTTCTTTTCAATTTTTTTAGTAAACAAATTTTACTTGTTTGAGTAGTTTTAGTATTTAGTTACAACAAAAATCTCAGAGTTTCTTCTAAAATTCCTCACTATGGAAAATGACGGCCATATATATGTCTAAACAAAATGGGTCATACGCCTTTTCTAAATAGAGAGCAGAGGATTTCCAATTTCACCGAAGTCATTAATCCTGCTTGTGTCAAACACGATATTTCAGACCAAAGGACCTGCAATAGAGCCTTGAGGACATCCTTTGGTGATTTCTTTAGTAACAAAATTATGGCTCCTCAAATCATTCAAAATGTTTTTCGGGACATTATATATAGACCGATAAGCGTAACGTAAGCGATCATAAGCGATAAGCGTCACGTAAGATTACAAAATGCTCCGGCGATGTCCAGGAATATATTCATAACATATTTAGAACTCTGGGTTTTAACAGTATTAGTTAGGTAGACTATCGCATCTTGACGTGGGAATCCGAATTGTTTGTCCGAGAGTACGCTCTGATCAATCCGCGGTGTAATGCGAATGGCTAGTAACCTTTCTAGGAGTTGCCCCATAACAGGCAGCAACATTATATGTTGTGTAAAATTTGAACGAAAGTGGGTCATTATCACCAGGGTTCCTGATAACAATCATGTCAGCTGTTTGCAAATTGAATTATTTCAGGGTTCAAGTTGATGAGTCCGAGTGACTTGTTTCGGATACAGCATTTTAGAACCTGGCGACTGCTTCCCACGTGAATGAGGTGCTTCAACAACCATGGATGTCGAACTACTATTGATAGCGATCTCACGCATAGCTGTATGTGACTAAGTTTCGTCTGGTGTTTCGTCCGGTAGAAATAAGTTGAACAACTCTAAACTTGTTTCATGCCACGTATCTGTGACGACTCCATTTGTCTTCCTAATGATATGTTTTAAACTTTCGGAGCATGGGTCATTATTACCATGTTTTGGTGAAGAAAAGTGTGAGCCGGTTATTGTGAGTCAGCTGCAACCACGCGACCCTTCAGTGGAGGACGACGAAATTTCAATCCACGTCGAAGCCTTGAATCGTAAGTTTGTTGAGCCAACAATTGACTACGCGAAATTGAAATTGCAACTCGATTCCGGATATGACTAGGCGATTATCTGCAAAGCGCGTGCGACGTGCGAAGAGCATTCAATGAGCGCTTTGAGGACCCAATTAATATGCTTATAAAATTTACGGTACGGTTGAAATTGCACGACCGGGGTAGACGTTGGTTCGTGTTTCGTAACAGATTTAAGTTTGAACGTGCTCAGATGTGATTGGATAGAAGTTCTGGATGTTTGGAGCGTGTCCATTGCGAGTGTCTGCAAGAATATTGAGCAAATTATAATCGCCCAAATGGAAATGTAATAGAGGAATAGAGGAAATATAATAATAAGCAAAAAATTCTGTCGCTTTTCATTGATTCATTGGGTTTGTGCAACAAAATGAAGGAACTTTTAACACCGATCGAAAATGAGCTCAAGTTATCATAATTATTGGGAGTAATTAATCCGATCGATTACCCGGATTTCGCTGCACCGCTGGTAACGATTATTCAACAGGGTTAAGGGAAGCACTTTGCAGGTGGAGATGGATAACGAATCAAAAAAATTATGGAGAACAACACCCATTGCGATCTCCCATAGCATCTAGCATTTTTCAACAATTAATAAAGACAATGATGACCGGAGCTAAAGGTACTTTTCCTTTCATTGATGATTTCATTGTTGTAGAACCTGAGAAGGAAGACTCGGTTTTCGGCTTAAGTTCCTGAAGTGTTCATTTGGCTAGAAAGAGTTAGAGTTTCTGGGCCACATCATCGACGCAAATGGATTACGACCAAACCCCTAAAAAACCGGGATGCTGAGGCGATTTGCTGCAAAACATGAAGGACCTTCGTGGAAAGTCGAGTTGCAGCCTTTGCACAAAAAAACTTTTGAGAAGCCTGAAAAGTACTTACGTCGATCTCGGCGTTAACCCACTATGACCCGAAGAATTATCGTGTCGCCGGGCCCATTGAGCTAGAAGAAGGTCGAGAAAAACTATCTGGAGATCCAGCGTGAGGCTTTCACATTGATGTTCGATCTGAAAATTTTCATCGATACATCTACGGTCGCAAATTCGAGCCTCATCTTGCGATTAATTGCCGGTCTCGACAAACCGGATGAAGAAATTGTCATTCGTAGTTTGGGAAACGTAAACTGCATCGACGGGTGTTTTGCAATTGATACAGTAAAACAGCTCCCAATAACATTTGAGGCCCTCGAGGGGCGCGATCGCCTACGCAGATAAGAGAGCCAAGGAACTAAGGATCTTCTAAGGTTGAGTTTTTTATGGGGATCACATCGTCGTTCCTAGTCGCTACCGTAGCCACATTCTTCTCTCGCTGAACCAAGGACTCGCCTGCATGAATCTGTTTGCACGAAGCAAAGCGTATAGGTCGTCGTTCGACGAAGTCGTCGAAAAAGTGGTAAGGCTTTGTAAATATTGCGCTACAAACGCAAAAACCCCAACCAAGTGCACACGTTGCAATCAAGGCCAATGCCAAAACGCCCGTGGTCAAGAGTGTACATCGATTTTGAAAGACCCGTAAATGGTTTTTGGTTCCTGGTGATCATTGACGCATTTAGCAAATGGCCAAAAGTTTTTAAAAAGCAATCTAAGACGGCAGAAAAAACGATCGACCGCTCAGAAGACGTTTTTCCCCGTTAGGAACTCTGCGACACCATCGTTCGGACAGCGGTCCCCAATTTGTGTCAGATGGCTTTTAGTCATTTTGAAGTGGAAACAGCATATCAGAACGGCACCGTTTCACCTATACGGTCAAATGCTCAGATTGTAAAATTCGGCGACTCATGGAAAATCGCAGTAAATAAGCTAGAAGGAGACGGTAATTTGATCAAATTTTACGTAAATTCAATCGTAAGTTCAATCAACCAAAACATGATTTAATGCCAGATGCTATCGTTGGTAAACTGGTCCAATAAAGGACGACCTTCGAACCATGAATATTTGGTGTTGGCGTCGACAGCTGTAATGGTGCAGCTGGCTTAGTTTCCGCTTTACATGTTGTGCAATTTGTGATTTAATTTAAATTATGGCTAGCTTGGCATTAATTTTTATAAAAAAAGCTTTTCTTGGAATACAGGTTTGCTTTGTGTGTTTGGATTTTATGGAATAAATTGGAGTATGCTTGCACTGTTTTGGTTGATTCGCTGTTAATATTTAGTTGAGCCATCGTGTTTTGTCAATGTTTTACTATACTAATTTGCGATTGATGAGGCCCCTGTATCTATACCAGATGTATGAAAAATTATGTCATATGTTTGGTTTTGTCCTATTCTGCCGTTTGACATCAAGTAATCGTTTTTGAATTGACAGTGCATAATTTATAGTAGGTTTGTTTTATAATTCAACCCGAGTGAGCAGAGTTTGCTCGTATATTGTACTCCAAGCGAGAGTTGTGCAGAGTGAAATGATCCGGCGTGCATCCAGGTTTTAATTTGCATGCTCTTCGTACACTAACATTTTTTCACGATGAAAGACGCAGCGTGCAGAATAAAATTACTCAGGTTGAATAATAAAACAAAGAGGAGTTTTTACAGCTCGTCAAAGTGATCGGTCGTTTGAAACACGATTCAACAAATACACAAATGAAGAAATGACGTTGTACATTTACAGACTCCAACGAGTAAAGAAGGGGCAACTGTTTGATTAGCCAAATATTTAATAGAAATCTCGAATATATTACGACACCCTTCACAGATAAAAATGGGTGATAATGATTTAGAATTGTGGCAATTACGTGTAAAACAAGATAATTTGACACATAATTCAAGAGGGTGCGGACATTACGTTCCTAGGAAGAAATTAGAAGAAATTCGCTAAATTTTTGAAAGTGTCGACTGTTGTAATATATTTGATATTGGTTATTACTTAGGATGCTGGAATAAATTTTCTTGAGAGCCATAGCTTCGGAATATTGCCCATACAATACGTTAAAATATGTGTAATTTGATACGCACATATTACAAAAAACCCGAGCGAAATCGGTTATATTTTAGGTGGCTAAATGGGTATGAAAAAACTTGACTTCATAAGTGTTTTTATATGTGACAGAAGAACTCATAAGAAATGTTAGTTGGTACCTTGTTGTTCTAAGGTCGTGCATTCACAATCACAAATCACAATCTTTGGTTGAAAAGTTGTTTAAGTTTTGACGCAAATGACTGAAAATCTGAACTGATTCCTACAGAAAAATAGTTTGGCATCATCGAATATATTGTGCAGATGAAGAAAACCGTGAAGTTCGGTAATACGATTCAAACTGAGAAAGGCCTAATGGAAACATGGAAAATAATGTTAGGGGCGTTGTATATAGTGAGATAGTGATCTTCATATTATTCCCGCACTGTACGAACTAATTAAATTAATAAGTTAATTATATTAAGCTGCACTGGATACACCGAAGGTGTAAACAAGCAAAGCGCGTATATAAGGGAATAATTGTTGTTGTTCTTCTAGCAATAATAATGATATGATATGTTGTTATAACCGTAATAAATTATTTATGCTGTGTAAAGCATAAATTTATTTTCAATTCAAACACAAATCTCTAATTTGGAATTTGCTTTATATCATGAGGCTGTATATGTCTGTATATAACATATGGTCATACGAAGATTAATAATTTTCTTATAAGTTTGTTCTAAAGAATTATCGCTATAAAGATATTCATGCATGGATTATTTTATTAATAAGTCCAACCGCTAGATCTTGTGTAAATAATTGTTGACTTCAAAACCAATTTGTCTCCCACAAAAAAGATTGGTGGAGTCTGGAAGTGATTTTGCTAATTTGTTCATTGGTTAATAATCGTACGTATAGCGGTGTAATTTACAGGTATCTCATGATAAATCATACTGCAAACAATATAACAAGAGAAATTTATTATAATAACACACGTCGTCATGGAAGAAAGCATCCGCAGCTCTTATACCATCGATACAATACACCGGTGAACTTGGAGCGTTAAATCAAAAACAAAAACAAATAAAAATACATTAAGATTTCATCTTAGAAAAAAATAAACAAAAATTTAAAAAACAAGCCAAATATAAATTAGATTCTAAATTCTAACATGTTGGTGGTCGATTTTCTATACAAACCTGCTTTGAAATATCTCAACTCGCTTGCCAGTTGGAATGTTAAAAATTTATAGATATACTCGCTGTTTTATAGAAAGTTGATTTGAAAAGAAAATATTGAAGACGTAAATAGTAAACTTGACTTTGTGTCATCAGCAGCAAGTTTTACGATAAATAATGTTATTGTTTTGAGCAACGACTGAACAAGATGACGTGTTGCTGAACAGTTTGATCTGCTAGATGCGTGCTAATACCGTTTATTATTTTGAAGGCATGCAGTTTTGAAAACATACACTTTCCATATACGTATATGGTCTAGTGGGTGTATAGTGAGAGTACAAAATTTTTTGTAACGAATTATTGAATTCGTATTATGGTTAATAGAATTTGTAAGATGATAATCTCTGAAATTATTTGACAATTATACAGCTACGCCAACTACAAAAGTTGCCGCGGTGTTTTAACGAATATGCTAATTAATTAATTTCCGCATTTTATGTCCAATTTACATAAATTGATGATCACTATGCTATGAAATGTATACAAACTTATCCAAAAACCACGCGAACAAACTTATTGTGATACTCGTATTATTGGTAAACAGTCAGGTGAATTAGGGTATATCCTCGATCGGCTCGCACTCAAAAATCAAATTCAAAATTAAATAATTTTGCTTTACAATTAATATTTGCATTGCGATTGTAACGAAATGATTGTTATATGCATTTTTCGAGGTCGCAAATAAATCGTCACAATCATCACTGGATTGTGAATGCTGCTACAAAATTTGACGGTTACAGCACAAATAAATAAAATAAGTAAATTTTTGTAATTTACACCTCTTCCGGAATATTCCCGAAAATACTGGAACTTACACCACTACCGTAATCCCTTCCTACACCACTGGAATATTCTCGAAATATTCCTACAATAATTTTACGCTATTTTACTAACACTAAAACGCCAGTCACCACAATAAATAATTATCAGAATTATTTATTAATCCACCCTTTACAAATATTTTTAATTACACCACTATTTTCAGTTTAGCACCACTTATAATTCTTTGCACTGTTCATTTTCGCCTTTAAACTTTCGCTTATCGAACCTCCTAAATGACTTTCTTATTGTATTCACTGCATCTTTCGCGGATTTTCGGTTCTGTTCAAGGCTGTTATAAAACCACTTCTAATGCCACCGACATCCAGGCTGGTTGTGCATCTCTTCCATAGGCCATCTTTTATATCGATCGTTCTCCACACAGCTTCTGCTCGTCACTGCTCTCTGCCAGTTCCTCAAAAACCTTGGCATATATGTTCCACATATTTTCCTACTGGCAGTTTCTCCTATATTTAAAAGCTATGTTGATGCGTCGTGAAGAATGTGCAGAGTCCCTTTCTGAGTTTTGCAACTTCTGCACAAATCTCTCTTCCGTTCACAGGCCTTTGCAATACACAAATTGCCCTCGTTCGAGAACCTCCTCTAGATAGATTTCAATATCCTATCCAACGAAATTTCATCCGATCATAAGATGAACTATTCAATAACCCCATATCGATCTGACTAAGTAGCATTCCTTCAAGTTATGTCTACCTATCCTATCCAGCAAGTTTTTCATTTTTCTGTAAGTCATGCTTACCGGCATCATTCATGCGTTGCTATCTGTGTTTGATTTTCACAATAACCTCACCATCTCAGCATTATGCCTTTCATCAAGTATGCCGCACAACTCTGGGTTATTGTTGTTCTCCGTTACATAAGCAAGCAGGTGATCCGTTGTCATCCCCAGTTACTATGGGCATCAACCCAGGAGAGTTCTTGCTGACTAATATCTGACTATGGATCACTATGAGACGCAGATTCCGTATCTGATTGAGCATTCAAAATTCAGAGTAGTTTGAAGTAGTAGTTTTTCTTTCTTCTTGAACTGTGGTAATATCCGGGTTCAATTGTTTATCATTTTCGAGCTGGCTTAGCTGATTTCCCTTATCTGCTGTCTCTTAACCACCACTCGATTCCACAAAGTACAATGTCTCCTCCGACCAATGACACACTCCTTGATTTTTATCATCCGGTTGCACTTTATTACCGACAGCCATTTCCAGCCCCACCGTTATGCGAATGCCCGACCTTCTGCTCCGTATCGCCTAAATCATCATTTGCTCTTTCGATGCTTACTTTGACTTTTTTAGTTCTTGTTTAATTTCTCACGTCAGATATTGTAATGTTTGTTACATCTCTTTATTTTGTTGGTCACATTTTCATTTTAACATCATTCGTTGCATATAAATCAAAATTTTTGCAACTACCCGTCGGCAAATTACACTGCTTTAAATGGTATTTAGTGGCCGGCAGGAAGGTGTTTGCCATCTCTTCTGGTTATCCCTCATTGATGAATTACTTGTTAAACTGCAGCAAGAGCTGCTTAGAACCATACTGATGATCTAGTCGTTGCGGGTAAACACTTTAATATATTATCTGACTTAACGCAACGCGCTCCTCAAATTGTAGAAATGTGGCGCTTTGGGAAGGGCTTGTACGTCAATGCATCTAAAACTAGTCTGCTTGTCTTTACCAGACGTAGAAATATTGGCGCACTGTCTGCTCCTTCTTTTTTGGGGAAACGCTACATGAGCCAACGTCAAACTTCTTATGGTGCTATTTTAAACAATAAACTTTCCTGGAAAATTTGCATTGAAAGTAAAGATCAAAAAGCCACTGCTACTTTTGCCGTAGTTAGTTTGATTGTGGAGGGTATGGTTCCGGCTGGAATTATAACGTTTCTTCCGAAACATATAGTGCTGGATTTAGAAGGTTCCGGCTGAAAAATTATATATTGCACGATGATGCACAATGCATCGTACTACTTGTGCCATAGTTGGTTTGGCTGTAATATGGATTGATTTAAGTCCAGGTGATCTATATAATTGCCATTGCCTGCACAATTTACGTTTGTTTTTAATGGCTGCTGAATATTATGTGACGGGTGGTACATTTTCACCTTAGTAGAGTTACTACATCCTTTACTCGGATTCCAATTTTGTTTTAAGTGTGATGATCAATGAGCACTCTCTTGTTACTGTAGATTTGAATTGAGTTCAATTAGTGTGTCGGTTCATTAAGAATATATTTGAATCCGAATTTAAGACTCGTGTGCTTAATATTATTAAAACCGGCGAGTGGTTAGAAGATAGTTCGAAGGATGTTTAGGCCGTAACATAAATTCTAGCAATACTTTTTGTTACACAGAAGTGTATAAAATCGACAAATTTTTCATCTTATCGGTTGGCCGCCAGATACGTGATCTAGTTGTCCATCTTGCAAATATTCCCACAGCTGGTTGCCTTTTGGTGATGTGAATCTGAAGCTCTATTGGATGTATTTGGAGTAAAAGTTTCTTCCTAAGGATTTGAAATAATTTGCAGATTGTTACTTTTTAATTAAATGTTTCGGTGGGCAGTAGACTGCGGGTATAGTGCATTTACCATTCTTCTAAGCAGATGCTAGTTACCTGTATATGCTTCTCGCGAAATTTTTCTAGTCCATGGTGTCTTATTTCTATCTAATAGTAATTGATGATTCACCACGAGATTCCCGTTAGGGTTTTATGTCTCTTAAATTTGTGACCATCAAATTTTACAGAGCTCATTTTGTTAACAGTTCCATCAGTGTTGTTAAGTTTGTTTTCATAATTTGCATAAATTTATTCATTGTTTCGTTGAGAGAACTGATTAATTTGTAAAATTGGCCATCATCCCTGGTCATCATTCCGAGGTTTATTTGCTTTATTTGATGATGTTTCTGAGTTAATGATTGCAGAAATAATTTTCTCATTCTTTGAGTGTTTATGTATTTGGTTGATTCCTCGTTACTCAACTCGTTGTTTTGGTGTCATTTTTTTCCTTAACTCCATATTCGCAATGCATGCTCTGTAATTAGCGGTATGATTTTCCCCATAATTACCGCACTTCTTTACTACATGTTTGGTTAGTATAATGTAGTGTGGAATGTACATGGTGCACAGGAGCTAAAGATCGAACTGAACAAGGTTCTTGTCTGGGCTCGGAATCTCCTGTTCTACACTGAAACTTCGGTTGTCCACTAGGCAACACAGGTTTGATTTTCGGTTTCTACAACGTTTTGAAATTGAAAGATATAAGGTTAAATTTTACCTTGGACGCTGTCTAGAAGGCCGTGTTCAATTCATTTTCTAATCACTTAATCGAATCGACACTTGTCAGGGAGTGTAATCATCTTATCAATCATCATAGGAATATTGTCACGGTTTTGTGGTTCTCTCTCTCTCTCTCTCTCTCTCTCTCTCTCTCTCTCTCTCTCTCTCTCTCTCTCTCTCTCTCTAGCTTTCACATCACATGAAGGAGGTCTCCAGCCCGCTTTTCCCTTCAGTTTCGTATTTAGTTTCGTAGCACGGTCGGAGTCTTCCGTTACGACAAACACAGGCTGTTTGTTGTTGGAACATTTTATTAATCATGCATTATTGTGGGCACCTTGCAACGTAACCGAGCCATCTAACTCGATTGGATTTGATGAATCCTATGATACCGCTACCTCCGAGAATTTGCTTTTTCTAACGAAACCGATATTCGTTGTTCGCAGCTTTAATTGACCAAGTCATCTTGCGTAACGATCGAGCAATATGAAAATGTCCTTGATATCGCTAGGTCTTCCGCCAAGAAGCACGATATCATATTCATCTAGCCAGTCGAAGCTTTCCTAGCACGGAGATATTCTGCTAGAGTATTTCTAGTGTTGAGAGCCAACCATTTTTCACAAAGATTTTGTTTATTTTCGACGGCCAGGCAGCTCTGATCATCGAACCAATCATTGCGGGATCTCGGAGGTCTTCTTCCGACGGTATTTTGAGACGTGGTAGTTATACGTCACTGTAGTTAAAACGAATTTCTTCGTTGTTACCGTGTCGGTCTAGATAGTCAGTGACAGCTGATTGGTAACTGCAGTGTTGCTTGATTTTTTAAAGCATCAACATCCCATCGAACCGTCTTTTGTGCCTGTCTATTGAATGAGATGGCAGTTTGCACGTATATTTGAATATGACAAGCAAATGATCGCTATCCATGTCTGTACCTCTGTAAGATCTAACCATGACAAGATTGGTTTGGGTTTTCGTGCTTGCAGCATTCGATCCCCACGTTACTTTGTGTTCAGTGGTATAAACGTACTTGATACAACTAAGTTGTATATTATTCCCAGGTCAGTGACCTTGGGCTGTTGTTGTTACTAGTGAGGTGCAAGTTATTAGGATCGATGTGCGATGTGATTTTCTGCACTTGTACTGATTTTTGCATTAAAGTTACCCACGATGATTTTAATGACGTGGTGCAGGATGTTCTTGATAATTTCTTCCAGCTCGACAAAAATAGATCTTTCATTTTATCTGATACATGTACATTAACGTTCGAGATGTTAAATTCTATGATATGTTGCTTCACGCACATATGTGAAAGCCGACTCCAAATTCTCCTCCGTTCTGATGATCACTTTAATTAAGAGTGTAACCATTGGTGGGTGTCGTGGATCCCACTCCCAGAGCATCTAAGATCTTAATAGTGCAAATACGTCTAATGTATAACTCTTTGCCTGGTTCCAAACGTTGTTAGCCTACCGCTCTACCCGCTTGTTGCGTGTGTGAGTTACGTACTGGTAAAAAACTTAAGACATCCAGTCCTACCTTGAACACATTTGGATGATGGTTGTAGGGTGTCAATGAATTGCCGTGACATGTAGTGTCCATGACCATAAACAGAATTTCCTTTGCTCGTCTCCACTACACCGGTTGATACATTTAGGGTTACCCAGAGAGCACCGCAAGTAGGAATGAATCTAGGACTTTGATCTCCAGTGGTAAACCATTATCATACAGTGATGAGGTTCCAATAATTTCCAAAAATTCCATCCATATGACTTACATATCGATACACGAAAGGGTCATTTAACCTCTCAATTTTATTAAAAATATTCATTCAGTTTACATTGCATGCATCTTCATGGTGATCAACACCATGAAGTACACGATAATTTTGACCTTCAATTTTCTTCTTTATTTAAACTTAATTTAAGCACAAACAATTTTTTTATTACAGAAGAATATAATTTTGTGCTTCTATGCTGTACCTATTTAGGTTTCCGAGAAATTACATAAATTTCGATACCGATGCACAAACTAAAATAAAGTAAAACAGCTCATTAACAAAACGGCTTTTCTTATTTAAATTTCCCATTAACATATTCATTAAGTCATTCTTAATTTGATAAGCCATTGGTCTAGTTTCGTTTTTCGTCTGTATAAAGTAATATTTCAACAAATTTGGTGCTGACCAAAATTAATACCCGCCGGGAACATTTTTTACACGCAGCTATAATAATACTCCCCTGCGTCGTCCATCAAATTTGTTTGCTGCACAGTCAATGGTCATTAAGGTTGATGCAACAGGGTAACGCATCGGTTGAATAATTTTATATATGGATTTAATTATTGTGATAATTATTAATCATTTTTGATTGGAACTAGGTTACCGGTAAATTAAGGTGTCTATGTATGTATGACATTGATGATCAACCTTGTAGAATATAGACTAACAAATTTAATTACCCATAAAATTGGTATCATTTGCAAAAATATCGTAAATTTACAGATTTCTAAATAGCGAGCATCTTCATTCTCCATATGTGTGAAATTTAAATTAATTTGCATATCGCAATAATCAGCTAATTAAAACATTTCACTTTACATCTATTCAAAATATTTGTATACATCACGATCATTTAACAACATAAAAAAAGTAAATTTGATCGAGATTTTCCAAATTTAATTATGTTTTTACGAACAAATTGTTTATTTGCCAGGTGCCTATCGCGATCCATTTAACCGCTCGAATATTGATTTTAATTGTTAATTGATGTACGCACACTTATTTTGGAGATTTTTAAATTTTGATAAAGAAAGGTGAAGTTCACATTTTTGATCGTTTTGGGAGTGCTCAAATCACGTAGATAAATTAGATTGGTGATGCTTACTGTTTTAAGAAAGTGAGAGTCTAATTTAAATAAAATAAAATTAAATCTCGAGTTGAAGTGTTTTAAGTGCACCATTTCCATTGAAAGGCCATGCCTACAATTTGGACGTAAAAAACGTCAGTCATAATATTATGCACATAATTTTCGAAAATGGAGTTTTTATCTTTAGCCCGTACGATACTTTCCGAAAAACTATTTTGACCTGCAACAATCATAAATTTTTAATTTTTTATTCGAGTGCAACTAACGAGTGTAAATCAAATTTATTTCGAAACGATTTTATATGTAGATCAATTGATTTGCAACGAGAGTGTGCAATTTATAAGTGACCGCCGGAGACAAAAGGCCAATAGACTAAAGGTACGCGATGGAGAAAAGGCCAACTTCAATACTTCGATATGGACAAATTAAAAGTCGATATTAAGAAAAAGTCGACGTGAACCAAACGCCGACACTGAAAATAGCTGACATTCACAAAGGCCGCCGTGAATAAAAGACCGACTTGGGCAAAATGCTGATAAAGACAAAAGTTCGACATATAGACAAAAGATTGAAATGGGAAAATACCCTCAAAGACAAAAAAGGTCAGTACAATCAAAAGGCCTGATATAAACGGAATCCAAAAACCTACACGGCCGACATAATTTAACGACTGATATGGGCAAACGGCCGACACGGACAAAAGGCGACACCTTTCTAAAACAGTCAGTCATCCGGGCCAACATTTTTCAGTTTTGCTATCAATGACATTAAATTGTTGATTCAGAACTCGACCAAACACGACCAGGTATTCAACGCAGTTCCTTTAAATTTCAATGGACTTAATTCTATGTATGCTTATTTTCTGACATAATTCTGTTTCCATCTGCTGCTTTTCTCTCTCTCTTTTACTCTCATTTTCTGGTTGTCTGGAATTATTATTAATTGTTATAATTATTAAGATGAGTGAAGAATTAGTGATGAGTGGGTGGAGTAATTCCTCGTTCGTTTTTGGATGTTAGTATTTGTCAGCAACCTTCAGTAAGTTACATTTTCGTCAGTTTGATGTGTTGGGTCTAGTTCTGCTCAATTTGAATTTATCACTTTAACCAAACATGATTCAAGGGCCCCCAGTTGGATGTTTTTAATTAATTATCATGGCTTTTTAAACATTTGTCGCATTATCTGCAGGTTATGAAATGTGTCTTGATCATCGGTTTTGCTTTTCAATACATAAAACTGGAGTAAGAAGTTTGACGCAATCATCTTGAAATTCTTATAGTCAAATTCCATTTGTTGATTTGAATTGTTGGACGGTTACATAACTACTGTGTTTAAATTAGCTATTCGGCCAATGGTATCGCCTGCACTCTATTCCTTTTGCCTCTAGGTTACGAGTCAAGAATTCGTTGTCCTATTAAATGTTGTTGAATTGCCACAGTAATTATCAGATGATGGGATTGATGGTAATTACGTTTATGCAGGCTGAAAGTAACTTCAACATTTTGTCCACATTTCAAATTTCTTGTCAATAACCGTTCAAATTATAGAGAATGGTGGTCCATTTAGTGGTGAATATCTCAACTCGACTCTTATCGAAATACCTTATGTTATCGAAATGTAGGTTTCTGGTTTCATGGTTCTGGTTTGGTGGTTGGTTTAGTAACGTAATACATTTTTCGAACGTTATGAATTTTATGAGGAGTTTTATGGATGGAATTTTTTTCAAATTTTCATTATTTATTTACCGTTATTTACGAATAAGTGACTAAACGACGAAAACCAGTGACCAATCCTTACTAAACGAAGACCAAACCATTCTAATCATCATTTTGATCGAAACTTTTGGGCGGAATGCTTGAAAGGTGGAGCTATACTGATCATATCAATTTGCTTAAATCTGAGAATTTTTGAAACATGGGCAATCTGACCAGAGGATACTTGGGCCTATCCTAATTAGTACTGCACGATCATAGGTTCCTTAGTACAGTGAGTTCACTAGGACTTCCCACATATTTTGTTGATATTTCACTCAATATGGCATGATAAAACATTTTCGCGATTTCTGCATAACCAAATTTCAGAACATCATTCGAATTTCATCTATAATCTAAATCCTTATTTTAACATGGCGAAATTCTTCTACACGTCCAAAAATTTTAAATTTTTATTTCCGAGGACTTCCGCGATTTAGTTTTTCGGGATTTTTAACTTATTTAACGTATTTTGATTTGAGGAAGTTTGGTTATCAGCGTTTCGACCCAAACTAAAATCCAACGTACGGAATTTTCATGTCTTTCTGCTACGTCAAAAAAGTAACGGACATTGGTCAATAAAACATAAAATATTTGTTATTCGTTCAAATTTATTGTATCATTGTATCGCCTTCAAACTAGACCCCTTCCGAAATAATGCACTAATGCCAACGAATAATCATCAAAACATTTTTCAAACGCATTTTCCGGAATTAACTTCAGATCTCGCCACGAATTCTCTTTTACGGCTTCTATCGAATGAAAACAAGTGCCTCGAAGTGGTGGTATTTTGAGTTTAGGAAAGACAAAAAAAATCAGCGGGAGCTATATAGGTGAATACCAGAAATTCGTTCACAATGATACCCTTGTGAGAGGGTCCGTTGTCGTTGTCTAAAATCCATGAGTTTTCTTTTCACAAACCTTGTCCTTTTCGACGAATTCGCTATCTGAAACGCCGCATAATGCCCAGATAAAATTCTATATGTACGGTCTGACCTTGTGGCAAGAATTCCGAGTGCACAAAATCGCGATAATCAAAGAAAACATTACCTTGACTTTTGATCGACTTTGACGTGTTTTTTTCGGTTTCGGCTAAGTTGGAAGGCGCCATTCCGAAGCTTGTTGACTGGTTTGCATGTTCAGTTATAATGCGTTTTATGTTTGTGGGGTCGGAATTGACTCATTCTAGCATGTACTTAGCGACCTTTACGCGATCGAATTTTTGAAGAAAACACAGGTCTTTCGGAACTAGTTGCGCCGCAACGTGTGTCATGCCCCCACATTCGTGTGCAATGGTACGAATTGATTCGTGAGATATAGAAAATTTCGCGGCTATCTCTCCCTAAATGACGATTTTTCGTCACCATTTCCTTCACTTTATTGATATTAACTTCAGTTGAAGACGATGATAGCTGACGAGAGCGAGGTAAACCTTTCGCCACCTCTCAACCGCTTTTGAATGCACTTGCCATTCATATGCATGTGTTTTTGATAAAGTCGTTTCACCGTAAGCCTCCTGTAACATTTTTAGCGATTCGGCACACGAAATTCCATTTGCAATACAAAATTTGAGACAAATTCTTTATTCGATATTTTTATTCATTATAAAAATCTCAAGACACGCTTGAGATGAACTGTCAAAATAGAACTCTCTAAACAAACTAAATGATAGATCGCGCTCAAATTTCACATCAAGATGACAATTGTGCCAACTTAGCGCCAAGAAAAATGTTTACAATCCCTTTAAGCGGGCTTTATAAATCATCATTTACCGTTACTTTTTTGACAGTATATCCAAGTATATCCAAGTGCTTATTTAGCCTGTTGAAATTGCAGAGGACAACTCGCCAAATGTCTCGCATTTTATATGTTGGTTTGATACTACCGAATTAAGACTATCTTTGTTTGAGATGGTCACACGCATGCCTTACTTTTAGGGAAATTAGGAAAAAAACGTTCGGTGGCAACTTTGCGAAATTGGGCCCTGGGCCAAATATATCCATACAACTCGTATTTGAACTAAAATTACATTTAAATTAGGCACGTTACAAATATAAATTGGTCGGATTAGGTTTTGACAAACCACATGTGTGACCATTTCAAAACCAAATATTTATGCTTTTCACGTGTCAAATACGAGTTCTATTAGAATAACGGCTGCACGGCAAAAATTTTAATTTTTGTATTTAACGTCATTTCTAATAAATTCCGGGCTGGGCTAACTTCACATAAGAGCAAGTGGGTTTTTGCATGATTAATGTTGCCTGATTTTTTATTTTCTGGGATAGAATCGTGTGATAACTTCATATACGTCTGGGATTGTAATTGTTCATTTCACAATTCGAGTGAATTCAGTAATATTCTATTAACAGTTACTTAATTTTAATTATCGCGAATGCAATAAGCGGTAAAAATTTGCACACCTTTTTGAAACATCAACCCAAAGAACAGTATACTAGTATTAGTACAACAATTAACAATTGTATTGGTCATGTTTTTGTGTCTAAGCATTTGTGCCATTTTGAAATTATTTGAAAAGTTAAAAGCAAACCATTCATTCTTAAAGGTATATGTTCATCTTAGAAGTTTCCTCACTTTAAATAATAACAAATGAAAGTAAATATCTATTGAGACATCAAATCATTTTCGATAAGCCATTTAACACTATAATTTATTTGACACAATTTTCAGAATTTTATTGTGGAACTAAGTTCTTTCTCATTCAAAATAATATTACGGTTGATCTTTACCGGAGTACATGAACATACTTTAACAAATTTTATGGATATTACCATATTTTCGAAAAAGTCAGAATAATAAAATGATTTAAAGAAATTAAATTATAAAGTGTGTTGCACAACGGTCTTTCTTACATACATCTTTACATATTATATTTCTTTCAAAACATTATAAAAAGAAACGATTTATGTTACGATCATCGCGATCATCAATTTATAATTATTTTTTTTACCATCTCTCCAAAACTATCATAATTATTGTATTTCTCTTCACAACAACAACAACAACAACACCACTATAATGCTATTTACTATTATTTTCATTTTTATATTTACAACAACAATACGAAAATAAAAATTCGAAAAAACTAAAAACGAAATAACGTTTAGTCTAAGACCTAGTTTCGTTACGATTAAATCGGTTTTCTTATAATATCGGTACAAAAAAAAAGTTCGACGTGATATTTTCGGGATTATAGTGCGTGATCGTGATTTTTTTTTGTCTGTGCGTGAATATAATTTTAGTGTTGGTTTTGTATATTTAGTGTAGCAAAAAAATTTCGGATAAAATTATGCTAGCGTTTTGATGTATAATGAGGCCATTGGATAGTGTTCATAGCAATAGTAATCAAATCAAAGCAACAATGAAATTACGTGATCCATCTAATTCGTACAAGTGTTATGATTCGATAGCAACTCCTAGTCCCATTTCGACGAATGATAAAAAATCGAATGGTCATAGTAATAATAAAAATAATAATAGTGATAATAGTAGTGATAAAAAGCGTGATAAAACGAAAAAATCGGATAATTTTCATCGGTCGACCTCGTTGGATAGCCTGGCGAATTCGTCCGATCAGGACAGCAGCGAGGAACCGGTCGAAAATTTATCAGATTCCGATTCAATATCGGATTTAACGCATATTACCGGTACAACGCATGCGCAGGTACACCGTAAAAGTGACATCGAGGAGCTTAATGATGTGGAGCCGGCACACGAGCCCATCATTAAAGCGTACCTCGAAAAATCACACCGTAAATGTGACTACAAAAATTGTGGATACAAAAGGCGTGATCATTCGGGCTGCGACGAAATTAAAGAGGAACCAATCATATCGACTATAATCGCGTCACAACAGCAACCGATGCTAAACGGTAATGGAACTGTATCGTCAATTAATTCATCGACTAAAAACCGTCGTAGCAGTGTCGCTAGCTCGGGTTCGGCTGGCCGCATGGAAACCATAATCGAGGAACCAATCGAACCAAAGGTGTCGGTCAAAGAAATTCTGGCCCGATTCGAAACGCTACGAGAAAATTCTGAGGTTTGTTAATAATATATCACCTTATCTCAATTTGCCCTTAATACATGTTAACACTATATCGATGTAATGCAACTCAACCTTGTGTCGGTATGTCGCTTTACAAAAACTTGTTTCACTATAAGAAGAAAAACAGATCACCTAGATTTTCATTAAGAATTGTATTTTTTTATTACCTGGTGTCTCTTGAGTATAATTTTTAGCATTTTACTTTGTTTACAATTCAAGAATGCTAATCACACTACCAGGTGTGTAGTCAGACCAGTAGTTCTCGTCATATTTAGCACATTCCAAAGTAATTAATCTTTATATGTTAATAGTCGATCTCTAACAAATAGATCGCATCCATTGTTAAAAATTTTGAAATGATTGAAAGTAACGATGGGGTAAAGGTGTGTTTATAGCGTTATATTCGTAAGGCTATATACAAATCTTAACAGTAAACAATATCTTATATTACATGTTGATAGTCCAGTAGTAAATTTTGCGTTTTAATGTCATTGCACTTGATCTTATATATCGAGTGTTAGTTAAACTTGACTTTGATTTTGGGTGTTGCACTCGTATACGAGTCTTGTTGTAATTATCGAGTGATGATGAGTCTGACACATTTTTGAGATCATATCGTAAGCCTCATTAATTTTATGTACTTGTATGCGCTACCGCTTCTAATGTTTGAATTGATGTACGTAATTTTTAATTGAGTGTTAGCCGTCTTTTTACAAACAGTTTTGTTTATAGTGAAATTTTATTATAGTGAAAGCGGTGAGATAATCAATTTTGAATCAATCAAGAATTTGAGTGAAGATGTGCATCTTTATGGCAGCGGATTTATTTTCACTGAAATATATGGTATAAAGTTTATTTACCTAAATTTTAAATGCCTAGTGATATAAAAATGTACAAAAAAAGTTCCAAGGTCAACTCTCAATATAAGAAGTAAAACGTGATCGCGACTATCTGGTGGTATTATGTTTTTGCATCGTCGAAAGAAAGCGAAAGGTGTTGAACTAAATAAACAATTTCCTGCACTTGCATTTGTACTTATATATGTCAATTGACAAACACCACGAAATCAACTCCCTTCGTTGTTGGTGCCAAGTATAACTCGAATTTTTTTAGGAAGTTTCTCCATTAGAGAGTTGGTCTCAAATGCACAAAATAATCATTACATTAGTTGCCATAGATAATTAGTATCAATCATTAAACTTAGTCAAGCTTCACAATTTTTAGGGATGACCAGTTTAATCAAATTTTAAGTTGATTGATCGATGGATTGATTGAGAGTGCACGTTCATGCTTCAAGCAAGATATCTTACTAACACCTATTACATGAAAAAGTTATTTTCGTGTGCTTCATGTGTTGAAGGTCTCGAGTTCGAATCTTGAATATGTAATTCGTGTTTTACTTATTTTTGAAAGAAATTTTAAATGTTTAGGGTTTTTTGATTTAGGCAACTTAGATTAAAATTGAAAATTAATGTAGATGTGAAAGGCGAAAAATAACTTATCCGTGCAAGGCTCTACCTTTTTGTACACCATTCTAATTGAATAGAAAGCCTAGGCGTTTTCTTTGAAGGGGTGTTATATTTGAAATTTTATTTTTGATTTTGAAAATAATACTTCTGTTATTTACGAGGAAAGGCTCCTACTACTAGGAGTACTTTTACTCCTTCTTCTAGTCAAATTTACATCGCATTTTAATCTTAAAATACGAAAAAATTTATTTTCGTCATCAAAAAAGTGAGTATTTATACAGCAATTGTATTTAAAATCAAACTTTAACTGAAACACCTCGCCCATTGAAATATCTCGAGGCACAACTGAAGTGAATCGTCGCGAAATAGTTTAAATGTAGGTTCAGAACTCGATTTTCGAATCGTTTTCTGAATCCATCAAAGTTATATTGAATGAAAAATGTTTATGGTATTCTTGCTTAACTTCCAACTTCTGTTGGAATACAGAACTCAGCTAGTCTCAGCTAAAGACTTGTTTAGATTTTATCAACTGCAGTAATCTGTAGCTTGAAACTTCTGTACATTTTCTGTCTGTCATTTTATTTTAAAACCCTTTTTAACAGTAAAACCAGACTATAAATTGGCAAAATCAATTGCTTCAAAATATTAAATGGCCAAAGTTGGGCTAGATGCCTTGTATGAACAAACTAATTTTTTGTCAAACAATTTTTCGAAAACTGAGTCTTCCGAAAAAATTAAACGGATTGAGAGCGGCACCGCACAGAAAATTATTTTTGTAAACCATTTTTTCGAGGAATAATTTTTCGAAGAATTACTTTTCGAAAAATTGTTAATGAATCAAAAACTCGCTGTTATCTAAAGAGGCGTACAAAGCATGCTATATAGTTTTGGTTTCAGTAAAAAAAATCAAGCTAAACATGTACTGAATCGATACACAAAATGTAAAGCTGAATACTTTACCTTAATACTTGACTCAGATAAACTCCAATAAAAGCATATCTCACTGTTTGCCACGTCAAATTTTGTAGTGAATACAAAAGGAGATTAGGATACATTTAAGTGAAACAGGAAATAAGTCTCAACTTAAATTTTAAACATGGATTGGGTTACAAAAATCAGCTAGATTTTAATCTTTTGTGAGGAGCCCCGTTGGTCACTAAGTTTTACTTAAAATGTGTATTAATATTTTAAATTACATCGAGCTGCGTACCGTTCCCTACGTTTAGAATTCAGCGTGCCCATCAGATTGAAACCGTATTGTGAACGATTGCGTTATCCAAGAGACATAAGTCGTGGTATTTTTAAATTCGCCTAAGTGTTATATTCTGCATCAGATCTGTTTTTTGGACTTTTAATTTTTTTTTCTATTGTTTGACACCAATATTTGTAGCAATTGAAATAAGAAATTGCAAGTTTGGAGACGTTTTGCAGGTCTTCTTTGATCAAGATAAGTGGAGATATGTACCGATGATTCGAAATTTTTTGCCCAAATCTGTTTTTATTTCTAAGTCGGAGCATTGAAAAGCTTTTGGGGTTCCTACTTCAAGAGGGTTGAGTACCTACCATAGAAAATCATCCCCAAAAACCACCCAATAGTCATGTATTATGAAGTTTGAAATGTCATGAATTGAACTTGGTGTATTGGTGTAGGAAGCTGCTAATTTTGCGTTATAAGCACCTTAGTACTCAAAATTACCATTATGGCACTGGAAGCAGTTCCAATTTTTCACATTCGTTTATAATCATGTGACAGATCATTTAAAAGGTGTTGAACAAAGCAAAAATTTTGTAATTAGAGCTTAGTTCACAAATCCACCGTTTCGGTATTGGTAGCTAATGAACCAATTATTATTGAATATGTATACACATATGTTGCATACCATAGAAAAGGTATTGAAGAATGCCACCAATTTAGGAGATGCAACATAGTACTCAAAACTATCGTTGTGGCTTTAGTTGGCAAACCCACCGTTTTGGCGCTGATAGCTAATTATTGAAATATTATTATGATTACTTGAAAAAATCTGAAACAATATCACAAATTTAGCCGAAGCACCCTACTTCTGCAAATTATCATTGTGGCGCTGATAACAGATACATTTTTTCTCATTCTCATTATATCATGTAGCACATGGTTTTAAAGATTTTGAACGGAGCCAAAATTTGGTTATCAACAAATTATTTCACAAGCCACCCCCCCCCCCCCCTTAAGGCACTGGTGGCAAATATTCCGTTGGTGTAGAACACATACACGTGGCATAACATTGAAAAGGTCTTGAAGGATGCCACAAATTAAGTGGAACCACTTGTTACTCAAAACTACCATTGTGGCGCTGGTATCCAATTATTCCTTTATAACAAAATATTAAGTGCTGCATATTATTGAACCGTTATAGTGCAGGGGGGAGATCCTTTTTTGTCATTTCGATATAATCATGTGGCATATAGTTTGAAATATCTTGAACCAAATCGGCCCACCGGAAGTGGCAGCTTTCAAAGGAGGTTTTCGTTTTTTGCAAATATAACTACTAAAGGTAAAAGGATTGTAAATTAAATTTCAGACATAATTAGATCAGTTCATTTTTTAAATTTTATCAGAAATGACGAGTTTGAACCTCACTTTAAGATCTTCCAAATCGATTTTGTGCACTTTTTATCTTTCCTGGTGTATTTGCGAGCGCTCAGCATCTTCGATGTTTATATGGCCACATTTAAACTCAGCAAACCAACGTTCGATGGTTGATTCGATGGAGCAGAATCCCTACAATACTTTGTAAGCCAAAATTTCGCTTGAACTGTATTAATGGTTAATTAAGCAACTCTAACTTGTAAAGTGTTGGTGCGATTGTATGTAATATAAGGCGTTAATAGTCACGCAAAACGAAATTGAAGAATTTGTGGCGAGAGTTTCGCGAATACCATACCAATTATTGCCTATTGCTATCCGCTCGACAAATTAAATCAGTTTGCCAAAGCAACTCGTCCATAGTCGGTGACTTTTAAAAATTGTTAGGTCGACCGATTTGCCGATTGAAAGGTCTTATAAAATTAGTTATGGCGTGTTCCTTAGATAGACTAAGGAACAAAATTTGACTCGACGTTATTTACCGAGCTCCTGAATCTCCAGCTTGGTGTAATTCATCCAAATGGAGTTCATCTTCCAAATTCCTTATTGGGTGTTTGAACGTCAGGTATAACGAAGACTTCAAATTATCTGCAAAATTAGAACCAACATAAGCCATCGGATTTTGTAAAGCCTGAGTTCCTATGAATACAAAACAAGCGTTCGAACACAAAAATCATTTCCAAAATACTGGCCACACTAATCAGTAGGGAATTTACAAAACCCGAGTTTTGTGAAAAGTGATTTTAGAAATTATTGTTGAACTAAAGCGGACATTACACGCTGAGTAATAACATCATTACTTAGAACGCCAACACCTAAAAAGTCCTATTCCCATTGCATATCTGATAATTTGTTTACCTTACACGGTTTGCATTACTCAATTATCTTGTTTCCATACTGAAACAGATTAGAGTTGAGTATTCGTTAAATTACTTTGAACTCGACGAAACTAATGGGATTGAGTAGAGTTGAAATTCAAAATGGTGGCAATGAAAAAGTTGCAAGATCACTAACTGTCGGTTTATGACAGTACTTGAGAATTATTAGTCCTTTGGCTATACACTACACACTGTTACCTAACCCGGTAGCTCTACCTAACTTTTAAGGGATTTTATGTATTAATTTTCTTCGGTTGGTATGATGGATATAAGGTATGGCTATATTAAATCCTTAAATATTTTTCGACTAGGTTTTGATATGAATGCGGCCACTAATTTTTAAAATACTAAGCGTGAGTTCGATTAGCTATGGATGTGAGTTAGTTTTGAAAATCCTCTATCTGAATTGTGACTACATTTTCAGGATTCGCTAAGTTTAGTTTTGAGTTTTGTGATTATATTTTAATATGGTTTTAAATTAATTTCGTGAAAACTTAGACGAATAAGTATGTATATTCAAAATTATCCTAAAAGTATCAGACATGCATATTAATTTCGAATATAAACAGATACTAGAGGGTTAATAAAGTATATTAGAGGGGTCATAACCAATCATCGCAGGTTTTACTGAGGTAAACGAGACTGCCTGCAAATCAGTAGAGGAGTTGAGAAATGGGATCACATGAATATCAGGTGTGATAATCCTCGCACAGTATAATCCTTCTAAAATCACCTCATTTAAAAAATATACAAAACCTGCATAAAAACTAACCAACACATGTAGTACCACTATTGTATTCTAATTTTGGGGTAAATTGTAGGTTTCATTCGATGCCTCACAGACAGTCCGAGTCCGTGATGAATGAGCAGATCTTGCTTAAAATGACGTGTGTTAGTATGCAGTGAATCTATGTTTAAAAAAATTGTAAACTGTAAACAAATAGATAAATATCAATCAAACCGGATAATTATATCGCCATTTCATATTCACTGTCTGTCTGCTAATATCCGCATATTTATGAGTTAAACATTATATCCGAGCCAAAATTTTCTAAAATTGCATAACGACTACTATAAGCAGAAATAATACGATGCGGGTATACGGAAATTTCCGCAAAAATATCTCTTAACGTCGAAACGTTATTGGCAAACATATTATGAGACATTGCATAACAAGCATATTCAATATTTCCCTATAAACAACATATACAAAATAAATAACGGTTAAATCGAAATTCAATTTATTATAATTATTTTTGCATGTGAAATTAACAAATTAAAATTAATGAATTTCGCATATTTATGATTTAAAACAAAATGCGAAAGCAAATATTACGCAAAATTAATTTAATTATAAAAGAACGTCAAAACATATCTTAATACGATTACCGATCGTTAGAGTTCACTGCTCCTATAAAAACAAATTTCAGTTTAACCTACCCTACATACCTGACCTTAAAACTACAGACTTAGGTAACCCATTAAGCACAATACACAATTTTATACTAAAGCTCATCCCAATTGTTAATTTATAATATTTTATAATAATGAACGATCCGCCATTGACACGATTTTCTAAAATATAAATCGAATTAATAACTTAAGATGTAAACGAATATTTAATCTTTTATATACTTACATATTTCGTTTGTTGTGTACAAAGGTAGCCAACTTTGTGGTTTTTATTTTGGTTTCTCAAAATTAATCGAAAGATGATTCCACAAAAAATTTGTTTATGAATAAATTATACGTCAAATTGGGTAAACAAAATATTCTTAAGCACCGTCTAAAAATTGAGAACGAGCACCGACAAAATATTTTGTAGGTCCATATCATCGGCATCATAATAATATAACGTTATTTGATTTGTTCTCGTGACTTAGATTATTTGAACCTTTTTGTGTTTTCCCCACGTTGGGCGCCATTAAATTACACCGCATACTGTGTGCTCAAATTTTCTAGAATTTAAACAGCAACAAGTAAAAGTGGTTTAGCTATGCGCAATTAAGTATCATGTGTAGCATATTACCCCCATGTTGGGCGCACACTTTCAATGTGTCTACATGGAAAGCCAGATATATCTCGTAAATGCCCTAATCAAAATCCATATAAATACCAAATAATTGATTAAAGTGAGAGTTGTTTATGTTGTCCAGTGCAGCATCACAAAAGAATTTGTTTAGTATATCGAGCTGAAATCAATGTGTTATTCACTTTACATATGCACACAACCGGTTGCACAAAATAAATTTTTTTTTTGTATTTGAAGTGAAAATGAAAAATTATAAATTCCAATTTTCCAATGAATTTTTTTTTGCTTTGTATAAAATTTATAATTTCTTTTTTCACTTTCCTTATTTATTGTTTTGTATATGTAATGCAATTTGTTATATTTATTGTGCTGATGTGTGCGCGATTCGCTGTGCGGAGAAGGGCGGAATATTGGGATAAATCAAATTAAACAATAAATTATAACTTTTACTGTCGATTAAGAAATGCAATTTGTATTTGTACATTAGATGATGTTGCAGAGTCAGGGTTACACAAGCAGTTCGATGTTTTTTACGAAACCGTATAACTGCACAAAGTTAAAGTTATATTTATGACAGAATGGTATTTAGGTCGAATTAATTTTACTTTTTAATTGCCTAAACATCTTAAATAACTGGATTATGCTAAGACATACACTAAATCTATATGTAGAAGCTTTACAATTTTCTCACCCTGCACTATATATACACATAGTGAAATCCAAAGTTGACCAATTTTTAACAATGGGTTTCAAACAAGCATTATGAATCGTGTTATATGTAAAATACCTTAAGTCATTTCATAAACAATGGATGCGATTCCGTAATAAATTTTAATTACCTTTATAGATAAATATCATGGTTTGAGAAAAACAAACTAACATTTTTCTTTTGTGCATATATTTTTAGGTCCAATCAAAAGCGTCAACAATATCATCGGGAGCACGTGCAGCCGCACAAACCTTAAACGTACCATTGGAACGAATGGAAACACCTGGCCATATAATAGCCGCACCCTTATCTCAATCACCACAACAACGTAACGAATCATCATCGTCCAGTAAACAAAAACATCATCACAGCATACAACACGATGATATGCACGATATCGACTATTCCGATAGTAATAGTGGTGGTGGTATGATGAATGGTGGTCGAAAATCATCGTCACCCGGTCGCAGTGAAACACAATCGCGTAACGAGCAAAATCATCATCATCACCATCATAAAAATTCGATTAATCATCAAGATATGATGATCACATCGACGTCATCGTCACCACAAAATGATGATCAATCACCGACATCATTCACCGGACAGTCGGTTACAAAATATTCGTTGCTACAATTTGCAATGCAACATTTCCGAAATGAGTGAGTACTTTTTTCTGCTGTTTATTAATACATCGATCTTATATTGTATAGTATGGCTACTCGCCGATAGGTGTCAGGACGATACGTAAAAATAATTTTTTTCAATTGAAATAATTATAAAAATCAGCAAACTGTAAACAATGATTAATTAATACGTTTGGTCGATAATTCCATAATTATACGATACGTCATGCTTCACTTAATTCCGGATAAATCAAACAAATTGGATTGACTTGTAATTAATTTGGAATTTTATACCCCATTAACAATTTTATGGATGAAAAATTTATATAGCAGAAATTATTTTTTATATTGTGCCGTTATGTATAATATAAAGATTATTTGATAAAATAAAACTGTGTATGCATTTCACGTAACGCAAACTTTCCGATATAAGCATAAAGCCGTGTTTTAAGATTAAAAATGTTGGTAGTCTCAATTAAATTTATGGATTCTGATAATTAGACTCTGACTTTCACAAAAATTTGAACCAATTGGTCAAAAACGCAGATCGATCGCTCACGATCAGCTCATATGTTTAGCAACTTAGGAATAGAAATGGTCGCATACCAACAATTGTTTACAGTTTAATAATAATTTATCGTACAACCGGCGGTGATCACATCGTACAAAAAATAATAATTGGCGTTGATTGATTTTAGATCTTAGTTTTATTGTGCAAGACTTTGTTCGAACTGTTAGTTCTTTCAAGATTGTACTATTTGGTTATTATTTGACGAACCAAATAAAAAAATTGTTCAGCTCAAAACAGTATATGTATAAAACGGAAGTCTGGATCGGGTTGCTCAGTACTGTAGTTTTCAATAATCTAAACTGACTCTCAAAACTAAAAAGTTTCAGTTTTACTTTCAGAATAAGTTCGTCTTAAAAAATCTCAAAGTTGACATTTGTAGTAAATTTCACTCAATTTTTAAAACTATTTATTAAGTATTGACAAGCGAATAAACGAAAATTTGACTAAAAGTTTGCTCATCTTAACTTAGAAAATTAGTTTTTTTACTCAATCATTGATATGGGTTCCCTCTCAATTTGTCGTTCAAACCTTCATATCATGTGATGGCATGGTTAAAATCAGAAACTTGGCATAAACTAGAGGGCTTTACTTCCAATTTTGTTTTGTTCCTACTAACGATTTTGAGCATCTGCATGTAGTTTGCGTCTTGATTATGTTTAGTATATCAAAATTTGAAAAGGCCTTTTCACGTGAAAGTACGTTAGTATAAACCAAACTAGTAGTTTATATTGCCAATTTATCCTGTTTAGTCTCCTGTAATAAAGATTTTCTGCACAGACTCCACCGAACAATGGTGTAGACAGAAAATCCGTTTATTTCAAAGAAAGGCCTTTTGTGAAATTATTTTATATGTCTGTTTAAATATCTTCCATGAATTTCTATTTTCTTTGATCTTTCTGTCGCGGCACACGAATTCTTATATCATGTCAAATTATATTCACCTAATTTTTTTTTCATGCTAATTTTTTATTTTAATATTTTTCTAGTGTAATTTGTATTCTCCATATGATTTTTCCCCACCGTTTTAACTATTTTTAGAAAAGACCTTTTGAAAAGCGTTTAAATTAATCTATTGTAATTTGATGGATGCTTAGTTTTATGTGGTTTCTTGTCTCTTATTAACTAGTTTATAATAATTTGGGGCATTACATAATTATTACATGATAATTATATAATCTTGCTTACCAAATTTGTTGTCAAGGAAGATTACATAATTATCATTTAATAATTGTTGCTAATTATAAATATATATAATAAAATAAACTATTCCAAAGTCCATAAATTAAAAAGGCCTTTTGACGTTATTGGTTGTAAGTTGAAATTACCCGATTTCTTGATGTGTTATATTGCTACCTAAAGCCTTAACATAGCTTTATCTTATGTTATTTTCAGAGTATTTAGTGTGCTAGTAATATAAGATTTCTAAATTTTCCAGGCGGTTTTCTATGCTTTGAAGCTTTTGAATAACTTTCCAGAAAAGGCTTTTCAAAATGTTTATACTTGATTGCATCATAAAAACCATACTAATTTAACAAAAAATCAGTGCTATAAGGAGTCAATTATGTAAATCATTAAATTAGGGTTAGAAGTTTCAAGATAAAGGTATATTAACATATTTTCTTTACGACCAAAATAAATTGCTATTACGCACTGTATTTTGGAATTATAAATATGTAAGGCCTTTTGTCCCTAGTCCTACTCCCTAGTGTGTTTTTTATACCCGAGCAAGTAGAAATAATTAAAATGGTCTTTTGAGATTCTAAATTTCTTTGAGTGGAATTAGGTAAAAGATTTTTTTTGTTTCTATAAAACTAGCTTCTTTTCACAATACACTCTCTCTAACTGTTAACACAGTTTTAACAATAATTATCAATCGCATGTTACTAGATTTAATTTTAGATCGAATATTTTGAATTTGATTTCTTCTACTAGTGCCTAGAAGTGAATAGACTTTCTATAGTTAGAAGTTTTTAAAAATATATATAATTTCCATAATCTTGCGAAACTGCATAAATTGGTAAGTCTATTATTCTCGATGCGTCTGAAAACATAGAGGACTAAAAGAAATTTTGGATAGTTCATCTTGTATTTTGTTTTGGTTCTCCTGAACTCTTCGGATCGAATACGATTTCGACTTCCACAACAAATAATTTTGACAAATTTTCTATTAAAATCTCGAAACTCTGAATGTGCACGAATAAACCAACAATAAAATACTGCAATTACGACAACCCAAAATGCTTCAAAAGCCTTTTGATACCCAGAAACGAATAGATCTTTCTATACCTATGCGCTATCTAAATAATCATTTAATTATTCATAATCTCCATCATATTATCGTTTGTGTTTAAATTATTCTTGCACCGAACAATAGTGCACCGGTATTATATTTCGCTTTTGAGAAAGAGTTTCGCTTCCTAATCAAATTAATAGATCAATATTATATTGATTTTGTAAAGTGATTTGTGTGCTAATAAACACAAACTTTCTAAATATTCGAAATAATTTTATATTTTCCGTTTGTTTGAGCAACTTATCAGAACAGAATTTCCATTTTAACTATGCATCATAAAAATTATTGTAATTTTACAAAATATTGGCTGTACTCTAGGTCACTTACAAACAAGTATTCGATATATGAGGCAACATATGCAAACCATGAGGAGTTCTTATAGGTTCCCAGATAAATAGAAAAATGATTATTCGTGTTATATCGCGAAATTAGTACTTATAAAACAGCAATAATAAGCACAAGTTCGACACCACAAAGAGATTGGTTTAAAAAAGCCTTTTCAAGGTTTACTCGGCTCTCGTGTGTTTTCTTGCATCGAAATGAGCAGAGATAATAAAATCACCGGTTTGAGTTTTCTTCAAACGATCAGATTTTTTATTTTTATATTATTTCTATTACAACTTTACAATCAGATTTTATGGTGCAAAGCCACGAAATATCTCGTTTCGAAAAGCGTATCTGACTTCTTTCACATGTTACTAAGAATAATTTGACGAGTGTTATTGATTATTTTGAATGTATTTTATTCTGGAAGTGATCTAGAAGTGAGTCTCCAAACTCCATATAACTTGGTGGAGAAACTCCATATAACTTGTTGTTTAGTTTTAGTTTTTATCTTCAAGGAGACTGAGGATAATTACTAAAGGGTAAAAGGAAAAATTAATTCAAATATGTTATGTTTCTCTTTCTCCTAGTCGGAACCGGAACTACGGTAGAGGTTTGATAGCATAGTGAATAATAAATCTGAAAAGGCCTTATTCGAAAAGGTCTGATTCTGAATTAAACAAATTAGTTTATTTTCTAATCTATCTCCTAACACAGATGTCCATTATTCTCGATCCTCGCATATTACTAGATTCACAGACCGATTATTTTAAGTTACATTTGTTTTCAACACTCAAAATAGACTAGCCCATAAAACCCGGACAAAAATAGAACTAAATTGGATTAGTGAATTATAACGTACTGGAAGTGGTTATTCCGTCTCAGCCGCATATTTTCGTTCCAAATGTACATTAGAATTAGCTATAATTTAATTATCCTCGTTAGAAAATGGTTAAGCAATGATGATGCACTAGAAATTCAGAGTCATTTTAAAATGACTCTTTCATTTTGAATATAAATACATAAAAACTATTGTATTATAATGAAAGATTATTTGTTTGTGCGTTCGTGTCATTTATAAAGAAGTTTATCGTACATGGGGCCAATTATGTAAGCATTACTAGTTATGCGCTTGCAATAATTAAATAATTCAAAATCCAAAATGCTCACTCGGTCCTCTGTTTTATTTTATTACTTGTGATTGAGCAGAGGTATCCTAAAGCCTTTTTCATTTTTAAGAGGGATCATATAGAAGAAGTTTTATTCTTTTGTACGCAGGTAGTTTCTCAACCTGATTGGTTTTTAAATGTTGTAGAGTAAAAGACGCTTTTTATCAAATTTTTGCATTTTTTCTGATCTCTAAGCTCGAACCGATATAATAAAAATACAACAAGGGTTATCAGAAATTCTCTTATAAAATAATTTCTTTCCTAAACAAACATTAAAAATTCATTTAGTTATACGTTTTAAAATAACAATATATACATTAAACCTCGTAAATCAATTTTTTCATTTATTTTTTGGACAAAGAATAGTAAAATAAATTTAAATGCTTTTGATGTTGGTTAATATTTATCGTGACATTACCATACATTGCATATTATATCAGGTCCAGAGTGCATACTATAATCCGTAAATAATGTTGATTAAAATCTTACCTCTTAACTAACTCTTACGTAAGGTGGCCACTCCTTAAGTAAGATGACTAGATATTTAAATTTATATACAACGATCTAGCACCAGCTACATTATTGCGATTATGATACTCATCAATTAGGCCTCTTGATCTCATTGTTTGATTTGGTTTACTAGGGAAGTTACATATCGAATTGCTTTTTCATACATGCCCGCACGCTCATACACTCTTTCATTTTAAGCTATAAAATGTAGTCTCTTTCCAAAATTTGTCACTTGTCGATAAGTTTTGGAAAAAACTACATTTTATAGGTTAAAATGAAACTGTTTAGTTTTGTCTCCAAACTGAGTTTCAAAGAACCCCAGGAATAACTAAGAAGCTAAGGAGCTTTAATTTTACATTTGTTTGGCTTGCCTATTGAAACCGATAAATACTCTGAAAAGGCCTTTTTACCATTAATTGGTCCTTAATGATAAACTAAATAAACTAGTTTATATTCCAAATTTATTCCTTTCAATACCCTAAAACTTCTTCTGGTAGTGAATGCTTCGTACACTAGAAATTAGGATTCTAAATGATTCAGAAGAAACATATTTTGCGAAATAATAAGCGTCAATGATTTTCTTCTACGAACAAAGATGCATTCTTTATGTACCTGTCTTAAACGGACATATTTTCTATCTCGTTTAGATAGTGTTAAATCTTTCTTACGAATTTATTTGAGTACTTTGCTGGAGTGCATTTCGCTTTATATTATTTATTATCAAATACACCTTTTTTAATTTAAAATAAATAATCGAATGCGCGAAGTTATAATGTATTACTTCCTAGTGTGATTTTGGACAACCTTCGGGAAAGGCCTTTTAAAAGGCTTTTCTATTTTGAATATCGAAAGATTAGAAATTATTGCATTCTAAAGAAATACCAATTATAAACGAGTTTACCATTGTATAAATCCATTATGTGAACATAACAGCTCGAGTTAAAAGTTCCGAAATAAATGAATTTTGATAAAAACAAGCTGTATCTCGAAATTCTAAATGATTACGAATTAAAAAATAGCAATTAATTAAAACTACGACGACTTCACGTAACTTATATAAAAAAGCCTTTTCACGGTATTTTTCATAATTCAAAAAATATTTACATATCATATTTCTTGCCTACTAAGGTAAACAGCCAGTGAAACTTTTTTCGAAAACAAAATTAAAATGAGAATTATTTTCATTTTCAATTTGACAGGACACCGTGACATTCCTGTATTGCCTCCACTACGAGGAGGTATAAATGTCGGGCTTTGCTCTCCTCCGTCAATACCATGATCACATTTTCATAAAATAGTTGAAAACTAGAAAATTCTATACATCTCGTTTAATAAATATTTTTATAATGTTGAAAGAAATTAACCATTGTCTGTTTGTAAAACCTCCCAGAAACATCACGGTAACCCAACTAAGGACTCTATTTGTTAATACATTTGTACACAAAACAATTATTCTAATAGTTTGGCCGTTAGCTCGCCACAAGTTTTTGACGTTTACTAGTCATTCGTGCTCCAGAAATAATCTTTGAAAACTAAAAATAGTTCCGAGTAGTAGTTTTGGTCGAATCTCCGCCATTTTAACACTCAATTAAAAGAAATCGGAAGAAGTTTAGTAATTTTGAAAGTTGTGTACTATAAAGCTTTGAGAGATGTACCTTTCATCTTACCAGCGAGTTCCGAAAAACGATTTACAAATTTTTCGAATTTCGATTTTTTTGCCTTTTTGAGTGTTATTTTTACAGGCCGTGAGAACCAATCGGTGTAAAACAGCTCATAGGCTTTTTTGGCCTTTTTGGATCTTCTACTCATTTTATTTGTATCATTTTCTGAAACAGTTTAATTGATCGCCAATATGGCGAATGAATGATTCAGGCGGTTTCTGACGAAAATATTTAATTTTTCTGTCCGGACGTTAAGGAAAATCGGGTGGTTGTTGTTTCTCAACCACAACTAAATTTTCGCACTAAGAACTGAAAATATAAATTTAAGTATATAAAATAATTATAACAATATACGTTATACAAGAGTCTGAATCAATCTTAAATCTAAGTTTCATTTCATGCTCAAATAAACGACGAGAGAATTATTTAATCCAGAATCTAAAGCCCTGCACTTCAAAAGCTCGATATCTAAGGATGAAGAACAAGAGCATCGTATCTTTATGCGGCTGCAAACTTTGATACAATTAGGAGTAATTAACTATATAGTCAGGAACAACTTATAAAGCAATACTCCACTACATAAATCATTTCTAGAAACATCGATCGTATCCTACTGAAATTTTAACATAATTATATAAACGATCAACCATCAACATAATGCTTCGGATTTATGTTTTTCCAAATCTCGTATTTATTATTATTTTTAATGTTGCAAGCTAATTAATCATATTACTAATGATTACATGATCTTATCTTACCACATTTGATAATCACGATCATCATAATAATCAATATCAAGTTTATTAAAAAGTATGCGCACACATGTTCATCGAATCCAATGCGATCAATCTTAACCCGATAGATTTTATTATTAATGATAACTATTGTGGTGGTGCGCGCGCTCGATCGATTTTCACTCAGTCATAAACAAAAAAAGTGCTACACACGATCGCGGCATATAAAGTGAAAGTCAAAATAAGATCGACAGCGCGCACACAGTAGCAATTTTCTTATTCTGCTCGCAGATCGTTATAATTTCACTTCTTTACAATTGGTTAGTAAATACCGCTTGGTATAATTGTAACATTTTATTACGTCGTATATAGAAAAATTATGTTTCATTTTTATCTTAATTATTTTGAAGAAAATCATTTTTTTGTATACATATATGAATAACATATTTCAATTATGTTGTGCATGAAAGCGAATCAATTTTTATATTTTGTGTGCACATACGAAAATTGAAATGTGTTGATCACGTAATATACGTAAAGTTTATGTTTAGGGTGGGTCACGGAAAATACACCCAAAGTGTTGCAATTTAAAAAATTTAAAAAAATTAATAAATGCATATTTATATTTAATTCATAGCTCATAAATTATTCAGTAGCCCGCGCATACAAATTATGGGGTCGCGTTAATCGATTGGTAATTATGAACGTATGGGCTGCCTTAGAAAAGTAACCATATTTACGAAATCGATTTAATTACGCAACGTTGTCTGGTCGATTCATTAAATCTCACCTTCAAATTTGTATAGTTAAATACATAATAATTACGTTCACTTTTCTATCCACTGTATATTAAATACATGCCGCATAAATACATATAATTAACCTTCTGGCGATTTATAGAACAACAATCGTTTTATATTTAGCAGAAATACGTCTAATACCTATATATCTCGATGTAATTTTTTTTGCGGTGTAGGGGTGAAAATTTTCTCTTTGAACCGCAATGTGTAGTGTTTAGAATGTGGTATGGTGCATAAAAAGTAGATGATTGATTGTTAGCCCAATTTTTGGTCGATATTTTAAAAAAAAACAAAAAAGTGAAAGACTTTGAATTTAAGAACAATATGTTTGGATAATCTTATGATCAGATGTATTTATTACTGTTAGCATCTAATTTATTGAATACTCATTTGGATTGGCATTATGTGTTATTAATTTGTACTTTAATAGATGTTTGATAGTAGAAAATTAAATGTTCGGATTTTGATTTTAGTGAATAGAAGAACATTAATTTTAAGATAATTTGTTTTGTAGAATCGACCGTAAATTATTTTCACATTTCGAAGCATTCAAGGGGCTGATAATTTTATGGCTTACAACTTAAACTAATTTTGAAAAAAAAATAATGATTGCGATTGTGTCTCAAATTTCTAAAAAAATAAAACAAACAGTAGCAATTAGACTGAACAAAATGTATAAAAAGGCCTTTTTAAATTTTATTATAAATAAAAGTTAAAGTTTATGAATGCCGTGATTTTTACCACATTGGAGCGAGGAGAAAAATAATTAAAAGCCTTTTGGGGTTTTTATTGTCTTAGATCAGCAAAAAGATCTATTTTATTATAATTTATCTACGCTCGATATAGCAACGTAAATAATGGCTCAACAAAATTCCTTAAATAAAAAGGCTTTTGACAATTGTAGTAATTCGTTCATACCCTAGTGAAATTTTGTTTATTATCGGCATCGTTTTTTTGCTACATCGAAGCTATAAAAGAAATAATTTAAAAAAGCCTTTTGGGTTTTTTTCTTCTTAGAGCGACCTTATAGCATGTTGGTAAATATTGCGGTTTCTAAATTCTAGATGTTATAGGACAACGTCACTAATGGTTTTTTTATTACACAAATGAAATAAGCCTGTTTACGAAAGGAAATGTTTACTTTATTTGATCTGTAAAATCTGAAAAATTGCAAACAATAATAAAATAAACAAATCATTCCTCTCATCGGGTCTGAAAAATTTTAAACTAGAAAGGGCTTTTTTTAATGGTATGATTGTATAATTAAAATATTGATGTAAACTATCAAAATGATTAATTGGATTACTTTTGGCAAGTAACTGCCCTGTTTTAAGCGAAAGAATAGCTGATGATAATGGACCGTAAGTTATTATCACATTTCGATTCAAAGTGCTGATGATGTTATGACTTTCAACTCAAATTAATTTTGACTTTCCAATAGAAACAAAAAAAATGTCATTGTGACTTGTGTCTCGAATTTATAAATGTTTACTAGTAAAACAATAACAAACAGACGCATTTACGACTAAAAAAATGTATAAAAAGCCTTTTCGCCTCTTTCTTTGTAATAATTCCTATACTCCTATTTCCTTTGTAATAATCAGCATCCAATAAAATTTTGTTTATCACATCGAAACAATAAGAAAAAGCCTTTTTACGATAAATGCAATGTGGTGACCTTGTAACGTGACTGGACAAATGGATTTTATGAATCTGATGCTATCGCTGCCTCGAAGAAGTTGCCTTATCTCATGGTTCATACGACTCATTTTTAGAAATTTATGATGAATGCGTTTAACAACCACTGAAATTTGGGCGTCAATTTGAGACAAAGATACATATTATTGTAAGGATGAGGGGCAAAGTTTGTGTATTACCCTTTGAATTCGCTCTTGTTAACAGACATTTACATCCTTTGCAAGTAATAAATAGTCCGGTCTATGCCACCACAATTGACAATTCGCTGGTAGATATGCCGGGTGTTGCATCATTAGCTGCATTCAGCTCTGACGAGACGTGATTCCAGTGGCATCTGGGGAACACGTTTACTATCTTGCTAGTGCAATTCGCAACATAAGTTTTTCACCGTTTTGGAGTATTAGATAACCAGTCTAATATTATGCTTGAGTTCGTCCGTGTTATCACATATTTCCTTGATATTTCCGATTATTAAAATCGAACCGTCTTGTTTTATCAATTTTGTAAGTAACAAGGCGCCACAAAGTTCAACTCCCGCTGCTGATACCGTATTAGAGGGTTACACTTTAGTTTTTGAGATGACAAATTGTGCTGTAGACTCCATAAATTTTTCTGTAAAGATAAACTGCCGTAGCATACGCCTTTTTTCCGGCATCCGAAAGACGCCACAACTGCTGCGGAACATTACTTTAATCCGTATAACAAAAGGCCTTGCACCGACCTCCGGTAACTTTTACCAACCCAAAATCGTGGTCTCTGTCAGATTTAAATCACATAGTGACTGGTCATTGGCGTCGGAATTGATAATAGTTTTGAGCAATTCTTAACTACCACCTCTTGCAATCCACGTGTCACCAAAACGAAGATGATACCATGCCATAAGTTATCGTATTTGACTCATACATCTAATTTGGATCTTCAACTTTGGCATTCATAGTATCCGTTGATATTTACGATCCGCTGGATGCACCAAGATTTGGTGGTACATTTTTTCAATGTCCATCGTGACTGCGACTCGATGCGTTCGAAACTCGACTAGAATTTGATACAGTAAATTTTGTATCGTAGGACCCACTTCCAAAACATTATTTAATGCGACTCGATGTCGATGTTGTTGATGACGCTTCAAACAGCACTTTTAATATTGTGTGACACTCGATTCTTTCAGGATGGAAAGAATGGCCCTGATGGAAAGAAAAAACAGGAAACTAGAAATTATTTTTATAGCTGGTATAACGGGGTTTCTTTTAAACCTTTATTTCATCTTGAAAAGTTGGCTTTTGGCAGCTTCATACGAACTTACTAAAGGTACGTTACCATCTTTAAATGGTAGTTTTATTACAAGGCGTCCAATATCAGCCTGTAAAACATTCTGTATACAAAATGCTCCTCACATGGATTATTTTGGGGTGGTTCCTCTTCTCGGTCAATTTCCTCGTTTTGCCAGAAGTTACGTAACACCTTTTCAATATTCATCTCATAACTCAAATATAAGACAGAAGTAGCTTGGTTGGCAGCTAATGTTTCGTTAGCGATGGCTAGTGTTCGTATCCAACCCAATTTACTCCTCTGCGCTATAACTTTGTTTTACTCACGTAATTGTCCTTCAGATAATATGGACTACTGATTAATTCCGATGAGACCATCTATGCGAGTAGTTTTCACTCTGAATATAAGCTGTGATTATATTCTCACGTTCCCTTACAGAATTCATCATAGTTTTGATCTCAGGGAAGTTAGTTAATTCTATAGTGCTTACAAGTGGTGTGATGACGATTTCCCTTTTGATAATTCATTCTCTGGTAGCGACTCAGCTTTCCTTTAATAAATAGTTTAGCAGACCAACCGTATCCAGATCTGTGGGTTTCAGATAAGTTGTCGCGTCGCGATACGAAATACGAAGAACTAAGACTGACTAGGAGTTGAGAACTAAGTTGACTTTAACCGATTGACTTGAATACTCATACATGAATACTCGATCGTAATCGATCTAAATCGATCTTAGATAGTTTCTATAACAATTTTACGATCACCGTATTTTAAAATCAATCAAACTTGTATACATATTAGATTTCCCTGGCACCCACGGGGTTAAAAACTGCGTACTATACCCGCGTATAGCCGAGAAAATAATTCAACCAAATAAATTTAATTGTAAAACATTAACTCATCCGCATCTTAATACCACCATTATTGTAAGAAGCATAATATTGATTATCATCTATTATACGTCTGTATAGTTTAAGAATTCACTTTCTTCTTCTTGATAATCATAAGATACTGCTTTGTGTTTCGAGTTGTTGCAATTAAAATTAGTAATTTTATAATTAATGATTTTGGTGAAATTCGACTTGCGACTGTGCAAAAATTTCCATTTTATTTGATTTTTGAATGTCATTGTCGTGAGATGAATATTCAAAAATTTAAATTTATTGTAAATTTAAATAGTTTTAAATGTTAAAAGTAAAAAACGCGGACCGCAGTATTGGGTTTCATTGATGTTTTTATTAATTTAAAATGCCAAATTTTTCAAGTCATTACTCTTTCAAGCCATAACTAATATTTGAGTGTTGCATTTTGAATCCCTTTTGACGCACATTTTGGAATGGAAAAGGGGGGCACTTAGATTGTTGATGACTTAGTTTATTGTGTGGGATCATGAGAAAACATTGTTTTAAGCCAGCATTGTTCAGGACCAACCGCGTTAATTTCGACTGGCAAATCGTGGGCGCAACATTTGTAGAATTTTAGTTAAATTATTTGGGTGCTAGCGCTAGAAAATATGTGAAACGCTATGACCCTCTCACTTGTAATGTGCAACAATCAATATTTTATCGTTGTGTTTTCTGCCGCTGTATTTACACTTTGTGGCAATATTGATACTTTGGGATGTGTGTGTGTGTGTGTGACGTTTAAAGAAATCTCTAATTTCCAATGATGCGTTTCTGCGATGGATCAAAAATAACTGATTACTGCAAAGCCCTCTTTTTAGGCCATTATTTTAAAAACTAGAGGCCACATTCTCATTTCCATACCTACGGTTCAGTTTGCTCATCAATTTATGAAGTTTCTATTAAAAAGAACGGATACCTTGGAGGCCAACAAAAGTATTATGAAAAGGTAAACCGAAGAGCGGGTGTCCAAAGAAACGATTTTGAATAACCAAATTAGGCTTGCGAAAGAAAAAGTAGACGTTTCAACTGTTTGAATGCACACATGTCTTATATGAATGCAAGTCAAGCAAAAGATGCACTCAATGCTACCGCAACACATCAATGTTCAGTTTATCCTGGATGCATAAAACTCAAAATAAAACTCACACGATTTGTGCCATGAACTGTGCCTCTACTTTTTACTTTTCAAACTGCGATGCCAACCTTCGATGATACCATTACAGGCTGGATTGTACGCTGTAGCTCGCTTGTGCTCCATTCCCAGAATAGCTCCTCATGTAAAGCAGACTCGAACTGCCCGCCTCTATCCGAGACGATGACCGATGGAATTCCAAATTTACTATTCTAACTTTTTATTAGTGCGTAGATGTGGCCTATGGCCAACGCCTGAATCGATCAATCATAGTCCTATCAAATCGATGTGAATTTCAGTAAAACTGGTCGGAGAATATATTCCCGTATCGCTTTTAACATGCAAAGCGATGTGGCGGCTGGACGATTACTGTGCGATGGAAGTTTTATGACTGCCTTTGATGGTGTTTAACCTATCTGCGTCAGCCTTGGTTCTTTATGTAAGCGATGAGCTCTAGCACTGAAGAAGTTACACAGATCCATCATTGTTGATAGGTGCGTTGAAGCAGCGAAATTATTTGGTTAATTTTTGGACTTTTTGTCGGGTTTTGCAGGCTATCTGTCCTAACAGCTTGTTGGAGTCAGACTTATCCGAAAATAGTGCATGTACATGTTGTTCGCAAATAAAGATCAGCTTGTCGAATCTATCCATCAGTATTTTTCGTGTGAAAAGTTTTCATACTTTGGGTCAGGATAATCAAATACACGCGTCATATCGTGGCTAGTTTGGCACCACTAGTGACTGGCGGCGGATCTAACGGTTTGTTGAGCCTGAACCCCTTCAGTTTCTCCTCAAGTTCAGAAAAACTATCCGTTATTATCGAAAGTCGTTGTTGAATGTGGTTAATCTTTGCAGCTCAAAGCTGCTTTTCTATACATATCCTTCGTACCGTCCCAATTTCTCGATCAAGTTATCGATTAACTGTTTATTGCGACGAGAATCCAATACCCGAGGCATTTTACAAACTATATAGTGTACTTACTTGAGTATAAGCTGTTTGATATATCGAGTTTTCCAATAGGAACATAACAATTTTGTATTTTAATACGAACGCACCCTAGAACGTTTTATATGATCTGTCAATGTCAAAACGTCAGTCAAGGTTACCAATTTTATCATGATGAAGTTTACGAACGACCAACGTTTGGAAATTAGTAAAATTTACTACCGGAATTCTGAGGCGGAGGTCGTAACTTCAAGAGAGCTTACTCAAATTTTCAGTCGTAATAATCGTCTGTGCGTGCTATAGTGAATAAATTCGAATCAAAATAATCTCTATTGGAGATGTTGCTGTGCCAGTGAGACAACGCATCGGTCGAAGTACCAAAACTATCGCAGAAAATCAGCCGATTCCACGCCGTTCACAGGAATTAGGAATCTCTCAAACCACATTGTGGCCAATTTTGCATGAAGATCTTGGCTTACACTCTTATAAGATCAAATTAACTCAAAAACTGAAGCCTCTTGATCATTTGAAGCGCCGAAATTTTCTCCAATTGGGCTCTGCTAAAGTTTGAAGTAAAATGTGCGTTACTGGACAGCAATAAACCCACATATTCTTCAAGAAACCATTACATCCACAAAAAGTGATCGTATGGTGCGGATTTCATGACGGAGGTGTTATTGGACCTTATTTTTCGTCGATGATAATCATCGCCATGTTACGGTCAATGGATTTAGCTATCGTGTCATGTTGGAAGACTATTTTTGGCCAGAATTTGATGTCACACAGCTGGTCAAACAATTGATCATTCAAAGGGGAAGTTCGGTAACCGTGTAATCTCGAGAAATGGTCCGGTCAAATATCCACCTCGCTCATGCGATTACCGACGTTAAGTCGTTCGTTTATGTCATCAAGCCAACAACGTTAGAGGAGCTCAGGGATAATATCGAACGCGAAATTTTCTTATGTTCCGGCCGATATGTCTGAAAGAGTGGTGCTAACGTGCTAGCGGTGGTCATATGAACGAGATAGAAGTATAGTTAAATGGAACATGTGTACTGCACCTGGAATAAATTTCAGCCCAATATCTCAATTATTCTGTGTTTTATTTAAATACAAAATTGTTATGTCCTTATTGGAAAACCGAACTGCTACATAGCTGTTAAATGATCATAAATTTCACTACAAACTGGTGAGCCTCTTGAAATTACTACATTATGCACTGGTTGCGGGATCTCACTTCTGACAGCAAATGATGGAGCACAAGAATTTTTGATTAACATTAGTCTAATAGATTGGTTCCGACAGCTTTAATGTTAGCAACATCGACAGTGGTAGGTGCTAGCAACACTTGCCATCTCGATACAAAATCGTCTTGAGTTTGGTAAGAAACCTTTCGCTGGAATAAAATTAAACCAATTTTTGATTAATTTTAATTCGATTACACAACATTCGATTTGATGGCCCTTCTGATAACTTATTGCATAAACTCGTCACATAAAGCATCTTGCAACACAAAAATTAGCATAACTTCTGTTTTATGGGATTAAATTCGTATTTGTTTAAATCATGTTGTAATTTATGGGTTTTGATCGGTTGGCCGGATAAGGTTTCAAGTTTTGGACAAGGTATAAATACTAATATTAGTATTTATATTTGCTTAAGCTTACGCAACTTAATTAATTACCACTGTTAAGCCGATAAACACATCTGACTTTCTCGCCTCATAAACCACCTAAAAATTACATAAAAAACGTTATGTAGAATAAAAATCTTGGAAAAGCGTTGAATAGTTTCAGTACAACACCTCCTTTTCTGCTTCAAACCGTTTTTCGTGCTTAGATGATGCATTCCAATGATTCAAATCACATCATATAAAACAAAAGAAATATTTAAGAAAATATATTTTAACTTTCTCATACGTGTGTGTGTAGCTCTAAACTTAATTTAGATAAAATGATATCGCGTTCCTGGGCTTAGCAAGACACGTAAAAATAAAATTTCATAATCACACATCTATTCAAATTCTCCGCAACATTGCACACCCATAAACGCCATATGTTTATTGTTTTTGTTTTGTCTTAATTGCTGATCTTAAAAAAAATTAACAAGAAAAATTTACGATCAGCATGATAAATATAAAAATAAAAACACAAAAAGTTTCTATTCTTTCTTCTCTCTTTATGTTGTGCGGTGTAAAAGCTCCCTTCTCTAAATAAATCGCCGCAAGCGCCGTATACAGTGCGCGCATATTTGAAACCACCTCCAACTACCAATTTTTTTAGTGTACGTTTGGTTCGCTTCTGAGAGAGACGTGAGAAATAGATGACTCATTCTACCGTGTGTTGAGTGAAACGGAATTCTTGTAGTTAGTTACCATTGTTTTGCCTCATTGAGTGGATGCTGGTTCTGTGATTTCTAAAATGTTGTGCCGCCTAATTTTTGTGTCGTGAACGGACTGTCAAAAAAAAAATACTCTAACGAAATTATATTGTATAGTGATTATGGTGAGAAAAAGTGTTAGTTCTTTGACAGTTGCAAAAATCTAAATAAATCACAAAACAAATTATGGGATACTACAGTAGTGATTCGGTGAGAATGGATGAAAGGTAATGCGGTTGATCGCTAAGTGCGTATTCAAGTGTCCCATTGAAAGTGATAAGTGTTGTATTATTGTGTACAGCCGGATAAGAATAATTATTTTAAATTTATTTGTTATATACGGTTTTATTAAATGCGGATTATGCATAAATTTAATGAAAATGAGATTTGAAATTTAGAAAGTTTAGCATGTGTGTAGCTTTCATGAATACATTTTCGAGTTGATATCAAATAAAAAAATTCGCGGATCATTAATATTTTTGGCGCATTTTGAGTTTAAATTTTGATATATTTATATGTTTGTTTATTTCGATAAATTTAGATCCGGTGATTAATTAATTTGTAACGATCGTTATATAGACCAAGTATATCCAGTATCTACACGATCTTATACGTATAAGAATAAATTGATGTCAAGGAATCGGTTTAATATATCTGCAATCATAATTTCTATAGAAAATATATATTTAATGTTTAGCGCATGATTAATTAATAATCATTAGATGGTTATTAGAATCGATTATTCTATCAATGTGCATCGAATGTCCATTTTACTTTGTATTATTAGACAGAAAGCCTTCATGCCGACAATCACTCGTAGTAGTGCTTTTTGGTTAGCTTTTATTGGAAGCTGACACCGTAGCTATTTCGAGAAGACAATTTTTTTATCACTTTGGGTTCAGATTTTAGACTACAAGTATTACGACTAAAATATAATATTTAGGTTTACATTAATTTCGGGGCTTTTAGATGCTGTTTCTTATTGCAAGTCTCACATGTTTACCTGGAATTATATAAGCATGCCTCCTGTAGAACTGTCTCTTTTTCATTTCATCTGGCCTTTAGTTCAGTCTAGTTCAAACTGTGAGCCTGCTTTCCAGTAGGGTAAGAGAAAATCATCTTGATGATGACCGTTCGTTTCGTATTTAAATCGGTTATAACTTTTGAAAAATCAGGCCTCTGCTCTGATTTTGTGGTATTGTTATTTGGATTACCTCTGGTCAGGTTCGAATAATCACAAAAACAAACTGACAAAATAGGCAAAATAAAATAATGTAAAATATTAAAGACAAACATAGTCGACACTGATGACCACTGATGGTCGTGTTAGTGGTGAAAGGGGTCTGTGACCCAGATGAATCCTATAGCTACAGCACTCCAAAATAAGATGTGGATCATCGCAATTCATTATCTTCCTTCGTTTTATTTTGGACAAATACACTCAATTCCTAAAAGTTATTAGCACCATACATTTGGCGGTTGGCTGAGGTGAATGGCGGGAAGATTTGTTGATATTGTGTTGGTTATAGATACAAACAATTATTAGAATATCAGAGTCTCTGAGCACACAGCCGGTCTCGATTTTCACTATAGCAGACCCTAAAATGGTATGGATTGAATCTTGGAACCATATATGACATCGACTGTGGTTCTTTGGTTACCACGTATATCCATTGGTTGGTAGTGTTAAGTTTGATCAAGTGAAGACGAAATTTTATGGTTCTAGTGCTGCATACAGTATATAGTCCATTTTTGTGATGTTGGAGTGTGAATAATTGGTGATACTTCGCATAAGAAGTGTACAAGCTGGAATACTTGACATCAATTCACATATTCTTTCGTTAATAATTCCGTTACTGCGTACTGTCATGATTGATATCAGAAAATGGAACTGCAGATATTAGTGTATAGTTCCACACGAAATGAAAGCGGTAAGATTATTTCAAGTATTACATGGAGGTCAATAATATTGTGTCCAGGTGTAATGGTGTCTTAACTTGGTGTGAGTATGGATGGATGAAGGATTTCTTGATGGACATGATAGAGCACGTCAAACAAACCTTGTTGCGTATCTTGGAAACTTTTTAGTAAAAAAGTCACTTCTAAAATGCTTTTCAGCGCAGATCGTACTCGGTCTTCGTACGTTCTATATTCTTATAATTGGATTATTTCCTGCCGTAGACGATGATGATCGCGGATCATTGTACATTTTTTAATACGTCCCCTAACACAAGGGTCACTGAGTCTGAAAAACCTCGTTTTATGCGTTTGCGGTCCTTGTTGTCATAGGTGTTGCGGTAGAATGGCATTACAATTTAAAGCGAACAGCTCTATACAAGTTTTTCTTGTCTTAGTGTTTGTTGTCTCGGAGCTTGGTTTGCTCCGATAACGTAAGTTTCATTACCGGAGCAAATATCGGTACATAATCCTCGCTGTTATATAAGAATACAGCTATGTATCCTTTGTATCCCCTTCCTTTGGTGGTTCTCAATCGACATTGTCGATTCCTGTTTTGACAAATGATCTCCCTGGTTGTACCATGGCAGCTGGTTACGTACTGCCCGCTTACCATCATCCAGTATTTATTCCTTAAATATACTAAGGTCAATTGAGTGTCACTGTACAACGTGCTATGGTGGACACCTTCGATAATTCACACCGTTATTTGAATTTTGTAGCCTGAGTATTCCATTGTTATCTATAACACCGGATTCCAAAAAATAAGCCTGCTTTTTTGTCTAAATGCCTTAAGCATTTGAGGAAGTGAATTTCATTATAGAAAACTTGTTTCTGGATGATTTTGATAATTGTAGTTTCTGCATCTTCGATTTCTCTATTCAACGGTACTTCTGGCTTGTTAGCTGTAAACATTTTATGTTAGATGAATCGTTTACCATATGCGACGATGCGTTTCAGTTTGTTGAAACTGGAATCTCGCTCGACTGAGTCTGTCTTGAGCCCATGACCGAGGCTATGTCTGTAGCATTCCCATTTGACTTTACATAATGCCTTATGGTTGTTGGTAAAATATACGACTGAAGCTTATGCTTAATCAGACGCGTCACAAAACCCATATAATTCAGCCTTAGTACTGCTGGTGTAGTTTATCCACTGATGAATTTTAATATTCTCTAGCTGTGGTAGTTCTTATTTGTAGTTTAGTTATATTGCCTTTGGCTGTTATATTTGACGATTGTTGTTTGCGTTTTGTTTGTCCTCTCTTGTTTGGCAGCAAGCTTGTTTGAGCCGACCGTGATGCGTGCATCAAAGCTGTTATATAAGCTTTGATGCACTTCAATATCTTCATGCTCTGCTCGGAATAGGTCCATGTGCTTCAGGTCAAGATGATGCATCCTTTGTAAACTTCCTTTCAAGCTGTAATAGTCGGCGAACTTCCATCTGGGTTGTGCCCAAAATTTTCGTGAAAGAATTCTTCAATTTATATTTCCTCCTCGGTGAGATATATTTTGTCTGGTACAATGTCATTTACAATGAGTAATTTTTATTTTTCTTAAATTGTCTTTGTTGCCACTATTTGAATAAAATGTTATAAACTTTGTCAAACCTTCCAAAATCACGAAAAATGCTTGTTGTTAATTGGCTTCAAATGTCCAACATGATCCATGTGCAGCGTGTGAAATGGTTATATGAAATTATGAGACTAAAGTTGATGCTAAACTTTTCACCTGGCACCAGTACGACACTGTACCTCAAACTAAAGAAAAAACTAGAGAAAAAAAGCTGCTCTTGGTCCCAGATCCCATACCTCCGTAGTTTAATAATTGTACGGGGATTCCGTCAAGACCGGATGCCTTTCCTTTTTTAATCTACTAATACTACTGGAACTAAAGCTCGAATAGTGGACACTTCGTCATTCCGATTTAGCAGAGTGCTTCCACACGCCACAGAATTCCATACTGAGAGAACGTCAGCTACGTTCGTTCTCAACTCTATTCGTGTCTTTGATGACTGTGGATCTTGGGTGGAAGTCCTTAGTAAGATTTCTGGCATTGGCAAAGCAGTCTCTAGAGTCTCCGTTTTCCGCTTGGAAGCTGATGTTTTCGATACAGGTCTTCCTATATTCGTGCTACGTTTTCCGGAGGTATTTGGTAGTATCTTTCGCAGCGCCGGAGATGCTCTTTGTGAGTACTCTGGGGTCTGTGAGGACCAGTTTACGTTTCAGTGATAGCTGATTCAGCTCAATTTTTCAGAGAGCCTTTATTTTTTAGTGCATCGATATTCCAGCATACAGTTTTCTTTGTTTGTCTGTTCATCGTGGACGATAATTTGCACTTGTATTTGAATAGAACAACGTATATTGGTGGATTTCCTTTTTAGAAGGACCGTACTTGGTACCACTGGTATGCACGTTCCTACCGATGTTTGCATTGAAGTCGCCCACGATTATTTTGATCATCATAGTTTTCGGAGTCCAAACTCAATTAAAAATCAGATTTACGATTTTAAAATAATTAAACAGTTTTATTTGTTAAGATCGGTTCATATTTCGTTTTTCTTTAAATTGTTCTCGTTTAGTTAAATAGTAAAGTCTCACCAAGGGAATATTATCATCTTCCGTAAAATGATCAGCTGGCATGTTCATCGCAATTTCATCAATCGATGAAAAGAGATGTTTAAATGAACTTTCGACAACTGACTGCGAGAGTTCATTCCAACAATGAAGAAATCTGCTTCTTTCAAATTGAAGTCTTTAAGAGCTGAAACCATATCGTTATTTCTATTGCCACTTAGGGCCGTGAGGGTTGTTAGAAGAAGCTTTCGATACCTCGGTTTAAGGGGTTTTTTGATGTTTTCGTCAAGCAGCTGCAACAAGTAAATAAGTTTTTAATGTCAGAAAAGTGTTTGCTGTGCCGTGGCAGGGCGAATTATCCACCAATAATATCGCTTTATATTACATTTACGCACGGCATAATGGTGACTTTTTCCATGAAGGCCTTCCTTCCAGCAGGCGTCTTTAAAAATATGGCATTGTGTTTTTTTGTACAATCTCTTGTATACAAGACCGAACATCATTACAAAAAATATAACACAACCCGGTGATCATTTGATAATAATTTTTGTCACCGTATCACCATTTCAAATTTTGCATTGTATTGCTTGACTTAAATATTTTGGCTTCTTGGGTGATGACCTATTGTCAAAACAAAACAAAAAATAAAAAGTTTAATGCAGACTAAATGTCTATTGGCGCTCTAAATTCATGTTTAAGCTTTTTCCGTGAATTATGAGATCCCTGTGATTTTTGGCTGAAATCTGTAGACCGGAAGTGGCAACTTCCATAGGTACTTTTTCAATTTTTGGAAAATTATATCATTTACAAGAAAAACGATTAAGAACTTAATGATTAGAAATGGGTGCTTTCGGGTCCGCCAACTGTTGGCATTATAATTACTGACATCAAAGACAATTTGATTTGAGAATTTCATAAACGGCCCGAAACGCTCAATATCTTGAAAATGACACCACCCCATACGTTCGCAACTGTCGGTCAAGTTTACCAAGCCTGCACATCGCATCATCACGCTCCACATTACTATACAAATTTTAGATCAATTCAAACACAGTACAAATCATGATTTGATATCATAATAAAATTATACCGTGGTGGATCGATCATTAAAATAAAATCGAGTGTTATAAAAAACGTTTCCCTTATAAACCGCAATACCACCAAAATGTGTCGCATTTGTATTAGTAAACAACCAATAGGAGCGTTGTATGTCGCGACAAGACAACTTGTGTACGCCACCAGTAATGTTTTCTCTTTTTGACATTGGAAAAATCGTATATTTTACTCCCTCCACGACCACGGCGAGACGTCCTCAAATCACTACAAACATCAAATTTTTCAACTCCATTTTGTTTATTTATCGTTTTTGAATTTTAGCTTAAATTTTACGTAAACAAAGAAATGCAGAAAGAAATCAAATATGGACGCCGATTGATTTTTTGAAATCATGAAATCATGATTCTTGAATCAAAGTGTGGAGAGGCCCAATATATCACTTGATTGTCACTTAAAATTTGATGATAAATATAGGGAGGTTGATATTGTGCGAACAGTGAAACGGGTCTGTGATGTATTGAAGATAAGGCATCGGGACCAATCCAGTTGTTAAGACGTCGAAATCACGTTTCTCTATCAGTTTTTCTTGGCTGCCAAGTGTGAGGGACTCAACCACCGTTTCTTTTATCTCTTAGAAACAGCTTTTTGCTACTTCTCAGCACTAAGTCATCAGAGTGACGACCTCTTTGACTGGTACCTCAACGTTTCAATAAATTATTGCAGTAAACAGAAACAGATGGATTAGTTAAATTTGTATTAGCGACATTTAGCTTGGGAGCTAAATTGGACTTCTTTTGGTGAATCTGCCTCTGTAAATGTTGCTGCGAGTTCGTCGATTACGCCAAAGACCAAGTGCTCCCTAAAACCCAGGGGATATAGATTTGTCACTGATGATCCTCCACCAGTGCCAATAAATAATAGTAACGTTATATTTTTTGAGAAAACAATTTGGTACCACGTCGCCACTTGCGAGTATTACATTTTTTGGATGACTTGGATTAGGGAAATCTACTCGTATGTCCACTACTTGTGATTGAGAAGACGACTCCAAAATGCGGGCCAGTTTTGTTAACTCTTGAGAAAATGACTTTGTGGAACTTCGCCGCCACCTTTAATTTGTATTCAACGAAATTTTCGTGGCGGATTCCACGCATAACGTAAAGCGTTATTGTTTTTAGACCTGTACTGAGATCATCGAGATCTTTTATGTGCGATCGTTTATTCGCTTAAAATTCTTCAGTTTGAAATACAGTTGCCCTACTTCCCAAATATTTTAATAATTATTATTTCAAGAATATTAATTCAATCAAATTATCACCATTCGTCGGTGTTGATAATAAATAATTTATGTGATTTTGGCTATTTATTATTATGTAATCGAGACTAATTATTTTCGGTTTATATAAATTGTTGAAATCCATAATTTACCCACGCGATCGATTGATTCGTTATATTTAAATATCTTCAATGTGCAACGGTTCGCGGTGATTCATTTGATCTTTTCAGCATGAAGGCACTGATTTTTTCTGCACAGCAAACAATAATGGTCGTAACGAATATTTACTTGATTTTATGTTTGATCATCAAAGTTTTGGTATGGTAAAGGATTTTATGATCGCTATCACTTTTGTATGACCTCAGAAAGGCTAATTTTTTGTGTGGATTTGGACTCCGACTGAATTAAATATGATCGTGTAGCTTGTTTAACATCTTGTAAACCGATAACGATCATGTTGACAAAAAACATGAGTTTTTTTCTGTTTTAACAGAACATTTCCACCCACCGTAAACATTGTTATTTTAATTTCAATTTGCGCGCACACAACAAGGTTTGAGGTTAATGATGAGGTACGGTTACGCAAACATTTGTTTAAGCACAACTTCCGGTTTAGATTTATTTACATATTCGAGTTGATTTAAAAGGTTGTATGGTATACTGACAGCTAATGCAATAGGATGTATCGTCTTATTTAAAAATACCTTGAAAGGTTGATTTACAACATTGCTGAGAGACTTAATGTTATGTTTGTTTAGTCGACCATGTAAATGTTTATTAGTTAATAAGTTTACTAGCTTCTCTGATCCGCACTGTATTTCAAAGATAATATCATGACACGAACTTACCGTAATTAAACTGTAAGACATAAAACTTAATTTTATGTATACCATACCCGTAAAAAGTAAAAGTAAATTTCATGCTTTACATATTCTTATGCGATTGCGACATATTGCGCCGCTAAATTTAATACAAAGTCGCACCTAAATATGGTTTAATATATTTTTTTTAGAAAGAAAACCAGTCTCACACTACAAGATTGACCTACATGTGACCTAATTGCAATTTTTTTTTTTGTCTTTACAGTTCGGGCGAAGAAAGTCAAAATAAATCGAGTCGATCGGAAAAACGATCGTCGACTGGTAGTCGTCCACACGCTGATCTAGTGAAATGGCAAGGAGGATCATTACGATCACCATTGCTACGATTGCCGCCCGATTTGGTACCATTGGCGATCGAATGCTTTGACTGTATTTTACGGTACTGTGGTGACCTATCACTCGATCCAGATTTAACCGAAGTGAAATGTGTCTATACTGTGTTAATGGTAAGATCATCTTAATGATTATTTATCAAAATGTTTAATTTTAATTTTTTTTTATCAGCACTGCCACAAACATTTGGCACTACGAGATGAAGTTTATTGCCAACTTATGAAACAAACCACAGCTAATCGATCACAGTGCGTGGATTCGGCACAGCGAGCCTGGCGATTGCTAAGTATTTTGGCTGCATATTTCGGCTGCTCCGACGCATTACGTCCTTACTTGATGGAACATTTATCATCGGCGGCGTCTGATCGTCGACGATCGTGTCATGGTACGGCGGCCGTATGTTTATCAAATCTTAGGAAGACGGCCCGTTGTGGCGGCCGAAAGAATGTGCCAAGCGTCGAAGAAGTGACCGCGGTTTCTGCTGGTCGTTCGGCCCGCCGCCAAATTTATCGTTTACCTGGCGGAGCGGAACGTGTCGTAAACACTAGATGTTCAACAGTTGTGGCCGATGTTATTTCAGAATTATGTGCTTTGCTCGGAATTGACTCTACATCAGAACAACAAGAATTCTCATTATACTGTATCGTGCAAGGTGATGCTTTTACAATGCCCCTTGCGGCCGATGAATATATACTCGATGTCACTACAGAACTACTTAAATCCGGACAACCATTCTACTTGATATTCTGCCGTTCAGTTTGGCACTATCCGTTAAAACGTGATCCCATCCCATCTCCATTATACATTGAAGTGCTATTTAATCAGGTGGCACCTGATTATCTAGAAGGTTTATTATTAGAGTTACCAGGTGGTGGTGCACCCGCCCCAGAAGCAGTCCGTGACATGGCACGAATAGCGGCCGTCTTACATCGAGCAGCCGATTTAAATCACGTACCAGCGATGAAAGAAATTAAATTTTTATTACCAAAACCGGCACTCGGTATTCGGGAATTGCGACCTGCCCAATGGGTGGCGCTAGTACAATCGGCATGGCCACCAGTCGCCGGACTAAATCCAATCCAAGTCAAAGCACAATTTTTAAACATCTTATCAACATGGCCACTTTTCGGCAGCAGCTTCTTTGCAGTTAAACGTGTACTAGCAGACGAGGGCCCAACCGATGATCCCAGCCCAATGTGGAAAGAGTTAATATTAGCACTAAATCGGCGTGGAGTTCTATTCCTGGATCCGAACACACACGAAGCGATACAAAATTGGGCATTCACCGAAGTTATTTCGACTAGAAAAGTATGTACATAACCTAACAAATATTTTTGCCGCCATTTTATATTGTTATATTAAGCACGTGTTAATTGATTTATTTTAATATTTACAGGTACGCTCCGAAGATGGTGCACTATTTTTAGATATGAAAGTAGGTAATTTAATGCAGCAACGTGTTATTCGTGTTCAGACGGAACAGGCGCATGAAATATCACGTTTAGTTAGACAATATATAACAATGGCACAGGTACAGCAACGGGATCGTAGAGATTAAATAAAACAAACATTTTATATACATATATATTTAGTTCTAGATTATTTGTAAATTTTATATTTTATTATATTATATAATTATTATTATTATTTGACAACTAACATGCGTCCATCTTTTATTATTATTTTTTATAAATTTTATTTTATATTTTATGACTAAAAACTTATATATTTGATGAAAATACATAAATAAAAACAATTTGTTGTAAATTATACAAAATTATAAACAAAAAATGGCAAGAAAATTTATATTAAATAAAGGAGAACATTTATTATTATTATTATTAATTATGTGTTTGATTTCATTTTACGGTGTAGAGATGGCAACACCATCCATGTACTTAATTGAGCAAATTGAGAACTTTGTTTTATGATTACGTATCAATTGTTTTGCCTGTTTAATCAAGATTTAGTCGCAAATTTAGCTTGGATGTGAATGGATTTTGTAAATTGAGGTCAATATTCTAAATATTTAATGGGATGCAATCATATTTGTAATATTTAAAATTTTATGAGAATTAACGAACGGAATTTGAGTACTTATATTGAGAGATGAAACGTGTGGCAGCCCCGATGAAAATGATGTAGAAAACGCAGAATTGTATTATGGTTATGGTGTTAAAACTATTATAGGCCAAAATCAATGAAAACAAATGTCTCGAGACGAATCTATTCGAACAAAAATAGAAAAATGTTCGAATAGAAGAGATTTGAAATAGAAAACTTAAATGAGTAGAATCATTCCGATATTTTGGAATTAATTATTAATTGATACTCTAGACCATTTCTAGAACAGTTCATGATAAAACAACATGGATAATCTCATAACGAGAACTAGAACACCTATTAAAGGAACTAATTAATCTGTGGTGGTTTACATATTAAAGATTTTAAATGAGCAAATATTTAAATCTTGTAAAGTTATCGAGCGTTTGTAAGAGTCAGCAAAACTCAAACTCAATCGACTTTTATCGGGTTTACAACTTAGTGACGGAAAACCCATCGCAATTTTTAAGAGGGATGGAAATGTTATCTCAACGGTTCGACGGAACTTGTGTTGATGTGCAGCAGCCTACTTGTGTGCATAATTTAAATACGCCAGCAAAACTTAACAGAAAAATGATTTAGTTTATCAGATCAATTTATTATCGCAAAGAATCGAAAAAAATTTTACTCAGTTCAATGCAAGTAGTTCAAAATCATCCGGTAGTCGATCACAAACTCCAAGCTGACAAAATACTAATCGGTGTAGCAACCAATCCCGTTATTTGCAGCAAATTCTACAACAATCGATACATATATGGTACAAAAATTTATATCGGGCTTCGTAGACCATTGACTTAGAAATTTATAATCATAAAGGTAGATCGATGCATATTAGGTGCCAACTTCTTATCACATTTTGGTTTAGTAGTCGACGTCAAGCACAAAAACCGATTCGTACATCCCCAACATTACAGAGCTATTACATGAGTAAAACATAATTTTGTGTTTCATTCCATCGAGGCAGCCGGCAACCATATCACTCAAGAGTTCGACGCTTAAATACAGTTAAAATGGCGCAACTGCAGCTCATCAAGAAGTAATTGGGCCGGTCCATTTCACATGTTACTTCATTTGTTACTAATTTTACGCATCAACTCGAATCATGTACCAGTCTCGATAACCGATTTAGTTCGGGCTTATCACCAAGTTGCAGTCGAGCAACAAGATATTGAGAAAACAGCAATAGTAGCACTGTTTAGTATTGTTTAAGTTTCCCCAAATATTGTTCGGGTTACGAAACGCGGCTAAAACATTTCAATGTTTCATTTCTTGATTTTCAAATCTCCACACATGGCACGTCGCCAAAAAAAACACAGAATTGAAATTATTCAAAATTTTCCCCGGCCAGCAATCATTGGTGGAACCATTTCTACCCACTGCAGCACGAGATCAAACACCATTGTATGAAATTTTAAAAGGTCGAAAAAGGAAGACAACTCGTTAATTCGATGGAATGATGAGACGAACAAAGCATTCGAGTTATGCAAAGTACACAATTAGTGAATTGTACACAACTGTAGCGTATCCGATCCCGAACGCTAAATTTGAAATCTATGTCTACGCATCACACACAGCTCGACGCCACATTACAACAACTAAAGGAAAAAGGTTGGCAACCTCTATTTTATTTAAGCAGCTTATTCTGCTATTAAACATTTTAAGGAACATTTGAAGGAAGAGAATTTTTTTATTCCCAAATCATAAGCCACTAACATTTTCATTACACCAAAACATGGACAAGGCTTCGCCAAGACAACGCCGACATTTAGATTTTATTGTACAATTTACATTAGATGTTCGACGTTTCACGTATCAAACAAGTCGACATCGGGAGCACAAACTCATCTTTCGGTTTTCAAAAATTCTCAGTATTTGGAACCGATAAATATATTTTGTGTGATGTTTCAACTGGCTCTCAGCGTCCGCTCATTCCAAATCATTCCATAAGCAAATGTTCGAATCAAATCATAACATTTCCCATTCCGGCATTAAAACAACCGCAAATTAAATTGGAAAGAAAATTTATTTGACCATCAATGAACCAAGGAATATGTTCCTGGGCAAAGAATTGCATATCTTGTCAAAAATGTAAACTGAGAAAGCATATTAACAGCAAGTTTGACGAACTTCACATCGATGTTATAAAGCCTTTACCGTCGTCAGAAGATAATATGCTGTAACTAAAACTTGGATAACTCGGTTCGGCTTACATTCAATCGTCGCAACCGACATAGGTGCACAATTTGAGTCACCTCTTTTTGATGTAGACTTGGACACTTCGATTTCAGCATAGACGGCGAACCACGGTGTACAATCCAGCATGCAACGGATTGAATAAACGATGACACCGTACTCTCAAAGGTGCAATTATGTGTGTAACTAACACACAGTGCTCATTACCATTTACTCGGGCTAAGAACATCATCTCGCGAACCAAGTACGTCAGCCGAACTTGTGTATGAACAGAGTTTCTTAGTCAATCTGAATTCGTTACACAGTTACGAAAGCAGTTCAATGATATACAGCCCTCAATAACTTCTCGATACATCAAAAAACAAGTTAGAACAGATGCTATTCGACGTTCTTTACAACCTCCGTACGAGGAACCTTCCCGTTAATTAGACGAAACGAAAACTATTTCACTCTCATGATCAACGGCGTTGCATTAACGGTATCGATAAATCGACCGAAACCATGTTTCTTCGGAGCACCGCCAACTGACCATTACACCAAATTGAACAGATAATCAATAGGAATTCACTCGTTTCATTACAATTAGACTAGATTAGTCAGAAATCTCACAAATAGTGAAAATAGAATCTTTGAAAAGCAATACATAACGTGATAGTGTCGTACCATCGTATGATTACAAGATAGTATCATGACACTATCATGGTAAAATCTTTTTGAAATAAAATTACACAGAAAATTTAAATTAGATAAGTTTAACATAATTTTAAAGCATTAAAGTTTTCCACCAAAAACTATAAGTTTCCTATAAATGATATATTCGCGTTGTTTAACGTATGCTCAATTTTTAAATGAGATATTGTGATTCTAGCGCTTAAAATAGACGTGCAAGTTGAAAGGTTGATACTCCATTTACATGCGACCAACGTTTTTCTTCTGCAAAATGAAAGAGATATAACATTGACTTTTTGCACATGTGAGACAAGAAAAGAAATATCCAAACAAAATATTGCCGAAGATTTTTTGAGCCACTACACCGCCAAAACCACTATAAAAAATCAAATGTTGCCAAAAAATAAATTCGATCTGAGAATTTATAAGTGTTAAGGATTCAATAAAAACAGACGCCATAGATAAATATGTAATTTTCGCATTTGAATTAATTAAAAATAAATTAAAAATAATGCTATAAAAAAATTATGGCATATTGAATATTATTATATAGCAGATGCTTCTTAGTTACCTGCACAAATTTGCAGAAGAAAACAATTTTCTACATGTAAATGCTCCATGATTTACATGCAACACTGTTTAACCAATGCTATTGTATAACAAAACTGAAAAGTTCGATCAGTACTCATTGCGTTTGTTCTTTCACATTTTGATGGTGTTGTTTTTGTCGCTTTCACTCGCCTGTTAAAAATCCTTGTCCTGTGGATGCAGATTACAGATTCAAATAAAAAGGTTGAAGTTTAATTAGCACCATATATTGACTGTATTATGATTTTGATTTGGACACACAATCATCTTATTGTTTTTATAATTTAATCGCACCATGAAGTTAAAATTTAGGATAGGGCCATGATAACTGTTACAATCTCAATGTCAAATTGATGAATATTGGCCAGGTTTTGTAGCTGTACCATATTTCTAATGTGTGAGTTATGGAGATACTTCAGATCGTTGAACTTGCTTAATAAAAAAATTAAATCGTTTTCTATTATTAGGGTTCACGAACGAGACTAAATTGAGAATATTATATGATTTAATCGAGCCTATAGGCCTCACACTCCAAATCCCAAACTGTATTTCAAGAGGAAATCCTCGTAATGTAGGTCCGCACACAAGAATATATCAACAAACAAAAAGATACAAGAAAACTGATATTTTCATAATCATGGGCAGCCAAGTATAACGGCCAGTCATAGTCGGCTCGATTTCAAAACTATTTTTCATCAATCATGATGATTCCCGCAAGACAACGACAACAGTATCCTCATACAAAAATACGTTCAATGTCCGTCCTGGAATACTTAGTTTATAGATCGTAGAACCACAACCAGATCGAGGAGGCGTATTCCAGAATCGATTGAATAACGACGACGTATGTACAGTGATTTCAGTGGATCGAAGAAAAGGTTGCTGTTACGTTTAATGAAGCCAACCAAAAAGTTCATGTTATCAGCGAAAAACAGACGTTTTGCAAATTTTAAAGAACTGTAGAGAGATTCCACCTTCTCGATTAATAAGCTGTGATTGATACCGAAAGCGTTGACGATGTCTGTATATAAATTGCATTCAGCTGGAATTTTGAATTAGTATTATTCAATAAATTGCCATAAATTGTAATCAGATTTGAGTCTGTCGATCTAGCAGGATAAAATCTGTGAAAAGTTAAAATCTTGTAACCATTCATTCAAACAGTTTTGACAGTACAGATAATTTTTGATATTTTCCAGGTGTCGGCGAAAAATCAAGTCAGATGGCTTTCATTACATAGGAAGATGAAGCATAAACCCAAATTGTAGGCGGAATCCCGTCCTAAACAGAACCATTTTCAACATCCAACCGGTGCAATCAATTGAAAACTTCAGCCTTTGTAAACTTTATTAACTTTAAATAAATCTATTTGTGTTATAGAATTCAATGAACGAGCTAATCATTCGAGTGGAGAGCCAAGGTCAATTACCAAAACAGCTGATTATACCATTACCGCATTTAATTTGCAAAAGATCGATTGTGTGCTTGTGTGGCATATTGCGGCATCCTGCTGAAACCAAGCAGTCCATGTCTTCAATTTCTGGCCACAAAACGTAAGTTTCCATCGCTCTGTAACGCTCTCTGTTGACTGTAACGATGTGTCCAGCATCACTCCACAAACCACATCACATTGTTATTCGCTGAGAATGCATTGCTTCCTCACCGATTTTCTGAACCCCAAATTTGGCAATTTTCCTTGTTTACATAGCTGCCGAAATGTAAATGTGCGTTGTCCATATAAATGATTTTGCGATCAAATTCGTCGTCAATATGGATGCGATCTGTGGCAAATTGACTTTCCATTACACACTTTCGGCTATGGCAGTAATATTCTCAGTTACTCGCATTGCACGAGAACCATGAGTCCGTCTGTTGTCCACTAGCATATCCTTCTGTGTTCATTTCGAACCGAGGAGTTATGATTCTACGGTCTTGTTAATGTTTCGACCTGGAAATAGCTGTCAGTGTCAAAATAACATATGGTTTAAAACGAAGTCGCTTCCTTGCCCTATTGCATCATTACTTCATTGAGAGCGCAACGTTGAACTATGTTATATTCTTAGGCTATTCACAATTCGTAATTCCTCTAACCTGACAAAAAAAATAATGTAAAGCGACGAAAATCCAAAGTATTGGATCCTGGACTCTACGAATTGTAAATTAATATAAATGTGGTTCTTATATTTTTACGAACAAGCCAAGAATTGTATTTCTGTATTTCACGGTTATCATAAATTTCTATAATCTGGGGCTTATTTTTCTAGAAATGAACTGCAATGAACCAACCCTAATTTTTTGTTCCTGAATTCCGGAGTAGTTTCATGGTTTTATTTTATAGGATAGAGAAGCCGCGACCCGTCTCAAATTTTACAATTATATTGTGGAAGTTTGTAAGCCTTTTACTAGGTTTTAGAGAGTTTCGAATTACTAGCTCCTCTAAACCGTCGAGAAAGGGTGAGAGTAAATAATAAAGCTAGTGGAATGGGAATATTGGGCAATAAGTTCCATAGTTCTAGTACAGAAGGACAAATATGAACGCTTTTCAAACCGAAACACAAACCTGTTACATTAGGAAAACTCATCTGCTTTCATTTTCCAGTGTATATATTTATGTAATAAACCTTTCAAATAAAATGTGATGTTTTGTAGAAATACAAGGGCTGTATGAATAGAAATACCGACCGCTTGAATGCGCTAGAAATACCGACCGCTTGAATTTAACAATCTCTTCGCCGTTTGAGTGGGTTACCATGAACTCAACCAACAACTGTTTCTGTGTTGGGTTGATTATTTGTTTGCCCTGCCTGGCAATATTGAGGTTATGAAACAAAAAAATACCCTTAATATTAATACATTTTCATTATGTCATATTTGAATTAATCACATCCAATACAAAAAATTATTTTTAAAGAAATTTTATTTGCTGTTTTAACGTTTTAATAAAATTTAATGTTTGCTTGACAACTACATTGCTATCGAGCAATTTTTGACTATAAATTACCGGTTAAACGGCCTCCATGATACCGGTTTGATGAAAATTATTAATTTTCGTCAATGTTTGACCGGTCACGTATTTCACGATACCGCTCCAGGTATTGCTTTATTCAAGTGCGTGAAATATTATCTGGTGATACTCAGGTCTGTACATATAAATATGTAATAATTCGTAGAGTATGTAACTTTTAAATAAATAGTCAAATATGTTTTGAAATATTGATTTTTTTTTATTATATTTCTTACATTTTATAGCATTGAGATAGTTTGCTTTCACTATCGCGACAGATATTTCGTTTCAATCAACCCTAATAAATTTTACGCAAATAAATACTAAGCAACTCTTCCACATTACGATTACAACTTCATTTATTTTGACGTCATAATTACGCTCTCGCTCTCTTCTTGCGAATCAAAATAAAAAATGTTGTCTGTCAATTTTTTTTTGTTTTTCACTGGAGTTCTGTCAAAACAGTTTCGAACGTCTCGAGTCTCGCAAACCAAAAGGAAAACTCCAGTCGTACACAAGAAAAGTTTAAAAAAAGTTGTTGCATTTTATAAAGGAAAATATTCTATTCATTATTGATTAGTTTACTCTTTGTGTGTACAATAGAAATTGTGTGTGTATTCTGTGTAGTGTTCTTGTGTAGTGCTGTTGTTGTTTTTATAAAACCTAAAAAATTCCGAAGTGAAAAAAAAAATTATTGGTCGAGTGAATGCCTCAGTGTATAGCAAATGAAATGGGTGAAATGGTGTTAAACGACGAGGTCTCAGTGGTCGATGTCTATGATTTAGCATCGGAAATTGGTAAGGAGTGTGAGAAAATTATCGATCACTTTGGTTCTGATGCGGTGACCGGACTAATGCCAAAAGTTATCAATGCACTGGAGCTGCTTGAAGCACTGGCAACGCGGAACGAGGGTGAGAACACCCGGGTGCAAGAGCTTAGTGATCGGATTGCCCAGCTGGAAACGGAAAAATTGGAAAAGGCGGAATATCGAAAACGATTTGACAAGGTAAGTGCAATTTTCCAACTAAATTTTCAATTTGATAAAATGTGGGCGGTACCGTCTGATGGGTTGTATGTCAATAACAGAATACCGAATTATACCCAAACCTTGTACAAATCATATTACGAAAGATGAAATAAAATTGGAAAGAAAAACATTCGAATAATTGAGTATCTGTTGCGTGGGATGTTTATGTTTCGGATAATCTGATTTGGGGGTAAACAAATTATTGAATTATGTATTTTTGCTTCTTACTCTGCTACTGTCACCGTCTGCTGATATAACTGCCGATCATAACTACCAACCATTCCTGTCCCATAAACCCATCCATGTATTCTGATATCAGATTGATAACAGGAAGTGTCATATGGTTAAGCCAACTGTCGCTTTGGGTAAATTGATTTTTTCGATTATTTAATTACATTTTATCGCGTACGATTCATGATTTAATTACTTTCGGCGTATCTTCACATCGAGTAGCACTTGAATAGAATTTAGAATTAATTTCGTAATAATTGTTTATGGTTTGTGATGGTAATTAATCGTGTAATGACCGGATCAGTTAGAATAGTTACAGCTGTCGGATCCCCTCGCTTTTTCAATTCTTTTCCGGGCAAGAAAATCTCTAAGCATAAATATTTTGGAAAACGTTAACCTTGGCATAAACCCAAGATAAATATTATTGATATTTTTATCCGTATACTTATACGTAATAATTTATGCCGCTTAAAATTCGCTTTAAAAAATAATTCTCCTAGAGAAAAGTTTCAATCCAGTCTCAATGGAAAAGCAATTTTGCTTAAATTTCATTACAACTTTAGATTTAACTAATAAAGGCACAAGAAGCTGTCATCTTTTATTCACGAAACGGTTGGTCTAAATATTTATCATGCCATAACATTTGTATAAGAAATAATAACAGGGAAATTCCATGGAATACACTCTTATCTAAGGTAATAGGACTATTAATTTACATGAAACCGTGAAAGGGAGTTAAAGCCAAAAGAATATTGAAAGTGTTTAACTGTCTCTTTTTCTACTTCATAACAGTGCTCGTATTTTGCATTCTAACGATCCGTCGTTGTCAACAATTTTTTCTGTAGAGACCAGTAACCGTGAAAATTCCCAGTTAAGTTCTCTTTAGAATAACCTTCTTCGTTCTTCTTGAAGTAGGCCATTAAGGTCGTGACGAAGATTCAGATCCAACAAAGTTGACTAATACGAACTCTCTCTAGGGGATGCCCCTATGATCTGATAACCAAAGAAAGTTATACTTCATTTTATCTACCAAATCGATTTAAGGATTCAATACTCTCCCAGACAATTTTCAAAGAAACGGTATAGAAATCAATCTTTGAATTTGGAGTCTAGTTATCTGACTGTAATGCTTGTTGAAGGACCAGCAAATTTAGGGAAGTGAGTTATAAAGGGTTTACCAACACGATGATTGCTCGTCTATTCCACCAATATGCCTTATTATCTCTTACTTTAGCTCTTGAATTTATTGGTTACTGATTAGCATAGACCTTACTTTTGAGATAACGAGCGATCGAATGATCGTTGTTCATTTATAATGCTTCCATATGCGCTTTCCCTCTACCAAAATTGTTTTGTCGATCACTAAATAAAATAAAATCCCCGCGAGGGAACTCCTCGTGCAATAAAGCCATTATTGCATTGGTTGTGTGGTATGTAGCCCTGCCTTGTTTAAATCACATAACGTCCACATTCATTCACAAAGTTAAAGTTTCCATAGTACATGATTTTATAGTTGATTTTACATTTGCTTCCGATCCAGTTTCTTGGAATTTGTACACGATATTCAAAATTTAACGCTCAATTGGTTGACTTAATATTAACACCACGATTAACAACACGTTTTTTGGGCAAAAATCGTATAAGTAAGTAATGTGTGAAATGTATTTCGTTTTGAACGCCTATTTTCATAACAGGCTTCGATAATTTTAACGGGTTATGCCACCGTGTATCGCGGGTGCTGTTTAATAGATTCGAGTACTTATGCAAGTTTGTATTTATTTCGTGTAATCGTTTTAATCAAACATATCTTACAGGTTTACGCTTGTCTTTTAAAAAATTAAGGCTTGATATGGTCCTTTGGCATGAGGTAGATGATGATTGCCTTCGCGATGGTTGGTGGTTTCGAAGCAAAATAGTCATCGAATCTTTTTTTCACATCTTCAAATTTCGTGAACCGCTGGTTTTTCAAATATGATGAAATCGATCTGAATAAGTGGGAATCATAGAGGGAGCCAAGTCTGGAGTATACACCGCATGCTTTAAAATTTCCCAGCCTAAGGAGAGAATAAGTTCTTGGGTTGATTTTGCTGTATGTGGTCGAGTGTTGTCATTCAGCAATATCACCTTCCGCCTTCCTTGACCCGTAAATTGCCTTTTTTCCTCCAAAGCATCACTTAATTTGATCAATTGGGCCTGGTAACGTTCAGCTGTAACAGTTTGACCAGGTTCCAGAAGATCGTAGTAAATTCCAATCCCACCAGACACACAATAACACTTTCTTGGCATGAATATTCATTTTTGCGACTGATGTTGATGGCGGCCCTGCATCAACCTATGGTTTTCTGCGTTTAGGATTATCGTACAAAATCCACTTTTCATCATCCGTAATGATTTTGTGCAAAAAATTTCTTTCTTTTGTATTTTTGTTTTTGAAAGCAAATTCACGCAGATGTCAACTCTTCGGTTTTTGTTTTTTTCGGTCAGTTTTTGAGGAACCCATTTTTCTTCCTTCTGTATTTTTCCCATAACAGTTCTGCAAGCTCTTTTAGACTTTGACACGGATTTTCATCCAGTAAAACTTTAAGTTCGTCCTATTCAAATTGTTTTACTCCACCTGAAAGTGGATCGTCCTCAAGACTAAAATTGCCATTGTTAAATCTTATAAACCACCTTTTTACTGTTGAATGACTCACAGAATGTTCACCCAAAGCCGAATTGGAATTAATCATAGCTTGAGCAACATTTTTTTGTCATTTGAAAACAGAATAGAATGCAATGACGTAAATGTTGCTTATCGACATCCATCCGAGTTTCTACTTGCCCCAAACTATATCATTTTACAACTATCATGAGTGAGGCAACGAAGTAGCTTCTTGTCTTCTTGAACATCTTTTCTTGGAATCTTCCGACACTGAAAATTTAAAATGTTACAGTGATTGTTGATTGGCCATAAAAAACTCGTATATTTCAATTATGTACATGATGTTATTGTAAAATAAGACCAACGTTACCTCGATCGACTAGAAATATTTGCTACCAGGTCATACTCACATGTGTGATGTGGATTACTCTACCATTGAACGAAAAAAGAAAAAGTCAATCTGCTCCTACTGTCGGTACAACTAGCCAGATTACACACTAATACACAAAACAAATTTTTTGATTTTGCGAAAATTGTCAAAACCAAGGTGGTAGTCCGAGGTGTAACGACCTCGGAACACAAGCAATTTTGGGATAATTGAAGAATCATTAAAAGAAGGCGAACCATTTATGTCACTGAATATACGTCAAAGTGGTATCGGATTACTATACGTATAACCGATCTTCAGTTTGGCCATAATGGCCCACACTTCATAAGCGACGAAAAAATATAGATCTAATTGACCAATTACTTTTATTGAGTAAAATGTACTTAGGCGACTCTTCCGTTTTGGTACAGAATTTGTCACTTCCCTTCATCTGAATATAAATTCGACTAATGCTTTCGCGCATAAATTGCTCGTGTCGTTGGTGTAGCTAGACGGCTAGGGTCGAAATGTTCATTAGAATATTTGTGTTAAATTGATACCTTTAGACGTAAAAACTTTAGAAGTTTCGAATCTAAACTGATAAGTAGATGTGGACAGTAAAGTAATCAATAGACCCAGATTAGTAGAACGATACAAGCTGTCAATACCCTTTTATATTCATATTTGACAACATTTTGTTGAAATACAACGAGATTAAATTTTTACATCACTCCCTAACATCATAAATATTTTAATCAAATTTCTCCGAACACCAGTCATATCATTGTCGCAGTAGGTTTGTATTGTACTTTACATAATGAACCTACGTTTTATTTGAAAATATACTAAAATAAAATTATATTAAATTATAACAAATTAATAATTTAATATCTAAATATTTCCAATTAATTTCTTCTAACATTCATAAATCATACCGCACTATCCTTAAACAAACACTAAACCTACATATAATAGCCAATGATATTTAAATTGAACCCTTATCAGTAGCAATGCAGGCGACAGCACATTTTTATTTATTTACTTACCTTTTCAATTTTCATTGTTTGGAAAAAACATTTTTCGTATCTAGATTGTGCCAGTACACGCAGAAGAAGTCATTTACACTGGCGTAAATTACCTCTATATAGTGTTAAATGATCATGAACAGTATATGGTACATTTGCCTTGTCTGGGTTGGGACAATTATTTTATCGAGTGTATAAATTATCTATTTATAGTGATTGTTAACCTTTGTGAGTCTCTGGAATGAATTAAAGCACTCACCAACTTCTCTAAAATAGCCATGTGTCAAAAGTTCTAAAATTTCCTTTCGTAGTTCGCAGAACACAGGTTATCATTTGTTCATATTTGTATCATATTTGTTGTCTTGTATATGGGAGGAGTAAGTCGGTATCTAAATATCGATAAAGTATAACTCATCCCCCGTAATTCTCAACCTTTTTCGGTATTATACATCATATATATATAAGAAAAAATATTTCTTTAAGATAATATTTTGCAATAAAGTTTAACCGAAAAATATAAATCTTTTCCGTTTGGTGCTTAAAATAAATAAATAAAGATATAAGATCTAGAGATTTTCATTCGTCTTTCCACACGACCAGAAAATGGAATTATTATAAATATTATGCTTGGGAAAATTCTGGTGTTGTTTCTTATAACCCAATTGCTAGATACTTCAATGCACAGACAAATCAATTCTGTTATAAAAGATTTAATGATTAGTTTTTAGTGCTCAGCAGCATAAAATGTTTTTCTTTTATCAGAGAGAGGAAGATAGAAAACGAACATTTCGGATTAACACAAATTTTGTACAGCGGAAAAACCAAACAACAAAACGACTTGGAATGAATCTAAGATTTACATACATTTTTGTGTTGGCTTTTTAATTTATACAGGAGTTTAGGCGATAAGAACGGGAGATTATACGGACCGAAAATCAAAGGCTATGTGCAAAACAAATATCTAGATCTCATTTATTATGTGGGTTTTGTAAATGTGGAATTTAATTTTTATTTGTTGATTGTTTGTAACAAAGAGGTATAGATTTGTTTCTATAAGTAACCGTCTATTTTCAATTTTCATTCGCGAAATTTTATCTCGATTTTGAGAGACCTTAAAGAATTTCCCTTAAACTCTGCTGCAGAGAAGTTTATTATTATAGTTCTGCCACCCCTAACGACTTCAAAGTGGTTGTTAAACTAGTTTATGTGCTGATTGTGTCAGCAAATTTGTAATTTGTATTTATGTTGTAACTTTAGACAAAAGGGATTCGACCTAATTATGGAGTAAGTTAGGTCGAATCCCTTTTGTCTAAACTTACAACATAAACAAAAGTTCCGTATTTTGTTTAGGGTCGGTTCAAGCTCAAAATCAAGTTCTCAATACTAATTGTAGAAAAACAACTCCTTAGTTTATAGAAATTGAAAACTCGTAAGGGCTCAAGTAAGGGTTACAGTACTTTAAGAAATTGAAAACACTTTAGTTAAGGTCCAATTTTCTAATTTTAGACCATGATTTAGTTATCTTATTCTAGAAGATTTTACGAATCTTGATTTTAACTTTATCTAGATCTTTTTTGATAAGTTTGAGATGTTACGGGCTGTTTTAACCTTATGGAGATGCCATCAGCGTACACTAATAGCTGATTAGATTTGAACCAGCTATAAAATAATCAGCTTCTTTGGATTTTGTCCAACTGAAGGCAGAAGAATTTCTAACGATAGATTGCATAATGTCATTTATTAATTATTAATTCCACACAAATTCGGCCAAAATTGATTAAAAAGGCACCTAAGTTCCATCCAGACTAGAAAAGTTCCAGAACTATAACCAAAACATGTTAAAATCTTAATTCTCTTGAAACCCAATTTGCACAATTTCAGAACTTCGTCCAAATTTTATGTTGGATGTTGGAATTCCATCCACGTACCGTAATACAACTTACTAATGAAACTTCCAGTAGCATGATTCAAAATATAGACTGGGATTAGAATAAAATCGGGAAAATATAGACCCGCATAAATGTCCAAAAAAATCAGTTGCAGAACTGCATCCAAAATTCAATTCAAATTTGGTCAAAACTAATATTAACAATAGCATGATCAAATTACAAAATTTCGTTCAAAATTCATGTGAGAATATCAATCATATTTAAAATCCATGTTAGTAAAGAAATGGCGAGGTTTCATACAGGTTAAGAAGTGTATGCTAGTCCTTGAACACAGTCTCAAGGACTAGCATACAGCGGAACTAACCCATTCCACCATATTCACCTATCATTCCCTCGAAATATTCATTCATCTAGTTGTGCAATTACAGTATACCACATCTATTTGTTGCAAGTTGCATATCAATCTGTACACGGATATGGAAGACAGATCGACGCTGAAACCCGTACTTCACCACCTCGGTTTATCAAATTACGCCTCTTAGTTAGAAGAGAAAATTCAATTTGTACACCCTAAGCTTGGTGGGATTTTCACCCAAGACTTCAGCGGATTTTAGAGAACAGATGATGCACTAATGCAGTTTGTGCTATAAAAATTTGACACTGCGCTATTTTGTTGTGTCATCAACAAGTGTCAGATGCGCACGAGTGATAAATTGGAAAAGTGTGTGTATAGTGTTGTATTGTTGTGTTCACTATGTCAAATTTTATACCGAACAAAGAGCATTCGCGGACAGCGTTAATTTTTTGTTTTCAAACTGTTGCTGAATTATACCGATTACTTCGAGAAGCTTATGGTGAATATGCTCCATCGCAAGATACGTATGAACGAGGGTTTCGGAGTTTCAATAGTGGTGGCTTCGATGTTGCAGACAAGGAACGTGGAAAACCTCCAAAAAATACGAAGATGTGTTGGATGAAGATGATTCGCAAACACAAAAACAACGCGAGAGATAGGAAAGATTCAGAAGACCGGTAGATGGGTACCACATGAGTATAACGACAGGCAAATGGAAAAGCGCAAAAACACATGTGACATTTTGCTCGCTCGGTACAAAAGGAAGTCGTTTTTGCGTCGTATAGTTACAGGGAATGAAAAGTGGATTTATTTTGACAATCCCAAGCGAAAAAAATCATGGGTGGACCATCCACATCGACCGCAAGACCGAATCACTTTGGCAAAAAGGCGATGCTCTCTGTTTGGTGGGACCAAAGGTTCCGTGGTTTAATATGTGCTGTTAAAACCTGGGGACATGGTTAATACTAAACATTATCAACAACAATTGACCGATTTGAACCGTTCGCTGCTTAAAAAAGGCCAGAATACCGAAAGAGGCAATACAAAGTCATTTTCTTGAAGAAAATGCTCCATCACATACGGTAAAACCGGTCCGCGATACGTTGGAATCACATAGCTGGGAAGTTCTATCCCATTCGGGTTACTCACCAGACTTAACTTCTTCCGATTACCACTTGTCTGCATCGATTGGTCACGCACTTGCTGAGCAGCGCCTTGGTTCGTACGAAGATGTGAAAAAATGGCTCGGTAAATGGTCCGCAGCAAAGGGGGAAGATTTTTACTGGCGTGGTATTTGCAAATTTTTAAAAAATTGAGTAATGTGGAATTTCAAAATGTAATCCCCCAAGATACGTTTGCTCTGTGTTTTTAACTTAATTGTGACTTCATTGATCAAAACCTTGAAGCTTGTGCTTAACAATGGTATTCCGCGATCGTAGTAACAGTTTAATAGATCACGCCTTTATGAACAGGTAAAAGCTGCCTTCTATTCTTGAAATGAATCCAAGCATGTGGAATATGTGATCAGTTTTGATGCAATTCTCAGTAAATGCCATTTTCACAAGCCAGGTCAGCTGAATGGTGCTCCTTTCTGTGTTGTTTTAAGTGCTTTGAAAATCAAATAGTAAACAAACTTACCGTGATAATATTCCCAACAAAATTTATTAAAGAATAAAAAAATAATTGTTGATTTTCCTTTTATTAATCATTGTAAAATGCACAACTTCCTTTTAAAATTGGCACTCTCTCTTTTGATCATCTGCTTGTGACTGTGATCCTTGCCGAACACTTTTGAATATATGATGCTCCAGAAAAAACGTATATAACTGTCCTTGCAGATGAGCAGTTCACTCGAGTCGCAGATGTTGCACAAACCTAGACGCTCGTTAGGCAACCCAGCAGCTAATGCTGACGAATAGTTAAAAAGTGCGGCGCAAGTTGAATCTGTAAATTATTAGCAGTTAAACAAAACGTGACCGACATGCATAATATGGTAGCACGACAACCACAGTAAACCACAGTTTATTGTAAATGACAGTTAATCGAAAAGATAATTCATTGGTTCACCAAAAACGACAATTCACAGAAAACAGACAATCCAACGAGCTGACGCTTCATCCCAAACAACAATTCATTGACCATTCATTCATCGAAGTTATGTCGTCTACTCGTATATTAAATGGGGCGCAGAAAAATTGTGTGAAATTTGAAGTTCTCTAGTGAGACATACGTATTATCATATTCCTTTTATTGTGTTCAGGTTTAGTTCTTTATTGTTTTGCGAATTTGGCGAATTTTAAAGCATTCTGAAATTTGTTCGGCAATCGGCTCGGAACCTGAATGCTGCCTATTTGATTGAAATTAGCAATTTCTTAACCGATTTGGATAAAACTCGTTTCAAATAAAATAGGATCTCAATATAAGTCTCGGGCATAAACGGTGAAAAACTTCGAATACAGATGTAAAAATGCATATCTATAAAATTTCGACACGATCGGTGATCCGACTTCACGTATAATCTAATTTCTGCCACTATCGAACGATTTAAACGTTCGGATGCGTTCGATTGTGGCGGATATATAGCCGTGCGCATACTATCTATTCGAAAACGCATTGAAATTCCTTAGCAACAAATTGAGGGCCGTTGCTTATCATAGCCTTCGTCATAGGCTTCAGTATAGCACACTTTGTAAGTCTGCCTAACACTATAAGTATAACCGTGTTATCACTTTTTACTCGAGCGTAGGGTCCAATTAAATCTATATAAAACTTTTGAAAGGGCCTTTCTCTAAAATGTGTGCTCTCCATCTGAGGTTTCACAGTTCGGTTAGCCGCATTGGTTGTTTTAAAAATATCGCAAGCCCTGGCCAAAAATACCACCCTCGTAAACGTTCTAGCGTTTTCTTAATACCTGTGTCTAGCTGGTTAAAATCGAATGTAAAGTCGATTATACCTGATTGGGATAATTGCCCGGGGTTGTACTAATTTTTTGAACAAGTTTTACATATTGATCTTCCTCAAACATTGTCGAATATAAATCGATTATCTCTAATGAAGGCAATTGCTTCTCAAATTCCTCATCAGTATGACAAAACGCTCTCTCGGAAGCATCGGGTGCAACAGAGGGTCTCGTTGATTTTCTACCTTAAAATCGTAATCCTGCAACGTTAGGCTTTATCGAGCCAGTCTGCTGGGGGACACATGAGGGCGAAATTCTTGTATGATTATTAGAGCGGCTAATAATCACACACTAATTCAGTAATACTATGGATTTTTTAATTTTTGAGAAACAGCCGAAATTGGCTTTTCGTTACTCTCGCTTCCGTACTTGCGTCACATCTAATATGGAATGGTTTGATATAATCAGCGTACGGCGAGCGCAAAAGCAGTGGTAAGGAGAATATTCAATTTCTTAACAAGTTGATGATGGGGGGGGGGGTCAATTCAATAAATTATTATTGTTAAACGCTTTATTTATTAATAAATTTAATTTGTTTTAAATTGATGGCTTGCTGCGTCATGGTGATAGCGAGCGCAAATAGCTCGCGCGTTTTAGTTGGACGGCTGGTTGAAACGAACGGAATGAATGTAAAATTTAATTGTCTTGAAATAAATTTCTTTGTTTTTCGTTGCTTGTATTCGTCGGCTCGTTCTTTTGTTTTCATTTTGAAATACTTGTCGTATTATTCCCGTTATATGCATCCATGCGTTAAGGGGAAAGAAATGAAGTTTGATACCGGTATCATGATATCCCGTGTGGACGCATAGGTTGTCATTTCACTTGTAAACAACATGGGTGGCGATTTGAAAACGAGCCACATTTTATGTTGTTTACCAGTTATATATAAAAAGGGTGTTTTTTTAAGAGGTTGCCGATTTTTTTTTTGAATAAAACACATATAAAATTATGAAATGACCAAAATTTTTTTTTATTTGGTAGATAATTTTTTGGCATTTAACATTTAAACACAATTTCTGGCATATGGCTACCACGACTATTTTTCACAAATGTCATTCTGGAGGTCCAATTTTCCAGCACTTTTTCAAGCATTTGAGGGCGTATGTCAGCAATGACACGTTGAATATTGGTTTCCAAAGCGTCAATCGATTGAGGTTTATCCACATAAACCAATGACTTCACGTATCCCCACAAAAAGTAATCGAGTGGCGTCAAATCGCACGAACGCGGAGGCCAATTCACCGGACCATTTCTCGAAATAATGTTGTCGTTGAAAGTTTCTTTCAATAAGTCGATTGTTTCACGTGCTGTATGGCAAGTGGCACCATCTTGTTGAAACCACATTTCATTCATATCCATATCTTCAAGATTTGACAACAAAAACTCATTTAACATGGTTCTGTATCGATTTCCATTCACGGTAACGCGTCGTCCTTCCTCATTTTTAAAGAAATATGGACCGATGATCCCACCAGCCCATAGACCGCACCAAACAGTACATTTATCAGGATGCATTGGTAATTCTAGAACGGCGTGTGGATTATCTTTGCTCCAAATGCGACAATTTTGTTTGTTGACGTATCCATTTAACCAAAAATGCGCCTCATCACTGAAGAGAATTTTACGGTAAAAAAATGGATCTTCGTTCAATTGATTTAACGACCAATCACTGAATTCACGGCGCAAACGATGGTCGTGTGGCTTTAATTCTTGCACCAATTGAATTTTGTATGGCACCAAACCCAAATCTTTACGTAAAATTTTCCATAAAGTCGATGGACAAAGTCCAATTTGCTGAGCACGACGACGAATCGATAAATTGTCGTTTTCTTCGACACTGGCCTCAACGACAGCAATATTTTCTTCTGTACGAACTCTTCTCATTCTTGTCGGTGGCTTGGCATCCAAAAGAGTGAATGTAGACCGAAATTTGGTAATTACGTTCTTTATGGTGGTCTCTGACGGACGATTATGTGCACCATAAAATTCACGAAGTGCTCTATAAACATTTTTAATTGAACACTGATTTTGAAAATAAATTTCCACGATTTGAAAACGTTGTTCTGGAGTTAACCTATTCATAATGATTTGCCAAACAATACTGAGTAGAAATGCCACTTTGAGCTGTCAAAACAACTGTCATAAAATAAAACGACATCTATCGGAAAAACAAACCTCCTAAAAAAACACCCGTTACATGTTAAAACAACCGTGGCGATTTAGAGTTGTGCTAGTAATTGTGTTACGATTTCGAGATGTTACATTTCCGAAGACGCAATAATCTCTTTAATACTTATTTGAGATTAATACTCAATATTACTCTCATTTTATCACAGTGTCAAGATAAAAACATTATCATTTTTAATTTATTTTCTCTTTGTCAAGGTATAAAGCGCATGTGCAGATTCAATACAAATACATTTTGTTATGTCATTCTATTGCGTGTCATGACAAAACTATGCGAGAGAAAACCGACCGTTAGAATAATTATTTCAATTTTCTAACCGCTACAGATTTATTAATATTAATGTTTATGAATTGTTTTTGATTGATCACAGTTTTATTTGGATATAGGTAGTGAGTTATTGAATATATTGTGAAATATTTTTTTCGAGCTGGGAAAAAAATTTCGGGATTCCACGCCGGAATTGAATTTATCAAGGAAACACACCACATAAACAAATCTTTTCGGGCCAAATAACATTGGTAATCCGTCTGGGCTGTAAAGAGGCTGATTTTTTGTTGAAAAACAGACAAAAACTCTGTTTTTCAACAAAAAACTCCGCTTAAATTTTGGAAAACTGATGTGGACAGATTTAATTTATGATCGTTTAGTTCATAATCGTTTTTCTCATAAATGATATACTTTTCAAAATATTTTCGAAAATAGGAAAAGCTCCAATGGAAGCTGCCACTTTCGGTGGACCGATTTAGACCAAAAGTCACTGGATTCTTCCAATTTATAGAGAAAGCTTTAGTATGAAAATCAGTCGCACCGTCTGGGCTATATAGAGCGAATGGAAACTCCGCAAAAATCTTGAGCTGAACAATTTTCATGATTACTATGCTTTATTTTTCTTCGTAAAACAAAATTTTCATTTCCCCACACATATAAGCATATAGACGACTATATACACATAAATATGAAAACCCCAAAATCACCACAACAAAATAAACTGTTAAGTGTTTTCCGGTAAAAGGATATATGAATTGTACTCTATTATAATATTGTTCCAAATCCGACAAACTTTTCGTAAAGAAATTTTAATCTTGCGGATTTCAAGAGTTTTAACTAATCTTCTACTTATATGTATTTGTGTTGCATAACGGTCGACAAATTTTCTTATATCAGATTGATAACCACACATCCACAAATAAAATAATCTTACTTTAGTGAAGATTTTTTGTTATATTGTAAACATCCGATTTCTTACCGTCCAATAAACATCTTATTCATTTACCGCAATAATGAACTTTTGTACGTTTCCATAAAAGAGTCTCTAATATATAGTTTTCGTAAATAAGGAGGGTAAATTAAATTCTGTACAGTCTTTTGTACCGGCTGACGGATGATTGCTCACGCTTCGTTGTTTATACGAGTAAATGGTTTGTGTTTTTATGCCAATTAAAAAGTTTAGTAAGTTGTTTAAGAATTTATATATTTATACACAAAAAAGTCTAAAGTGGGTGATAATTTATTCAGAACGCGTCCTATTTAGGAAAATATATATAACAATAAAAATTTATTTTATTGTTAACAATAATAATTTGTGAGTGACAAAAAATTCAACAATAACGCAGCCTGAAGAAATTTGTTCCACAAGTTTAAAATTATGTTAATTTGATTGAATTCAAGCAATAATAATTCGTATAAAAATAAGGAACTTTTCGAAATTTACGTAATTTATTTCAAATAAAATCCAATTCCGTTGAAATCCAAAAAAATTATTACGGTTATTAAGAATTTAATCGGCCGGGTTTAAATGAAAAATTTAAGAAAAAACCTGGTACGCGTTTCGTTGAGCTGTTTTATAGCAATGGTTACAGATACATGAATTTAAGGTTTAACGATATTTCAATAACCAAAAGTTTAACACAATCAAATCATTTTTCTTCTAGTTTGTGAAGCCAAAATTGCATCGACATTGGCATGATAACATGCCGGCGCATGACTTCCCAACTACAGTACAGGAATTCAACTTGGCACCTGTTAGAGGTTGCTGGGACGCAGAAAAATGTTATAAGTTGCGGAAATGGCAAAAATCGAGGGTGGATTGAGGAGGGGTATAGCAGTCGAGTTATAGCTGCGAATTTGGGAAAAGCAAAACATTGGAAATTTTTATAAAATATTAAGGGCTATGCAATATCCATGAAGGGCTGTAATCTGTTTTAAAGCCATTGTTTCAACGGTATGCGTTGAGAAAACGATTTACGAAAGGTTGAGCGTTTTTTGGACAGACACCATAGCAGAGAAATTCCGCCTTCTGGCGGTCTGGGGAGCTGTTTCTTATTACGGGACGATCGAATTTTCGAAATTGTAACATCCTGGATCCAATTTAATGCTCCTGTGAGAGAGGTCTACGCAAACAGAGAAACAGTCAGTGAGGCTTTAAAAACAGCGTGTACAAAGGTTTTTATGAATTATTTGAATTCACTAAATGATTGTATGCCTAATCGTGTTTTAGAAGATATTTCCATCCGTGGGAGTTCTACTCATTAATAGAAAGCAGGAATATGTAAAATAAAAACTAGTTCATTTTTGAAAACATACTTCTCGAAACCGTTTTTTTTGTCTCAGTCTCCTCGTTACAAATCCTCTCACTGATTCTGAGAGAACAACTATATAAATTTCAACAACAGAAACTGAAATGAGCAAAAATGTAAAAAAATAGCTGGCTTTATTCAAATGACGCACAGTGTACGTAGTTAGGCACGAGGTAAAATGGTGTCCGGGTCAGGGTTTCAATTTCCAAACAATAATGCAGTTAGAGAAAGAGTTCGCTGTGAAAGTGATGATGAGGCAATCACCATTGGTTACGATCAGTGGTGCTCAAATATTAATTGAGGCACTATTTATATTAGTGTGTGAACTACCACACGTTCACATAGGTCGTATAGCAGAAAGCAAAGAGATAGTTGAGTCGCTATAAATTTGTAACACAAAAAATTAAAATTAGGCTACATGCGCGCGGACATCACTCGCAAAAAATGCACACGCATCTGCGATCAAATCAGGTGTTAAAACATTCTAAAGGCTCTTTGGCAACCGTCAACCGTTGTCACTGCAAAATCAGTAGCCGGCAAAGAGTCTACCTTTGCTAACAGTAACAAAGTGAGAAAAAGTTGTGAGAAATAATTAATCCCGCAATGGCACTATTCTGGTCATTCCCCGGGAATAGGGAACTGGGGAAAGAATTTATATGTAATTTCTGTTGAAATATTTTTTTCGGGCCTACTAATTTTTCCATACCTAAATTGGCAAAAAAAATTAACACTATTTACCGCAGTATGCAATAATAAACTGTTTAAATAAAAATTACATATAAATTATTTTCCCAATTCCCTATTCCCGGGAAATTATCAGAATAGTGCCACAAAAGCCAATATTGCAAAGAACGTAAGCGACATTCATGAAAAAGGAATGCTGGTCGAAACTGCAAAGTCAGAAGTCTTGAAGTTCTTTTCGAATAACAAGATCTTATAGGAAGATGGTTTGATGGCAATGCTACGAGCTAAGAAGCTACCTCGTTATATCATCTACAACGTAGATAGAGATGTCTTAATCGACAACCGTAAGGCGGTTATTGTGAACCCAAACAGTGAAACAATAAAAGTTGAGCATGGCCGCGATGGTTAATTTGGTTATACTTGACCGAAATACCTTAATAATAAACCGTATAATATACGAGTATATTGCCTGGATTTTGTAAATAAAAATAACAAATTTCTTGATACTGTTGTGATAAGGACTGCCCAACGTAAATAGAGGCACCAAAGTGTGTCTGCTGTAAACATGTTAAAAAAGCATTTGACCACTCAACACCGAGTAAATTGTGTACCGCTTATAAAATTGGGCCAATGATGAAAAAGACAGTTTAAGTCAATTAATTTAACAAACATCTGCAAACCGAGGATTGTACAGCTTAATATGCAAAATTCAAAAGTTGTAGGGCGCAAGATCAAATAATATTCGTAACATCATAACATTGACCTCCTCGGTACGCAAGAACTCTACGCGGTTAAAGGTAGAGAAGGTGACATGGCAAGGTTGGCACGTATTATCACTGAAGACAATACTAATGATAGACGAGTAGCAATTGGTATACTCAATGGTGATCTGGAGTTGCTCAAAATAGTTAGGTGAAAAACAGAAAATTTTTGAAGAATTGAAGAAGGATTTTTCTACTCTAGAATTTATTGCAAGAAGTAACCTCTCAATTGTGAATGAAGTTGGTCAACCAAGTACATACATATATTCATAATGGCGAGTAGAATATTGGAATGGACTGTTCATTACTTTATTCGATCATTAACAGCCACTTGTCTGACAGGTCAACTATGTTGTGTCAAACCATGGCACGCTTTCTAAAAGAATAAATAAAAGTGGTGTCATAAGCATAAATAAAAGTAAACAAGGTTGTGTTTTTTGCTGGCAATTCAAGACTGAGAATTCAGGAATAAGCGCAGAATACCATAAACATGATGGTTAATTAGTGCAATAGCAACATACACGGTAGGCCAAATAATTTTTTTTTGAACTAGCGGTTTTTTTGAGTATGGGTTTGAGTAAGGGTTATGTCACTTCTGAGTTGACAGCAAGCTAGTTTTATCCTTCCGCTGGACGAAAATGGTTGTGTATTCGGTTTGCTGAGTGGGTTTGCGATCGTATTGAAGAAGTTGCCGAGCACTTGAAGAGGAGGACATAGGCAACATTTGGTTTCAACAAGACGGCGCTCCGTGCCACACAGCACACGTTTCAATTGATCTTTTGCGCACTGTCTTCGAAGATCGAATTATCAGCCGAAATGCTGATGTGATTTGGCCGCCTCGGAGCTGTGATTTGACGCCGTTGGACTATTATCTTTGGAGTGCTGTCAAAGGTAAGTGTTACGCCGATAAACCAGTAACGATTGACGCTCTCAAGAGCAATATTCGCCTTACCATTGAAGACATAATGCCGCATAGAGTTGCAGAGAGTAGTAAACAGGTGCCTTTATATTGAAACGATTAGCTAAAGAAAGGTGGAGCTTGAAACCAAATATGTTGGCAAAGATATACGAAAGCCTAGTGGTTGTATCCATGACTATGGCTGCGCTGGATGGGGGAAAGAACAAATTGCCAGTCACTTCACCGAAGCGGTTACTGTCCTAGCTGGAGCCATCTCAATCGTATATTGTTGAGTGAACTATTGACTAGTTACAAAATAAGAAAACGGCAAGAAATAATTTCGATTTGATTAAAGAAATAAAAATACTTATTTCCCGTTGTGGCCAGGTCCAGTCACAAAACACACTAATTTACATACATTTACTGGGTGAGGAAAAGTATTTAATAATATGCTGGAGAAACAAAGTCTATTCAAAAAACAAAAAAACAGATGCTTAATAAAAGATTTTTAAAAAGATGTAGTGTCACCAAACTCGACCCTTACCAACCCTGTCCCAAGGGTGTTGTGGGAACAATTTTAAAATTGTAAATGGGTACTCCAATTTTTTATTGCAGATTCGGATTCTACACCTCGAAGTTCGTACATTGTGTTCGAATATGACTCGTGATAGATGACGCACGATAGGGTCTCAGCTTAATCAAGCACCTCGAAGGGAATATAAATCTACTTTGTCCTCGTCGTTAGTTCTGGGTTGACTAAAAGTATTGTATCAATAAAGAGTGCTTCGTGTCATTGGATAGCTTTTTTAAAAAAATAAGGTTCGAATAAAACTTACACATTTAAAATTTTAAAGTTGACCTCGTCTTACCCTCAAGAAGTGGAGTGTGGATCGAATTTGATGTCACTAGAGAGCTTTATATCTAGGAAGTAGGAGTAACCCTCGGTTACTACATGATAAATTAATGTCACTGTTTCGAATGGTTCAATGTTTAAATACTGACCCAGAAGTAATCTAAAACAAATTTGGCCTTATGAGGGAAACGTAACGAATATCACTAAATGCAGTTGCATAAATTTATAAACGATGTGTACACTTGGTACATATGATTTTGCGGGATCCAGTATTCCTCCAAATATTCTACAATAAGGCGAGGTTGTATTGGTGACGTTAGCCTTTAAAGAACCCGCCGAAAAAATTGATGACGTGGAATATTCGCGAATATAAATACTTGAGATTGTTGACAAGTGATGGAAATTGATCCCAACCTGGCTGCAATTTTAATAATTATTCTGTTTCTATCATTTATTTTTATAAATTCTCCTGCCTCCTTATCTTTATTCATTCTCATATTGAAGAAGACAACCTTTAAATTTGGCTTTCCCAATTCGTCGTGAATCTTTTATTTTTTAAATTACCTATTCTGCAATGAGTTTGATTCATCCGCACAATATCCAAAAAACAAGCTTTCGAACCAATATTTAATTTAAAATTCCCTCTGGCTATTTATAGCAATTAACTTTTGCAAAACATAGTATTTTTTATTAATTTTCGTCATCCAACTGAAAATATACCTCCAGGTATGAAAAACAATATGCCCGTTTTAATTCAAATGGAAAAATGCTACATTAGATATCCATTAAATATTTTACGGAAAATTAAAATTTGCATAATACATATTGGAATGACCAAGAGAGACGTAACTATTTCAGCATAAACTTATAACTTTGCAATATTGATTTTGGTCAACAAACAGAAAAATAGGAATATGTGGGTTGATTTGTTTGGTAGAATCCGCCTCAAGTACAAATTAAATAAAATATACCTATGGGTAGAATAAAGTCAAAGATATTTTGCATTTTGGTATGTTTCTGATTGTTGAACCAACCGACTTTATATCTATGTGGCCTGCTATGCAAAACCACATCACAAAATTTGTTCGGAGCAATAAAACAAAAGTTGAATATCGTCTACAGGCATAAAACGTATATTTAGAAGACGTTATCATTATTTCTTCCAAATTCCATATTTAATGGTCTACGAAATTTTATCACGCATCTTTTTATATTGTGTGCAGCGATAATGCTTCATCATTTTATGTAAAATTATCGATGTAATAATCTTATAAAATTTATGTATAAAAATTTAAAACTTAGTCATGTATACAGACATCATCATCATCATGTGTATACGACATGAATAATCCATTTCCCATGACGAAACATAATCTTCGGTAACATACAATACATTGATGTGACACTAAACAACAGAAATTAGCACGTTAATTTCAAGTAAATTACCGATTTTATGTTTCTGCAATAAATCTGGAATCGTTCTGAATAATTGACCAAAACTATCGATTATTCCGCAATAAATCTAAACAATAATATACACTTTAGAAAATTTCCAGGTAAATTAAATAAATTTCACTGCTAATTTTCTTCAATATTTCATTGTCTTAAATTTCTACATAAGCGTACTACTTATACATATTACCCTCGTATCTTGAAATGTTATACACTTATTCGTGTTCATACGATATCATCCCGCCCCCATACCGCTCGTTATTTAACGATAAAATAAAATTTTCCTTTTACGATTGTTGTTGCGCTTTTATCTCTATGTCTGTATAAGTATAATGAAGAAAATTGATAACTGGAAAATACAAAAGTAAATCATCATTTATACAATTCGCGTTTTAAAACTTTGATACTATATGTGGATTCTGTACGGTATACGGAAAATTTATCTCTAGTCGTGGGGAAATTGATGTAATAATGTACAAAATCTAGAATATTTGCGGATGAATAATATTCCGATTATAGTGGGGTGTATTTGCCTAGATGTTTCATATACTTGGGATGTTAACAGGAGTTCTTCGATTAATGCAAATAGCGACAGTCTTATTTGAGGTGTTTGAAACTGGGAGTTTATATGAAATGGCCATAAAGTCAATTGAATTAAAATTTTATGAACCAACGCAATACATTTTTTAATTTAATGACGAACTAAAATATGGAGGAGTGAATATGTTGTGGCCATCGCACTCGATGTATACATAGATCTCGAATACAATACACTTTTGGTAAAGTTGCCTTGTATAATCAAAAAACATTATCCCTGCTTAAATTTCAGAAAACCAGCAAGGTCAGCCCTTACATTTAATCTTTAAATAGAAGCTGCGAGGGTCTCCCAATTAGTGGAAAAAGTTTAATATGACGTTTCTTTCTTGACGTTATTTACACTCTTTTGATTTTAAATATAAAGAAAAACGCTCCTATGGCATGAATGAAGTTTCATCCCGATGAATCATTCCGTCTGGGCTTTATGGGTGCCGAATTTTTTGTTGAAAACAGTTTTTTGTCAAACATCGTAATTTCCGATTTAATTTTCGAAAACTGATCTAGACGAGTATTGTTGCAAAATTAATTTAAAATATTTTAGTTCAAGGTCGTTGATCAAAAATTAAAACATGTCCAATGGAATCTACCACTTCCGATGGACTTATTTCGGCCAAAAATCACTGGTATCTCCCAATTTCTAAAAACAGCGAAGTAAATGTGAAGTATTATCCCGGTCTGTCAATCCTTCTTGCCTGTAGAGCTGGCACAGACATGTAGAGTGCATGGCAAAATGGTGCTCAGGCAGGCCATGCGTCATCGACGCATTAACGATCGCAGAATCATTGTATCGTGCCTGAAGTAGTAGTGGGCGCTCTTCAATTGTGTTCGGTAGAGAGCCCCAATATTTGTTTCATTCGGGTTTAGCAACTCATAATACACGACACCAAGCTGATCCCCCGTAGTGGATTCATTTTTCATCAGCATGCAATGCAAAAAACCCTTTCGTTTATGCCTGACAAGCAGCATTTCACATGAAAAAAATCTGCGTACATCATGGTTGATTCCTTGCTTTTGAATCATACCGAATGATTCTAAACGATGCGAAATTGTTTATTGAGTTACTCCTAATGTAAAAGCTTATCATAGAGCGGCAATAAGCATTTTTACCGTGGGAAGCAGTGTTTGGATCTCTTTAGTTGTGGTCTCACTGTAGTTTTTCCATCGAGTCGTCGCCATAGATAATACCTGTATCTACTACTAGATGCCAAAGACCAAGCGACTGTCAAAAACAATGGATTTTTCAAAACGAATCCGCTCCGAAGAAGGCAAATGATTTTTTGAGGAAGGTATATAGAATCATCAGGTATATAGAATTTTTGGTTTAATCTCTCAATAATTTCAAATTGATTGCGGCTCATTTCGCAATAACAATTTTCCTTTTTGAAGTAGGTATGTTCAAGGCTTTACTATTTTCATTATTCATCTTTGTTTGGCAAGAATTATTCCGCCCAAAAACCCTCCATTTACAGTTGTTAGGATTTATTCCACCCTCCATGGAGATGCAGGCGCCGTGTTCTTTTTCATCTTCATTGGGTATTTATTTTAGGGGAAGACTGACCTCTGAAACACCTGGCTCTGAGAGCTGATACTTAAATATGAATATTCGTACGTAAAACTAAAGTCTGCTTTATGTGTTTCCTATTCTTAATCTTAATAAATTATGCCTTCTAATACAACGATTTTATAAAAACCATTTTCCAACTTTTGTAAGCATAAGCTGTTTAAAAGCTATTTCTATCTCTCTCTTTATATATAAAGCCTATCCAAATAAATTGAGAATGGCACAAACTACAACAACAATTCCATACAAAATTGTTGTTTCGGTATCAACTTTCTCGTAAAAAGCTCTATGCAATATTAGTTAAACACTTTATGTTATTATCACTAAATAGTTTTGGATATCATACCAATCGAGTATTTATTGAAAAGGATCCCAAACCGAAAAAAGGGATACAAATCTAAAATCCTAAGTCGGGCGCAAAAATATTTTCGTATTTCTATCCAAATGAAAAATTGGAAATGGATAACAAAATTGAAATTCCAATCGATTTTCCGCTACTATATACAATCAACCGAAAACACATTTTCATAAGTATCTCGCTAGGTTCCCTCCGACTCCTTTCAAATTTATAATTTATTAGATGTATGTATACGAAGTCTATAAGAAATGAATTCAATTTTGTATTTTGATCTTAAGGAGATTACAATCAACAACAATATTTTGGCGGTTTGTACATCTCGAATCGTTTATTGTTGTCTTTAGACGATGCGAACTTGGAAATTTAATGTCCGTGAAGAGCTTTACTTTTAATTACGTTGTTTATATTACTACATAAGATTTTAAGCGTTCGTTCCTTGTCGGGTAATTTAAAAAATGGTAAAATCGTGTAACATAAAAAATAATGAGATTGGGTGTGCCAACCATCGTTTTAAGATGTTGTCGGCACGCATTTTGGTATACAAATCATATCTTTATTGTCTCAGTATACTACGTAAAATATGTATGTAAAGCACAAACACCAATATCTTATAAAATGTCTTCTATCAATATTGATTGACTTTATAATCGACTGAATACGTTACGAGAATATAATACAGAAGACATTTATCAAACGCAGCTGGACTTAGAAAATAATTTATTTGTCTCGAAGAAATGATGAATCGCTTGATTTTGATGAAAACGGTTTGTGAGCATACTTTCAGGAATTCCTTTGTGTCATTATAATCCCAAATCCGATAATGTCGACAATATTTTTATAGTCTGCCGTTAAAAATACAATTTTCTTCTTATCAGCGTAATTTAATTTTAATACTTCGCGCACGGTTTATTTCGTATTTTGATTTGATTAATCAACCAAAATTTATTATCAATTTTCTACATAAACTGATAATAAATCAAAGCAAATTATAATCGTTTATGATGGCGCAATGCTTTGATTGCTTAGATACATGACAGCGTGTATTTTAGAATACAGTACACGAAGCACAAAATTCTATCGTTTTATACTCATTTTTTTAGTATTCGCACTTTCTTAAATTGTTTGCATTTGTGCTGACTTTCTGCGACCAATACCGTGTATTATACATAATACACTACATTATGTTTACCTTTAAAGTGCCGCTAGGGGCGCTTTATGTCTCGTTTTAAGGTCGCATATAGTTAGCCCCGCAAAGTACCAAATTTGTTTATACGAGAAATGGCCCGAGGAACATTTATATTATTTTAACAAAAAACAAGTTTTTGTAACAAGACTATGTCTTTTCTTCTAGTTTATAAATATTCCGCCAGATGTCACATACTTTGGTTTTAATGTGTTACTGAAATTATCATTTTGCAATTTTTTAGGGAGAACCATGTGCATCTTACGGAGGCGCGTATCTGGCACATAACTATTTTTGTATTTAAGTAAATTGTAAGCATATACAAATGCTGATACAGCATGTAAGTGTTTTCTCAAACTATATATAAACTGTAAAATTTTGAATAAAAAAGTAGTTAACAACCAATCACTTCTCGGTTTATTAAGTATTTGTTTAGAATTAGTGGATTAGCTCCGCCCCACTGCAGGTGCACTAATCCCTAACAAGTATTGGTCCTTCGAAACCTAGTTAATAAAAATCTTCAAAGCCAAACAACAACCAGCGAATTAATTTCAACGCTAAACAAAAACCGGCCCTACTGTTAATCAAATCTTACTCGGATCCCGTAACTACCGAACTCATCGAAAACAAAGCTATAAACAACAACCAGCAAAGTTTCCAACAAAAGTCAAACGCTACAGAAAGATCAGCGAAATTCAGTATCATCAGTCACAGAACATCCGGCCATATTGGCTGAAAGCTCTATACACAGAGTTCTACAACCTTGATTAACCAATCGATAAAAAGCATGCATACACCACCCAGCGAACCACAGTGACGTCAACCTACAAGAAATTTATGGAGGGAATGCGCCAGCGGTTAAACAATGGGCCACCTCAGACAGATACCGCCAAACGAGGCTACTAAAAATTCCGAGGAAATCACAGAACCACGAAAACGTCATACTGAAACTAATACAGTAGTGTTCATTGTTCATAAAAGAAGTAAAGAGTCTTACTTACGTTCTTAGGTTTACAAAAAGAACAGCTAAATCATCGCCAAGCTATCTGAAAACCAGGGAAATCGACAGTTTCAACATTCAACAGTAGATTTCCCTATAAGTGTCATTTTACAACACTTTTGATAGACTACGCACAAGATGACTCTGCACGTAAACAAATCTTACATGCTAGCTTTCATCCGCCAAAAGTATTAGATAATAAAGGGTCCGTTAGCAGTAAAAACGTTCATCAATAAATGTGTAATTTGCTACAAACAAAAAGCTCAGACTCTGAATCAATTGATGAGTGATCTTCCATCAGCAAAAATTACCCAACCATTTACTATTCAGGAGAGGATTATGCTGAGCATATTCATCTGCGGTATTCACAAGGACGAGGTAACAAAAGCTATAAAGGATATTTCGCAGTATTCGTCTATAAAATCCGTTCTTCAAAACTTATGGGGAACGATTTTGTCGCCGCATTGAAACAACTGCCCGAAAGTTGGTGTAACAGCTTGCGAAAGATAGTACACAATGGCATAATATACCAGCAAGCACGCCATACACATGGGTGGACTATGGGAAGCGGCAGTTTAGTCCATAGATCATCTACGCAGAATAATTGGAGAACAACATCTAACATTTGAAGAGATAACAACAATAGTTTGTCAAATAGAAGCATGTCTAAACTCACGACCTCTTTTTCCACTGTCATCAAATCCCAAGGTCTTTACAACGTTAACACCGAAAAATGTCCTGATAGGCGGAACTCCGAAAGAAGAAGAATACTCCGAACGATACCAGAACTAACCTATTTAAATCAAAACATCAATCATTTAGCAAGATGGAGACTTCTGCAGAGAATAACACAAGAATTTTAAAAGATCTGGCTAACCTAAAACGTACTACTGATACAGAAGCGAAGTAAATTGAATATAAATTAACCAAATATAGCAAATGGAGTGCTAGAACTCATTAAAGATGTTGATCTACCTATAGGAAAATGACCTCTAGGAAGAATTCATGAGATCGACCATTATATCGAGATTCACCTCCCTTCCTGGGATCTACTGTGATAAGATTTTGCAAGGAAGTCTTATCAAGAGAGAATGGAGAATTATAACCTACTATAATCTCATTTCCTATTGTGACGAACAGTCTTCACTTTGGGAAGGTTGCTCGTCATCGCTTGTCAGCTTATGTTCAAATAGAACGCTTATAATAATAACGATGGAACACACTTATACGTTTAAATACTGTGCAGTTATTGTGTCACAGGTAAAATCACAGCACACATAATTAAATGAACAAAAGAATGTTCTAAACGCTTTACGCGGAAACAAAATCACCCGCAAAAGATTTTTGTTCAATAGAATTGAGCCAATTCTGGATTAGCACAAATTCAGCCACTAAATTTTTCGGATGGCAATGAACATATCTGATCGGAATATGCAATCAGAAGTGCTAACTTCATTTGTTTCTAGAAAACTTTTTATCAGAAAATTGTTCATTCAACGGTCGTTGTTGTTCAATGGAATTGGGTCAATTCTGGATTAGCACAAATTCAGCCACTAAATTTTTCGGATGGCAATGAACATATCTGATAGGAATATGTAATCAGAATTGCCAACTTCTTTGGTTTCTAGAACACTTTTTGTCAGAAAATTGTTCATTCAACGGTAATTGTTGTTCAATGGAATTGGGCCAATTCTGGATTAGCACAAATTGCCACTATATTTTTCGGATGGCAATGAACATATCTGATCGAAATATGCAATCATAAGTGCCAACTTTATTGGTTTCTAGAACATTTTTTGTCAGAAAATTGTTCATTCAACGGTTGATGTTGTTCAATGGAATTGGGCCAATTCTGGGTTATCACAAATTCAGTCACTATATTTTTGGGATGGCAATGAACATACCTGACAGGAATATACTATCTGAATTGCTTATGCCTTGGATTTTAGAACATTTTATTTCTATTGTTATTTGTTGTTCAACACAAATATTATTGAATGATATATCTCCGTTTTTGAATATAGTATCTTTCAGGGGCTGGTTGGGTTTTGCTCGATTTATGAATGAAAATTATATTTTTGTGATAAGCACAAATTTCACCAGTTTAGCGGCCTTTAGAAAGTTTTAAAATTAGGCTTAAATTATTTCTAGTTTTTTCTAGAAATCGGGTTTTATTTATTCCGTCTTTCAGGCGAAATTTGAAATTTTCTTTTCCCATTTTTTCGGCTCCTGGACTAGCACTAATTTTTTCCCGTGAGCACTAATTAGCACAAATTGGACTTAATCGGTATGCAAAGTTTCATTTTGAAATTCGAAAATTTCCCTGCTGCAGTTACCCACGTACTGAATGCGTATGTCATTCAAATACAAGCAGCTGTGAGATGCAACCTTTCCAGCAGAGTAGTAACGTTCCAATTACTTGTGAGATCCAGAAAATGGACATCACCTCATTATTAAATCCACTACGCCAACACAACGCATGGATTTTTGTAATCAAATCAAAGGTTCTTTACAATATGATTTGCGAAATAGGCCACATATACCGAAGTAGTTTACATACGTAAGCTAAGACCTAAGCTTCACTGGTATCGATCGGAATTGCTAATTAGTGAACGTGTCTATACGAAACTTATAAGGCTTCAAAAAACACTGCGAATTATAATAAATGATGAAGGACTTCTACAAAAAGGCATTGTGCTCATTTTGAAGAAATTTAAAATAGTAAAACAATTACAACAATGACAGCGAAGCCAGGAAAACGAGATAATTGATCAAGCAATTCTACGCCAACCACCGAGATGAATTAAAAGCCAAATTAGAAGCCGCCACAGCAGTAGCTACACCAGGACATTTCGATGACCAACAATTCACAAACCCAACAAGAAATAAGTCCTTATGGGTGCTATCAACACAAAACATTGATACCGGTACGAGGAGTTCTGATGTATCAGTCAACAACATTAAGGTGGTAAGCAATTCTAATACATTTTTGTGTAAAATTACTCTCGGCCAAGGCGATATAAGTAATTCGGAGCAAGCACGAAAATTAAGTGCACAAGACGTTAAAATTCGTTTGTGTTGTAAATTAATCGCTGATGCTAACAAATTGTTAGAGATTGAGGGCAGCCTCGATGACTTCAACACAAATTGAGCAGCTTCCTGAAGAAGTACTAATAGTTCTATGCTACCTCAGATGACGAAGAAACCTACACATCTTACTTCAACCACGATTACTACCCATTCTCAATTGTCACGTGGTTTATGTGCCCCAAATACGGCAATTTTGCTTGTCCATATAACCGTCGAGGTAAAATTAACACCCTTATTCCCTTAGTCGCATCACTTCATGCGACGTGACTATCCTTCTTATTGGTTACTAGATTATTAAATCGAAACTTACAAAATAATTATTTACAAAACTCGTTGCGGCTGTTTTTTAAATCTTAGTTTGCTGCTTTATAAATATTTTCTTGTGACTCACTCACTTCAAACGACAATTTCCATCACTTCAAATTTTGATGCGACAAATAAATAGAATTTTTTCCAAACTAAAGCAGCCAACTAAGATTTAAAAAATATTGACTGCTAGTTTTGTACGAAATTTTTCAGCATATTTCGATTTTACTATCTAGTAACCAAGAAGATCCATAGTCACGTCGCATGAAGTGATACGCCTAAGGGAATAGAAGAGGCCTAAGCTTCGTCGGAAAATATAATTGTTTTGGTAAAAATCATCTTTTCCGACGAAGGATTAAAATCTTCTTCCAACCGAGGATTGGCCCATTCAGCGAAGTGAAAACGCAATGGTTGGTCGACTGCCTTTAATTCTTGAACCAATTGGACTTTGTAGGCCTTCATACCCAGGTCTTTGTGTAAAATTTTTCGCAAAGTTATATCATACTGATGTTCAATTATTATGAACGATGGCCGGTTGAGGTGCTCGGATGTTGAGGCACACTTCGCGTTAATACTGTCTATTAACATGCCAGTCGAACGCACTTTATTAACAAATTTCCTCACGCTGTTCTCAGTTGGCGCTTAATTTTTGCCGAATTTTGTACGTAATTATCTTGAAGTTTCGGTAACTGACTCACTAGTTTAGAAATAAGTTTTCAATATTTCTCAATGTTGATCAAGCGTATATCGACTTATTTCGTTCGCCGGGAATTTAATACTGAATTTCTTTCACTTGACAGTATAGATGTGCTCAGTTAAATCATTCTGCTTTGTTGACCATCTGTGATTTGTAGTATGAAAGTTTCTATACTTATAGCCCAACGGCCAACTAGTAGGATTTCTTTCATTTCATGGGATGTTCGATGATTTCCAGCTGAGCATAGAATATCCTTAGCTTTTCTCTACTTTATTTGAAATATTTTTTTTTAATTTAAATTATTACAACTGAATACAATTCATCTAGCAATTTTTCTTTCTTAATTTAGTCACTTGTGAATGGGAAGAGGACCATTGGTCAGCTCCATTTATAGGTTATTTACTGAAGTAGTCTTTGCACTGATGTTCCTAATCTTTTAAATCAATTAGTTTCGTACTCTGCAATCGCCTTACTGCATGTGAAGTGTCCAACATACCACGAAGCGCTTCGTTTACATGTTCTTAAATGCGTTGTCCATGAATTACTGCGAGTTTTTTTTATTACATCTTGAGCGTCTGGATATTTAGGTCCTTATGAAGGTCATCATTCCTAATGTACCACGGAGCGTTAACTATACTACGTAGCACTTTGTTCTGAAAAGTTTGTATTATTTTGCTGTTGGTTTTCTTTGTACAGCCCCAGGGCTGAATTCCGTAAGTCCATACCGGCTTTAGCACCTGTTGATATAATAGCAATTTATTTTCGGTTGACAATTCCGAATTTTTCCCGAATAGCCAATACATTATTCGACATTTTTTTCTTTTTAACTTGCTCTTTCCATCTGGTATCTAAAGTCATCCCTCTCTAGGTATTTAGCCTTATTTGCATACGGAATCTGCTGACCGCCAATGATTACAAGTGTGTAGATGACTTTTAGATTAGATTTACATGCGTGGATTTCGATTCATTGAGTCCGATACGCCACATTTTTATTCATTTTATGATTTTATCACATGCTTCTTGAAGTTTGGTTGTCGATTCCTCGATAGTGTCTCCTACTGAGAGAACTGCAGCATCATCAGCAAATGTTGCAACGATAACATCGTTTAATTGAGGTAAACATCTGGTGTAGACCAGGTAAATAATAGATCCCAAAACATTACCCTGCGAAACTCCTGCCGAAATCTTTTTTAGCTCGGGTATTCTTCATATTTCACCGGAAAATGGCGATTCTCTATGTATGATTTTAAAATCATATACTATTGTTTTGGTGAATCTCTATGTAAAGGGTTATCCAATTCGAGGTGGATAAAGTAGAAATCTGTATACCGACATCTGTCAAAGATAAACGTCAAGTACGCTGTCATTTATTTAGTTGACATTCTGCCATTTAAGAATATGGAGCATTTAACATACGCAAATTGGGTGTTGGAAAAACAGGCCGTCGATGCTGATTTTTCGAACAAAATTTTCTTCAGTGATGAAGCTCATTTTTCGCTTGGTGGATACGTTAATAAGCAAAACTGTAGAATTTGGGGCTCAGAAAATCCACAATTGATTGTAGAGAAGCCATTACACCCGGAAAAAGTCACTGTTTGGTGCGCATTGTGGACTGGTGGTGTGATTGGGCCGTAGTTTTTTGAGAACAACCATGGACGCTACGGCCGCATGTTAACCGATTATTTTTTTACGAAAATCGAAGATTATGATCTTGACGATATGTGGTTCCAGCAGGATGGAGCAACCAGTCACGTAACACGAGCAAATCGAGATCTTTTGCAAGAGAAATTTCCTGGACGTTTGATTTCGCGATTGGCTGATGTCAATTGGCCTCCAAGATCCTGTGATTTAACGCCTTTGGATTTCTTTTTGTGGGGCTACGCGAAAGATCGTGTTTACGCAAACAATCCTCAAACTCTTGACGAATTGAAAACTAATATTCGTAAGGTAATGGCCGAGATACCGCCCGAAATGTGCCGAAAAGTCATTGAAAATTACCGCAAAAGAATCAAGGCCTGTAAGAAGTCCCGTGGAGGACATTTGAATGATATCTTGTTTAACTAAAAATGGCAAGGATCAATCTGTAAAATGAAATAAAAATTACAATACATTCCGAATATTTTGTGTGCTTTTTTTAAGTTTACTTTATCAAGCTTGAATTGGATAACCCTTTAGTTTGAAGAGTAAACCTCTGTGCCACATCTTATCGAAGGCCTGCGCCACATCTAAAAGATGCAACCCTTTTCCTCGCTAATGTATTCTCAATGACATTTGTAAGCCTATGAACCTGCTCAATAGTTGAGTGTTTCTCTCTGAAATCAAACTGATATTTTGGGATAAGGTTTCTTTGTTCGATGGTTCTTTTCAATCTTTTGAGCAACAGCCTCTCAAACAATTTCGCTAGTGTTGGTAGAAGTGAAATTGGCGGGTAGGATTTTCTATCATTCGGTGGCTTGCCCGATTTCGGAATCTTAATTACTTCTGTTACTTACCTGTATTTGGAATTGGTTGGATATACAAGTTAAACTGTTGCGGGGTAACCAACGAAAAATAGAATTGACTTGACAGGACATTGAATCCTGAACAAATCAAATGTAATACTTTCATCGTTTTGTGGAGGTGAAAGGATCTCCATTTTTTGATCCAGATACGTTAGTACTTGTTCATGTTCAGTTTGTTTTTGCCTAGTTTTGCTAACTGAATCACTGCGAGCTGAGGTGCAATCTGTTCCATTTCCATTTGTTTTTACAAATTAGTTAGAGTCTATTGAATCAATGTTTCTATTTACAAAATAAACCTCAATAGTCTTTTTTCTTCTCATGCAATGAAATTATTAAGTATGTCGCCGATTTATTATAATGTAGGCGTTTCGTGCCTTTTTAAAGTACACGATACGACGATTTTCGAAATTGATAATACAATTTACAAATAACTTGTTACCTTTATCCGATTTTCTTGTCGTGTGGTTCTGGTTTTACTAGCGCAATATGGCGGAACCTCATGCATTTAAAAAAATCACGCGACACACGCGTCTTCACTTTTGAATTAATAATTAATTGTTAATTAAATTACTAGCGATTTTTTCTTTTGAACAACGGGTTCACTTCAACACAAGTTTTTGGGCGCTTGTTGTTTTTGCACATTTCACACAAAAAAAAAATTTGTTTTGTGGTGTTTACTGTCCTATCACTAAAGAGTTTGCATTTTGCTTGCATTGCAGTTTTTGTAGGAACTGGGACTGTAACTACATATTTTGTTATTCGTAATTGCATAGTATAAACGTCTTGTAGTAAATCAATGACTGCTTTGTACAACGAATGTAAGATGTCTCTGCGAAAACAAAATTAAGGTTATATCATTGTATTCCAGGGCCGATGGGTTATGGGTTCATTTTATTGTGTTTAACCTGTGATACGCAGAGGTTGGATGAAACATATGGGGAATATACCATACTTCAAAGTTTTAAATTTTATATTATATTATTATTGTTGATAAGTTAATCCGTGAACATCCCAAACTTACCCATTCATAAGTTTATGTTTTTCCAAGGTTATAGCAAACTCGCAACAGTTCATATGAAAGGAATGAATGCCCGGGATTTATATATAATTCAAATTATATGTATAAAACATTTTATGATCCGCGATAAAATTGTATTTCATTTTATGTGGTTAATCGTATCGCCTATTTTAACAAAGCGCGCAAGCGAATTTAATTAATTTAACAAATCGTAAAATCTATACAGACGCGGTTTATCTCTAATTCCTTGATTCGGTTTATGTACAATCATTAAAATAACTAGCATAATCCATGTATGGTATCTGAATTCATATGATTGATGTGTTTATGCCATGCAAACATAGATCACACAAAAAACCTCTAATCCCTGTTACATAAATATGTAACGCCATAAATAAATCGCGTTTAACAATTTTATTTATTTGAACGTACAAATTAATTAATTGCCGATGTAGCTTAATTAAATTTTCCATCTGTACATGTGTGTGTGTATATATGTATGTATAAGGTACATGAAAAACGTGTATATACTTGGAATTTACCGTGAAAAGCTAATTTATTCTAGGATGAAAATTAGCGTAAACGATACAATTAAAAATCAGTTAGAGGCAATAGAAAAAACACTTTACTATTTATGTTTTCCATTTTCTTGGCAGTATACGAAGTAGGAAAATTTGTATGTCATATACATAAAATATGTATAGTACATTGTAATATAAAAATTATAGTGCAATAAAAATGTTGTTGTATGTGGTTTCACTGTGGTACACACGCGCGCTTATCACAAATTTAATCAATTTTATATGTTAAGTTTTTACAGCCTCTGTGTGTCTTAAATTTTTCTTTTACGATAAACAAAAAAAAATTAATTTAAAATTCTGACATTTTTATTTTAAGTAATTTGTGTAATTTTGGTATCCTTCCGACTGGGGGGTAATGAAATACTTCATTTCCTAATTTACATTGACCTTTCTTTTCAAACCCAAAGTTTGTTGATGTAGAAAATTCAAAAATTTCTCGGGTAATTAGTAAATTATCCGTTGTATCTTTCCATGATTTGGGTTTATCGCGAAACTTGTATTTAATTTTTGGGAGGCTTGTGTAAGATTTTTCATTGGAATTTTACGTATGTAATAAATCAAAGGTGAAATGGGTAAACGGTTTTAGATTGAAACGGAATGCACGAACAATTTTTAAAGTGCAATTCGTTTTCGCAAGAACAAATGCGGACAGCTCGAGTATAAATGTTAAAATGTTTTGCTCTTTAGTCGTGCGCAAAAGCTATCCGTCACTCCCAGAAGAGGAGGATCAATAAATCAGGGTGATTACTGCTCATTTCCAGCCATACTAGGCAAAAAATTGTTTATCTAATTGTTGATATTTGAAAAGTTATACCAATTTTAGTGTTTTTTAGTGAAATCGAATAAAATATGTATACCCATCAAAACATGTATTGCGGGTACAAATAAGTTTTGAAAAATTTACAAAAGATGGCGTAACTAGTATTAAATCGCGTCGGGCCATCTTGTAACTATATTCTTGTTATACCATCATCATTTCTCTCTAAAAATCAGTATGTGTCATTTCGCTGAAGAGTAAACAATATATTTTTGTGCTCTAACCAGGTCAACCATTGTGCCAATTTGCGTGAAGCAAAGAAAAGCAAAGAATACGAAGGGAGACCAGTAAAGTTTGAAGACCTTGAGTTGGAGGCGTTATTGGATCAAGATTTATGCCAAACTCAAGAGGAGCTCGCTGAAACTTTGGGAGTAACACAACAAACGATTCAAAACCGTCTCAAGACCATGGGCATGTTGCAAAAACAAGGAAATTGAGTTCCGTATGAACTCAATTCAAGAGACCTCGAACGTCGTTTTTTTACGTGCGACCGACTGCTCCAAAAACAAAGGTTTTTTTGCATCGAATGATGACTGGGAACGAAAAGTGGATCCAGTAAAAAACCCAAAGCGCAGAACATCGTGGGATAAACCCGATCATGCATCAGCCGCAACCGTGAAACCGAATATTACTGACAAGAAGCTAATGGTGTGCATCTGGTGGGATCAGTTTGGAGTGACCTACTATGTGCTACTCCAGCCTAACGAAACCATCACTAGAGAAGCTAAAATGTTCACAATATGCTAAAAGGCACGACAAAGTGATCTTTCAGCGCGACAACGCTCGGCCACATGTTACAAGGGTGGAGGAGTTTTTCGACGTGGAACATACGGATCCCGGGAAGTGGGGAAACTAAAATATACTAATATACGCAGGGTATTTAAAAAGTACCAAGAGTCCTTATAAACTTTATTATTTTCTGTCAGATAAAAATAACGGTTTTGTAAAGTCTTGTGTGAAGTTTTATGTGACGCTGACAAAAAAACAATGTACTACGGTGTAAAAAAACGGTAAAAGTGGAATAACTTTTGAACCATAAACAATTTGATAAACCAACCTATCATCCTGCTTTGTTTCACCCTCCATTTCTTGGACACCCTGTATATTCCACATATAGTTTTACACTGGATGAAATAATTTATTACCCCTGTTCACCATTATAGTTCACCACACTACCGTGTGGTCCTATTGGTATTTTAGATGTTGAATTTCCGCAGTAGTTTTCTTAGATTCGTTGTTGGGACTGTTTCAAAATCTGGGACTGGAGTGTTTCTATTAAAACCATCATATAGTTTAAAGTATGATGATGCAATTTTTCAAGATATTCCGGGTGATGTAGCAGCTTAAACAGCTCAAATGCATTTTTTTATTTTAGCTGAGCTGAGCTCTAGCTTCAACTATATGGATGGCCTTTGCAAGTCCTTTCAAGGTCAGGTGCCTATTGCCATATAATGGGTATTGTTGAACTCTAGTCTAGGACTTTGAAATATATTAATTTTAAACTTAAATCTCAATTCCTTTGAAATTTTCAGCCGTTCTGGAAGATGTGCGACTACCTTTAATTTCCATGCCATTGTTTTCGGGAAATTACTCGGATTCCCGGATTCTGGTTTAAAAATTTGTTTGAAGTAACGATGCACAGCACCGCGATGCCAAAGATTCACAAATTAAAATTTTTGAAGGGATTACTACGAGATGAGGCGACAGACGTCACTGATGAAATGCTAAGAGGCTTGGTTGCCTTGAGTCACGAAGCACAGCAGCGGTATTTGTTTTGTAAGAAGTAGAAGAAAAGTATAGTCAAAAAACGAGATGAGTCTGGGCGAAATACAATGATAGCGAAAATCCCACCTTTAAGGAACTGTTGAAATTTCTGACCAATCGTATCAATTCATTAGAAACCTCTGCGAAACATGTGCATAAGAAAGTTGTGATTCTGTCTTCAACTTTGCACAGATGAAATTATACGCTCGACATAGAATGATACGAAAGGTGAAGCTGCAGTTTTCGCAAAAATTACTACGGCAAAATTAAATGATTGGCTTGTAAACCAGTCAATATTACCAATCACTGTAGTGAGAATATCCGAAGACCGAATAAATATATCCGGAGTGGGCACACATATTGTATTAAGCAGAGGTTTAATTAATATTATGATCAGGTCCAAATTTGCAGATTGTGAAGCATTCAACAATCAGGTGCTTATTTTAACAAAACTTCCAGTTACATTAGGAGGGTCAAGAGTTGGACGAGAACATTTGGGTGGCGAAGTGTGCGTGCGAACTATGTTTGGCACGTTGTGAGTAATTTAAACATTATGGTTGATATTGACAATATCAGATTGACCGCAATTTAGATACCAGCTAGGAGTATGAGTTCGTCGAAACTTTATTTTACGAGACTACGACGAGAAATAATGAAGGAAGGTTTCTGGTTAAACATCCATTTAAGCCAAATAGTAATAAAATTAAGTAGTGCGATTACGAAATTTCATGTGATGTTCGATGGCTTAAGCAAATCCAGATTCGGATTTCGCCCAATAACCCATTAATGTGTGGGACGTGCAGCCAAGTCTAAGGAAAATTTTGGTGCGATTCAGGCGGTTTAAATACTTGATGGTTGCCGATATCGAAAAGATGTATCGCCAGATACAAATAACTGACTGACAAGCATCATCAGATGATTTTACGACGTGAAAGCCGAGCCAGCAACTTAACAGATATTGTTAAAACAAGGTCGTACAATCCTATCTCAGCTCTCTTTCTAGCAATCAGGTGTTCGAGGGGGTCAGGATTGCAGCATTTAAAGAACAATCAGGATACAGCGAGAGTAAAAATGAATGGCTTGTATATCGACGACATCCTGTCAGGCGCAAGTATTGGGTGTGTGAACATGATTCCACCCTTTTCCAATAGGTGTCGTTACTAGTACTGCTTACTTGTATTATAAATGGGCAATACTGGTATTCTGTAGTACTTGCGATATCAGCTGTCAAATACAGTATGCGATATTTGGTTGAAATGTAAACAACTAGTATTTTTAACTCTTTGAAAACGTCGATTTTTATTCCAAATCAACATCATTTGCGGGAAGTTTTATTACATTATTTTATTGCAAAGAAAGGTGCAGCGCAAACTTATCGTTTGCTTGTGGAAATTTACGGTCAGCATGCTCCGACTAATACAATGGTTTTGATGATTTAAATATGATGATATTAGCATTGAAGATAAAGAGCATGGCAAATCGCCTAAAAAAATTTAAGATGCTGAATTGGAAACGTTATTGGCTGAAGATTCTTCTCAAACATAATCAGAATTGGGTGTAGCATTAAATGTTGATCGATCAACTGTTGTAAAAGTTTTACAAACAATCGGAATGATTCAAAAAGCTGTAACTGAGTTCCACATGAATTAAAAGAAAGAGACCTCGAACGTTCAACTGGAGATGAAAAATGGATTTATTATGAGAATCCCAAACACAAAAATCTTGAGTGGAGCCTGGTGAAGCTGATCCATCGCAACCAACGCGAGATGTTCATTACAATAAGGTTATGCTCTGCACTGGTGGGATCATACTGGTGTGGTATACTATGAACTGCTGGAATCAGGTGAAACTATCAATGGTGATGTCTTTCGACGACAACTAATACGTTTGAGGCTAGCTATAAAGGAAAAACATCCAGAATGGGTGAATAGACACAAAAAATTATTTTTTCAGCACAACAATGCAACGATGGATGCGCGAGATTATACAAATAATATCATCTGAAGACTTCAGCAATGGAATAGGTAATTATGCTGCACACAATTTTATTAATTGGAATTTTATACCACTCCTAGCACCACACTTCGGCCTTTTTGTGGGAAACAACAGTTTAATACGTGAAAATACATCTAAACAAGCAATCGTGCCGACATGTTGTAATTATCACATTTTCGTTTCGATGTATTTTCGATAGAATGGCGGTATTTTAGACGTAAACATATTATTTCGTAAAAATATTACTTCTAAAGTACCACTTTTCTAACAGAAATGCATCGAAACGAAAAATGTAAAAGTTGCAACATGACAACACTGGATCAATTAAAATAATTCTTAATTCGAACCCTTGGTACCGCAATTTGACAACAATGAGGCGCTCACATCGGGACATATTTTAATTGGTTGCATTGGGCCGGCACTTCTGAACCATTCCTATAGCAAACAACATAAAGACGAAACACATTTGAGATATAACTACGAACCATGTTAATATCTGAATGCACTACAGCAGCGACAGAATTGGATGAATGTAGCTGAAAATATTAAACCTTGAGGGAAATTTTGAAAGAGGAAGATTATCCACCATGTAATTGGCCACGGGACGAATTACATCAACACACCCTGGAGCGGTTGGCCACATTCGAGTTGTCCCTGTAAAGAAAGCGAATTCAACATTTAAACGCCCATTAACGAAAATAGTAAAACTTCTGGAGAAAATAATTAAACCTTAACGGCGGTAGTATGTTCGGAGAATCTAAAAAGGAAAAAACGAAATTAACAATTAGAGAAAATTGAAAAAAAAAATAATAAATCACACTTATCTTTTGTGATGGTGGTTTGTGTACAAAAACATAACCTAAAATTTAGTGTGAAAATCATTAGTCTTTTTGTTTATAATAATGTAAAAACAGAGAGGCGAAGCGTCAAATGTTTAAAGACAGAATGTGAGTGCGTTTGATGCCATTTGAACTGCCGAGTGGTGTCTTCTAGAAATTATATATTGCATCATGTAATGTTAAATATCAAAAATGCAAACCACCAACTAGAGACGATCCAAATAAAGGCGTTGTGAATTTTATAATATTGTGGTTTTTGTATTTGCGAAAGTGGAACGTTCATCTGTGGTATATTGTGTGCGGGTTCATATACAACTGCGAGTATCTCGGTTGCGTATTTGGTGTAGCGATTGCGTACACAGTCGAGTCCTTCAAGTTTTAATTGTGATGGTGTATACAGTGATTCCATATACATGATGTACGCGAACAAGTGGTTTCTAGAATCAGAAGTTGACTCACTCACATGTTGATAAATTGTACTGCCATCCATAATATTTTCATCATCAATCTCAAAATTTATATCCTCAGAAATCTGTAACCGTACTAATAGATTTCTAACGACACGAAGTCAAAATCATATAAAATGTGTCGTATGCTGGAAGGAGCAAAACGAAAATCTCTTTTCAATTTTCATGTATACACAATTACTGGTGGTGTATGTACATAACCCACAATCATTAATTATGTTTCGATAAATCAACAAATATCAGTCATGCTTTCGTGCTCGTTTCTTATTTATTATTTTGTTTTATTCGCATATAGCTTAGAGGTTGTGTCTTAATGGATATTAATAATACAGAAAATTAAGAAAATGAAAAGACTAAAGTAGCGGGACAAAGGCGAAGTAAATGAGAAAAGCGACAACGAAATTTATGTTTAACAATATAAATTTTTCTATCCACTAATACTACCAGCCGTGGTATTTTCATTGTCACTATTTTATTTACCCACGGAGAGCAAGAAAAACAAAAGAAAAGTGTTCATTGGAAATTAATTTTCGTTTCTGCAAGCGTGCTAATAACGTAATCCCAACCAAATTCACTAAATAGGAAAAATAAATTAAATGATTGGGTAAAATTGTGTTTTAGTAATGGCGGTCTTGTCATTACATTTTATTGTCCACAAACATTAAAATTCCTTTAAAAATTTAACTTCAATTTTCTGTGTCATTAAATATACGGTTAGGCTAGGTTCTTAAACTATTTCGGAAAATCTTAATAGAAAACTTTCAAAGCACGCTCTCATATTGAACCAATTTAACTAAATTAACTTAATTATATTTTTCCAATTTTTGTTCATTTACGATGGAGAACCAGATGGAGAAAAAATTGTTTATCATTTTCTTCCAAACCAACAAAAAAAATTAATTTTCTATTTCTTACATAAATTTTTGTATAAAATCCCTAACGATGGTTTGGTGGTGTTTATTAAACATTACATTGAGTTTTGAGATCGAGATGTGAGTACAATACAAAAAAAAATTAAAATATTTCGGGATGAAAATCATTTGGAACATGTAGAGTAAATAAAATGTAAATTTTTCCATTTTTCATATTTCTTTTGTTTGTTTGTTTATGCTGTTGAGGAAATTAGCATAAATATTCACACATACCCATATCTCAAATGATTTTAGTGTTTTGAGCTTTTCTCGTATACATATACGTAAATATCGTCCTTATATCAGACTTGGTTCCCCGAACAACATATACAGCATACATTTCATAGAAAGAGCACCGGCAAAACAGGAAAATCAAATCATAATTTAATTTCATTTTAGCGTTTTACATCTCTAGAATGTAAAAATTGTGACACCTTTTCAGTCGTTTTGTGGGAGATGCGGAATAGGAATTTGGTTGTGCATCGTGTTGTGTAGGGTAGTTCAGGTGATGAAAAATTTGTTTGGTATTTTCTGATGGTTTTGGATTTCATTGCTGTGTGGTTGGTAGCCGTGTTTAGGCGATGTACATAAATTTTTTAGTAGTCTGCTGCTTTTAATTTGCTTTTGAGGGATGTTATGGGAAATTTTATTTTTAGTTGTACGAGGAAAATTAAATTTGGTGCGAACAAAAATGGTAAAATTTCATGTATAGAAAATGACAGGTTGACACGTTCTTGCTGAAGGTTAGAATTTGTATCATTACATTTTATGTAAAGAGGGTATATCAGAATGTAGATCTATGTTGAATTTTTTCAATGTATTAGGATGCTAATGTTTAATGATTTTGTGCTAATGTTACAGTTGCTGAAAGGTCTTACATTTATATTTATTTATTTTCATTTTTTTAGATTTTAACAACACAGTTCCGTGGTATAAACACCATACCGAGTCCTGTGGAACTCTTCCCTTTATAGTGTAGTCCCGAATACTAATATTCATATTATATTTTAGGATTCTAAGACGGAAATGTCTTGACCCAATGTCTTTAAGATGTTACTACCTAGCAGAGTTGAATGCATTTTTGGTGTCTAGAGTAATGATGGTGCCATATTTTTGATTACCTCTTTTCCACCTGCTGCCAATAGTATTGCAGCCATATTTACCACAAGGTTTATAGCATCGATCGTTAAATGAACTTTTCTAAAATTATATTGGTGCTGCGCAAGCTTTCCAGCTCTTTCGCCGGCTTCCTCTAGTCTGTTGCAGATGATACTTTCTAATATTTTAGTTGCTGTGTCTAGGACACAGATCGGTCTGGTAAAAATGCTTTTTACCATCGCTCAGGTAATGTTCCTTCAATTAAACAGGAGTTTAACAGGTTAAGGAATTCTCCCACTTTAGCACGAACTTCTGTTGCCCGTGACCTTACTATTCCCAATTTTTGCACAAGATTTGATCAATTCCTCCACCGTAATTGGTGGGGCCATTTCGAGCAGTACCGGCCCGACCATGCTCGATACAAAAACCAGTTGGAAATAAGGTGGAGGCAATCCTACGCAACATAATTGGACATTGTGGAGGCGTCAAGTTTTGTCATTTTGAGTTTCGATATTACTATTCTGTATGGTCTACTCCATTTTAGTTTGCCTCTAATTACACAGTTGTTTCTACGCTTGGCGCTTGCTACGTTTGCTTTATAGCTAGACTCTTTAAACCTCTTGAATTGACGCTGGAGTGTGTAGCAAGACGTGGGCCCTCATTCTTAGCCTTTCACCCAACAAGTTCTATTAATCTTTTTAGCATATGCTTGAGTCCTCGGAACTCAAATATACTGCATAATGCTCGCTCTATAGGTTTATACATGTCTTTAACTACCCACTTGATTCCATCCCTAATAAGGTTGATACTGACGCAAGTTATGTCAACTATTGAACTCGCCTCGCCCCTACATAACGTCGGGAATTTACATTAATAAGACATTACGAAGCGAGGGTAGTGTCTCAAGAAAAACATGTCCTCGACTGTTAGTATTCGTGCTGTCCCATTCTATAGCTCATGCAACAAAATCACCAGCGATCAATGGCCTCCGAACCCCGGCATCGCCGAATAGACGGTTCAAAAAACTATTAACACTACCAATCGATTCGCTCGATCAAAATATAGATATATACTGTCTATTTTGATCCTAGTAAACCCAGTTTCTGGACTTTTTGGGCTCTCTTGAAAAGGCCGTTTTAAGTATGACTAAATCGCCGCTTTGCCGGTTGAATCCGTAATCCAGGGGGCTTTTTCAATATTCGTATACACTGTTCACATAACAATATCCACCTGTAGTTCTCGCACAGACTGTGATAAACGGTCTTGGGCGGCCTCACAATGGTTTAGATTTAATTGGGGTACTTCTGTTATTTTCAAGCAACAACCAGAGCTCAACTGCACGCTGGACATTTATTACAATATGACCCTCCTTACAGCATTTAATCAAAGGTTCAAGTGATTTATAGCGGCAAACCATCCATTCAATACGGATTGTACCGGCAAGCAACATCCTTCTCGTCACCACTTTAGAGAGACCGGCTACTGCTATCTGAGTTTCTCCGTATGATTTCCGCAACGACTTGATTATTCATCTTTTGGTGAACCTTCTTGCCATAAAATTTTGCTACCACTGACTAGAAAACCTCCTCCTTTGTGGTATTCTTAATCTCGATGAGCACTTTATCCTTCTTTAGGTTTGTTACCTGGGCTTGATTACCTATAGTATCTCCGCCTAGTATTTGGTGTATTTTCGCCAGTAATTTTCCAAGCTTCAGAAGGAAACTGCTCTTTTCCGTTTTGCGAATTAAAGGTACGTTTTTCCCGAAGTCTTCTGGTTTTGCATTTAACCACGGTCAGCTTCAACCTGTATAGGATCTTCGATCCTATGAGATCCTTTGTTTGAGATCTTTCTCTTCTTAGGTTGGTTTCCGCCTTATGTTGGTATTATATTGGTAATTTCGGTACCTCTCGTGTTAGCATCGCCTAATAAGTGCTTGATATAGAGGCCAGAAGTATTCTAGTTTCGTAGTGCACGTTCGACTTGTTGTTGATAAACTCAGAAGCTCATCAATTTGCTTTCCCAAACGCTACTTATGTGTCTTGACTCGCGTGGGCTCGCTGATTTATGATCTGAAATCGGTGAATGAATTTCTAAATGGCAACGAGTTATCGAAAAAACGGCGCATATTATTCATATTCTCCAACCTAATATTTATGTTTTATGCAATCGAGTTTTGCAGGGTTTCCCACATAAATTTTGGTCTAAATTTTTCCTATCATAAATAACTATTGATAAGGTAAATTTCCCAATTGAACTATTTTTCAATCATAATCATTTTGTTGTTCATTTTATGTCTTATTGCTCTTGCAATAAAAACACTGTAGAGTTCATTTTAATAGGGTTTTAAGGGGTTGCTTTATTCAATCGTATTTTGCATTGCTTTCTGCATGAAATTTGTCGTAAAATTTTCTCCAGTCATAATCTTTAATACGGTATCCCGATTGAACCATTTTCAAAAAGGTGTATTTTTGTTCATTTTATACAGGTTTTTAAAGTTTTTTTTTTTACTCGATCACATTTTCACATGAAAATTGCCCTGAGATTTTTTGCAATCATAACCATTGATGGAACACCCCGTTAAACACTTTCCCAAACTGGACAGGTTCCTTTTATACAGGTTTTTATAGTTTATATTTATGTTTTATTCAATCAGGCTTTGCAAATTCTTGGAAACGGTTTCCAAACATGAAACTTTATAGATCAGGCTGTCCATCTTTCGGAATATGTAAAAAAATTGTTCAAATTTGGGACCAGCAACAAAGAGAAACGAGGTGACAACAAATTTATCTCCATCGTCATCAGCTTGTATTCCAAATGGATTTACCAGGTTTCCGCACTTTAAAATTGACTTGAAATACTTGCAAACCATAACTATTGAAAGGTACCAAAATTGAACAATTTTCCAATAACGACACTATTGAGGCTCATTCTACTACACAGGGTTATAAAGTTTATATGTATGTGTCGTTCAATCAGATTTGATCAGGGTTGACCTAAAATTGTTCTACATCTTTTTCCGATCATAACTATTGGAGAGATATCCGAATTGCACCGGTCTTTTGTTGTTCATTTTCATGCAACTTTTGTTGGTCATTTTCATGCAACTTTTGTTATTCATTTTATACAGGATTTTAAAGTTAATCTCTGGTTTCTTCGACTGGATTTTTATAAGATAATTGCCCTGAGATTTTTTACGATCATAATCGTTGATGAGGTACTCCGGTTTCCAATCAAGATACTTCTGATGTTCATTTAATACAGGTTTTTAAAGTAATTAGTTCGTTTTATTCAATCGAATTTTCTAGCGTTCTCAGTTTTATTAGAATTATTTAAACAGGTTTTTAAGTTTATTCAACAGGATGTTGCTGGGAGGGGGGAGGATGGGGATTCTCCATATGAAACTTATCCTAAAAATTGTCCCTGCCATAACCATTGATACCATACTCGGATTGAACCATTTTCATATCAAGACACTTTTGTGTTCGTTTTATACAGGTTTAATATTTATCGGATGTTCAGGTTCTATTTATACAGGTTTTTATAGTTTATATTTATGTTTTATTCAATCAGATTTTGCAAATTATCGGATCCGCTTTCCAAACCTGACACTTTTAAGATCCTTTACGTTAAGGCGTCCCATATCTCATCTCTCAGAATATTTAATAAAGGTCTTAAAATCTGCAGCAAAGAGAAAAAAGACGGCAACGACTTTATCACCGGTGTCAAGCAACGTAACTATGACGGACTAATATTTTCAATGAAGCTTAATTATATTTTGGTGCAATTGAAATATGTTTTCGGCCAATTTGGAAGTTTCCTACGCATCCTCTATAAAATCGCTCAAATTCGGGGAGGTTTTTGGCTAGAAACTAGAAAGCATTCAACTATTCGGTACATTGGGCGATTTAAAACTGAGGACTTTCCTCAAAATTTTCAATGGCATCTGAATACTCAATATTTTAATTTTCCAATTTCTAGTTGCAACATTTTTATTTCTTACATAATTGCTAATAAAATTTATTTTTTGCACTATTTTCAGGTAACGAAGCATTTTGGTATACTGTTAATCATAAAATGTATTATAACATACACAAGTGAGTATCTTATATGTATGACGTAGCTAAGAGAATGATTTCCTACCATACCATAAATTATTTATTGTTGCATTATGCCACAAATAATTAATTTTAACCAGATTGAATTAAATTTCAATATTCAAACACATTTAAACCCAAATTTGTTGAAATGATAACCATCTCTGACAGCATTTTTATTATGACGTCAAATAACTGCTACATTACACTTCACCATCATACTCGCGTACATTTATATAAAAACGTGTTATCATTTGATTTGATTACACCCAGATTTAATAAAAAGCAACTCCTTATAAATACGTTATCACAGCAGAAAAACAACCATAAATCCTTGAATGGTAAAAGAAATGCCTACATCAACACAACATTTTTGTATGTCATATACATTTTTTTGTTACATACTCGTACATATAAAGCCTGGCATACAAATATATTCTTTATGTTCTTCAATTCACCTTTCCGATCATTCGTGCACGGCCTAACAATGATATTCCATTTTTATTCCCGGTTTGGTCATAATCTCCTACTTAGGAAAAAATAAAAAAAGGAAAATATCCTGTGAGTAAAAGTAAAAAGGATTTCATATCATAAACAATGACTTGAAAATTTGTTATATGTGTGGGTAATGTTTTTTGTACTTGTCGTACGATTTTCCATTTTCCGTATACATACCAGATATAAGTTTTGTGCACGAGTATATACGAGAATGTATTTCCATTTTTGCCTTTTTGTTTCCTTTATTAGATTACCTACGAGTGCTGTTACTCTTTTGCAGACGGTCGAGGCCTGTTATATATGTCATTGTGAAATTTATTTTTATGAGGGTATCAACTTAAGCAATTAATTACATAAAGTAAATTCCCATAAATGTTCCTCATTTAATCTTTTTCTGTTTCATAAGATTTGAAGTGGTTTTCTTACGATTTACACATAGAGTAATTATAAACAATCTTATAAATGCTACGAGTGTATCTCTATAACCTACAACATATATGCAATTTAACACAGAGAAGCCAAAAATTTGATTGTCATTCGCTTGCGGCCAGTGTGGCATCATGCATAGATTAGTTGGCTTATACGGTGATATTTCTTATCATTGCTGATGTTGTTTTAATTTGTTTGTTTGTTATTTAACCTTCAATTTGAAATAAACGATTTCATTCGGTAGGGGTGTACCTAAATAATTATCGAAACGTAAAGTGCCAAGCTGCTAATGGTAACAAAATATTTTACTCTCGAAATTTGTTTATGCCTAGTTAACATAGAGCCTTGTCGGGTTGAAAATTATAATCGTAGTCCTCGCTCATCAAAAAGATGATTTTGTTAGAACTGCATGTTTTGGCTAAGTTCCATGTAGGTAGAAACCCTTACTAATAAGTGGTCCCTGCCAAGAGATAATAGAGAGAGTTGAGATAATATGTAATAAAAAATTACACAAACAACTTACTTAAATAACAAATTATAGATTGATGACAAAAAGCCTCTTCGAAGATCAATTCAATTTAATACAGCACATATGATGATCAGCGGTTTTAGTGTTATTACAATATTTTGTACCAAAAATTTGTACTGATCTTCGACTTGTTGGAACTCAAATGTAGAAGTAAGTACGTTCTTTCCTGATAAAATAATTCAGAAACGATCTTAATACTACACGATATCGATAGCGTTCGCAATCTTATCGTTTTTAAATATACACGATAAGTGGAAATTGTCATCAACATTCGACAATCGCCAAGCAAACAAACCCGTGTGTTAGAACATCAATGCATTAAATGGCAACAGTTTACCACAAAGCTACTGGTCGGATGTTATGGAGAATCTAATCGGCATAATAATAAACACAATCAATCTCAGTTCGTTAAGGCCGTCGAAGCCTCGTAATCAGTGGTTGTCCAGTGCTGACAATACTTCGATATCTGACCTTGGGTGTTTTAGAAGGAATCGTATATCAACAGCCGAAAGTTAAATGATATAATGGATAGAGTCGTTCCACAAACCCGCATCCTCACACTTTTAAATTAATGGAAACTTTTATAATTTTGGCCAGAAATTTATTTGTGCGAGGGTTCAAAACTAATTTTTTGGACAAAATATAGATTTTAGATAGATATTTGCCCGTGCGTATATTTCTTAACAGTGTAAATATAAAAATACATATTTGGCTTCTACATATGTACGAAGTTCTGAAATTTGTCGCAAATAAATGTCCATATAAATTATTTTCAGTTTCCGGCCAAGTATATTCAATATGAGCTTAGTACCTAAGCTAAGCTCTATTCAATCTAAAATTCAAGTATATCAAACAACAAGGAACAGTCGAAACAGGAGTTTCATATCGTGGCGAGTCGCCGCAGGTAAAGGCCAAGGCTGCGATCTCCACATCAATTACTTTAATAAAAAATTCTTTTAACGAATTTCATTTCAAATTCAATAAAATTTTGTAGAAAAATTTTGCGATGAAAATAATTCTTTCCGACCAAGGCAATACACATATTGCGTACTTCGCCAAGGTAAATTTCTTCAATTAGGAAGCGAGCTTCTTCCACATCCACCTTATTCTCCAGATTTTAGCCTCAGTGATTTTCCCGTTTCCTTCGTTTTTTGAACTTAAATATCCAAGAGAAAGAGACTTGGTTGTAACTATGAAGTCACCATTACGAGTATACTCTTCAAGTCATCACTCTATTTTGAACGGTTAAATGGTAGTTACACACTTATTGCTTTAAAATTAAATTTAATTTTGGAGAAAAGGTTATTTTCTAATTGAGAATGCATGTAGTTATTATAAGATCCTGAATTTCTATAGAGAACAAAAAACAAAGGGTGAATATGTTGTGGCCAACACTCGATATTCTTTTACCACGAATGTACATAGATCTCGAATACACCACACTTGTTAAGCGAAAAATTAACCTTAGTAGAATTTCGTAGAAACTTTATTGTACAGGCCCATCTATTGGTTTGTTTTTAAACTATAGACTATGGCAACACTTTTTGTACGATTTGCTTGACAGCTCGTCAGTCTGATATTCCAGATCACGAAACAATCATGTTTTCGCTTGAGGAGCGTTTCGAAATATTAAAAACTTATTTTCAAAGTCAGTGTTGTGTGTTGTGTAGCCGAAATCGTACGAATTTTGAAAAGTAATATGGGTCGTGTAAGAGCGCCAAGCAGAACCGCTATAGTGGAATTGGTGAAGATAGTTCGTTAGAAAGGCTTGCTATTGGATGATCGAGCAACTGGTCATTAGTCGCACTAGCCTGAGCAGAATATTGCACAAAGAACTCGGTTTATTCGCCTACAAGTTCCAAATGACTCAGCAGTTGAAATAAAATGACCCTCCGCTTCGATATCAGTCCTCTGCGTGGGCCAGAAACCATCTTCATAATGACGTCGATTTTGGTCGAAAAATCATCTTTCCAGGCGAAGCACATTTCCATCTCGGGGGCTACGCAAACAAGCAGAACTGCCGGATTTGGGGTTCGGAACAGCCACACGTAATCGTAGAGAAGCCAATGCATCCACCAAGAGTGACTGGTTTGGTGGCATAATTGGCCCATTTTCTTTCGAAAACGTTACAGAGCCAGTCGTTTTAGATGTCAATTGGCCTGCATAGAGCTGCGATTTGACGCCATTATACTTTTTTCTACGGGTGTTATGCGGATAATCCAGAGGCAATTGCAGTTTTAAAACATAATATTGCGACAGTTATTCGCGAAATAGGCGCTGAAATCATCGACACAATTCTTAAAAACTGGACTCAGCAGATGGCTTACTGCGGTACACAAATTTTCACCACATTTCGATCTCGCAATTTATAGAAAAATCTTAAGTAACAAATTTCATCTCGATAAGTCAATCCGCCTCGCCTGAAGTGATGCCGCATTTTGGAGAAATAATTTTTTTTACCAGAATCTCGTCATTTCGGGTAAAATTTAAAAAAACGATTTTAACTAATTTTTTTAAATTTAATTTTACAATCTTTTTATTTTAAATCGTTTTTTCGTAAATGCTATATACTTTTCAAAATATTTGCAAAAAACGAAAACACTCCCCTGAAAACTGCAACTTCCAGTGGACCGATTTTGGCAAAACTTCACTGAACAATTTATGGTTGAAAGCTTAAGTATGAAGTTCCATCATGATCAGTCAGTCCGTCTGGAGGAGGACACAAACATTTAGTCTACACGCCACCACACAAAGAGACACATCCACAAGATGTTAAAGCAAATCAAAATTGGTTTTTACGTAACCTTTGTTCGTAAGAACCGCCTTATTATTAAATTTGTTGTAGCGCTTTCCTTAAACTTGCATAGCAGCGATCTCTCGATTAAAAAGAGCAACTTCGCCAATGTTCGCTGGTAGACTTTTTTAGCCTATATTGTACAAGGAAGAGGGTAATAGATTTTGATATAAGCAGTAACATTCCCTTATGGCCGGTTGCACAAAAAATGACTAACGGCCGGTTAGTTGTGCGCCAGTAAAATATTTTATATGAAATCTGTTTTCACAATCAGGGGTGACATGTTATAACACCACATTTTCGCTACTTTAATCGAAGTTTATTTCTTGTTTTCCTAAACTGAAATGGGCAACTGTTTCTTTTATAAATTATTACGTTTATATTGCTATCACAGCCTATTAACTACAAATGCGAACAAGTCGTCTTTCTCTAATTTCGTTCAAGTATAGAAAACAAATTATTTGGTGATAGAAACGGATTAGAATATCACAAATTTTCAATTTAGCATAGTGTTACAGTTTATTCTAAACTGTTCTAAACTGATGTTATAACATTTCACCCCTGGATTTAACTGGCGCACAACTAACCGGTCGTCAGTCATTTTTTTATGCAACCGGCAATTTATAAACTTTTCGGCCTTAGGTAAGGTAGTAGTTAGAGAATGATTTGCTTGGGAGTTGTGAGGGTTATGCATACTTCGACCCCTGTCTCTTGTCCAAAACTCAACGCAAACTTGATTAAATTTATTTAATTCCATGGAAATATTTAACTTACGCGTAAATATTTAAACGGCCAAATTTTATTAGACAACTTTCTCAGTAAACGTTAAATATCTAAGTAGATAGAAAAATACTAAGTTTATCAAGATTGCATGGTGTTTTTTCTGCCTGCGCAACAAATTTTTATTATCGCGCGAATAACTCGCAGTTAGCCATTTCTGTGTAATTTAAAGTATGAGTGGAAACATGGCGTTCATTTAAATCATATGTTCATCGATGGATCAGATAGGTATGGTTTATATAGGGTCGCACTCCACGTATCCTGAGGTGATTTTATCATATCTCTTTGGAGAGTACACCATTACCTTAAAGACTGAAATTAGAGCAATCCTTCGAACTTCGATGATATATCGTGCGGGGCGCATTAATCTGTTTCAATTTGCTCTTATCGACCCGGTTCAATTTTTATATTATTATTTCCTCTATCAGCTGACTTGATATTTGCCGGTGTACATTTGATTGATTTGCCTTTTAGGTTATGTTTTGATTTGAGTAATACTATTTATTAATTAATATTAATAGAAATATGAAATCTAATTAGTAGCAGCACTAATTACTTCAATATTAGCTCACATTGCTATTTTGAATTAAAATATTATCCGCGGAAAGATGTCATGTTTTATGATCCCAAAATCATGATGGAGCAGATTCACTACCTACACAACTTAAAAATGTAGTTTTAACCAAAATATCTTCATTAAGTAAATATTATAAATTTTAACGTTAGAATTGAGACGTTATTCTACAAAATCAAACAAATTTACTAAAAAAAAATACATTTTCTGAGACTTACTGAGATATTCAGCAGAATAACATTAAATTTTGTTAAGATTTTTAATTCGCATACTTACCCGAAGACTTCGAGTCTTGGTTTTTGAGTTAGGGGTAAGTGGGGTAAGTACCCCACTCTGTACACTCAATCCGATAAAGTGCTAACGCTTCGGGCTCCCTAAAACTTATTTTACCTAACCAGCTAAATGTGCAAAATGTGTCACATTTTCAGCAGCCACTCTGAAATAGATTTCACTAACTTTCATTTATGCTACTATAAGGAACCAATTCCCACAGAAAAATACCACAACATTTAATATTAAACTATACAGAGTGTTATAAAATTGGGATTTCTATTTTTTATTCTAAAAGTAATATTTAATATTTTTCCATTATGAAAACTCCAGCCCAAGATATTTTAAAAAGATTACACAAAAAATTCTTCCTTGACCGCATCTACATAAAAACACATAAAAAATCGTTCATATCGAAAAAATAAAAGTTTTCCGAGATTTAATACTGTTGATTATGCAGCATGGCATTAACAGCCGCAATGAAAAAAGGGTAAACTCAGCAGCGTATATTGTGTTTGCTTGTGGGCATCGTACCCTTTTACTTTATATCTCGCTGTTTCAATGATAACATGTAATATCCATTGTTTCCGCACGCTACGGTTTTTTCCGCATTGTTTAAGGAACTCCTACGTTGTTTTTTTGTTAACATTTTTGACGGATTAAAAAGGAAAATCAACTTTATTACATCATTCATCCATATCCAATTTAATAATAAATAAAAAATTTATGTATTTTTCCATGTTAGTACCTTCATTTTCCGTATACAATACATTCAAACATTTCGAAATATTAAAATTTGCCCTTTTTCAGCAAATCGGAAAAATCAGTCATTCGCAACACAACACATACAATACACAAAACAACACCAATCGACTTGATTGAAAAACATGAAGAAAATCGAATGATTGATTATATCTTTCCGACGGTGCTGTAATACGTTGATGATGTTGTCTTATTGTAGAAGTTTCCCCGTATTAAAAATAATGTTTATTATGTGAATACAAAGTTTTTAGGATTCACGATTGGAAAATGTCATAAAAAGTCATGTAATCGTATCCTAATGTCCTTTGTGAGCACTCGGTCGATTTTTAATATCATTTTATTGACATTTGTTCTTAGTCGTTTGATGGAGGAATTTATTATGTATAGAGGGTGGTTGAGTTGCCCCTACAATACAACTTAAGTTAGGGTTTATCCATAAATTCATCACTCTTTTTAATTTGCTGTTTTCATCTAGAAAACTTTATTTTATGATTGTGTCGGTTTTATTTATATTTTGAAGGATTAATAGGGTGAGAAATTAATTAAATCACAAGGTAGGTTTGACTCGATTTATGATGAAATGTTTAATTTGTAAATTGTAAATGTTTTATGTCTTTTGTTAACCAATTTAATTAGTCTACGTGTTTAATAACAGTTTATAGTTTGGTTAATACAATAATTAAGTAAGCAACATGCTCTAGAAAGTTCTCGTCGTCTAAATAAAATTACTGCGAAATAGATTTCGCGTTTAATTACTGCAACCCTCGTCCGTAGATTTAAAGGGGAAGAAGAATGGAAAATGACACTCATTCAACTCAAAACCTAGATAAATCCATAAAAAGCATGAAAATTATTTTAACAGGAATCTTTAAATCCCACTTAAATACGAAGCAAAGATCAACAAAATTATAACGAAATGCGGGTTTCCTACCTCAAACAAAAGTATGTAAATTGTGCTAATGAAAATATAATCACTAACCAATTCACTCCTGTAGTATTTATAATAAGGACTTATTTTCATTTTGTACTCTTCCAAAAAATCTAGCAAATAATCCTTATGTCCTCACAAAGCTCACAACGTTTCAAACCACGGCATTTTCATATAACTCCTAATCCATCTGCCATCCACATACACATTAAAATTACCGGTGAAGTGGAAGCCCTAATTATGTAACTGGCGATTACCTTCCATTATAGTTTGCCTCAGTTACCCTTTGCATTTTTGCACTTCTCTGATTAACGTTTTTAGGTAATTTGTGATTTTTATTATTCGGGTATGTTGGCCACATTACGGTGACAACGCATTTTCGTGATTCAAATTTGCTAATTGCGATGGATTCTGATTTCGGGAATAATCTAATTTAGGTGCCCTCCGGTGAGGCCCGAATTCTATTTTTTTCTCAGTTCAAACGACTTTAATGAAAATTGCTGAGGCGGATCCTTAATTTTGGAGAAATTTAATTAGGGGGGGAGGGGGGGGGGGTTAAAATTATCGAAAGAGAAATTGGGGGATATTCATTATGAGGATTTTCCTGGAGGCCCTTGCTTCTATTTATTTTTAATTTGTTGTCAACTCAAGCTACTTTAATCAAAATCACTTAAGGGTTTTGCAACACTCAGGATTCGATTGCGGTGGGTCCTAATTTCGGGAAAAATTACGAATCAATTGTGAAGGTCCCTGATTTCGTGGAAAATCGTCTTGTGTGACTCAGATTCCTATTTTTCTGTGTTCCATCGACTTTGATGAAGGAGTGTTTTAGGGGATCTGGAGACGATTGCGTTGAATTCTGATTTCGTGAAAATTCGGTTGGGAAATACTCCGTTTGGCCAGGGAGTGTCAGGAGTCGATTATGGTGAGTCCTATTTTCAGGAAAGCCTCTTTAGAGAGTATTTCAGGAGGATCCCGGGTCTCTTTTTTAAATTGTCTTGGGACTTTGATGAACATTTATCAGGAGGGTTTTCGATGGCTGGGAGACGATTATAATGAGTACTGAATCGTGATAAGTATATTGGGAATTTTTTAAATTTTTTTTGTAATTTTAAACGGGTTTGGCGGATGGAAATAAGATTCTATAATGATTTATGGATGAAGTTCTTAAATAGATTATTGGGGGAAGGAATGTAATTTGGCCAACTAGGACCGAACTGGGACATTTATTATACTATCATTATTAAATTTGATACGATGAATGGAAGGAAACAACCAAGTTATGAACCCTACTCATAACTTACTTGTTTTTATGAAAGGATGTTGTTTGCCTGTCGCTCAATCCACTTGTCACGTATGTGGGTCACGTGCTGGTGAAGTTTTTTAAGCCATTTGCTCCTACCTTGAATACATTTATATAGTGAGCCGCTTGATGCAAGACAGATGTCCGCTTCTAACCTGAAGAACAGACGCTGATTTGGTATTGATTTTAGCGCGCCAATGACTCGCCGTGTCATGTAGTGTCCACGAGTATAAACAGAATTTCCTCTGCTCTTCGCCACTACAAGGTCTGATGCATGTAAAGTTACCCAGAGAACACCGCAAGGAGGTATGAATCTAAGTCTTAGCACCCCTAGAATGCCACTGGGGGTAAAATCCCTCCACGGAATGTTAAAGCAAGAGAGAGAACGAATGGAAGGTAGGTATATTAGGACTGGTTTTTCAAATTTTATCTTTTTTACACCAAATGGATCTCTAAAACAGGATCTGTAAGTTTCATTAAAAAATCAAGCGCCTTCTAAGTACACTCGTTTGGATTTAAAAAATCAGGCAGAATTCCTGATTAACTTCAGGTTACTACGTTTAATGTCTGGAAAATACTCTGAATGACTTTGGTATGTACCAAACCATTACTTTCTCTACTTAAACACTCTTTCAGACTCCCAAGAAAACCATTACTTCCGAACAGCATTCTTTGAAATCCGGCAATATCACTAGAATGGTTGTTATGCAAACATTGAATGAACGAAATGCTTCTAAAACAATCAAAGGATCCCTAGATAGACAAGGACGACCTAAAATGAATGTTTACTGCATGGACTTTCTCAATTTTTAATTTAACGTGACTTGATCTTTTGGCTTGGGGTAGGTTAGTCCAATGTGGAACATAGTGACAAAAAGAGGGAGGCTGAAAATTGTGTATAACCTCAAATTAGTTTATAAATAGCTGAATTTCATTGAATAATGTAAAGTTGAATGTCGTAAACTGTGCATTAATTTTTGAATACTAATACCTAATTTGATTGATTTGATTTGAATGTTGATTAGGAACAAGCTTCATCCAATATGATAAAATCGAGCATACTTTACCCCTAGGTGAAAGGTTTCCAAAATAATTTTTTGAAAGCAAAAAACGGCAATTCGACATTTTATCTAAAGCAACGATTCGCCGATTATAATTAGTTATGGTTCTGCCGAATACTTAATTTGATTTTTACCCAAAATGTCACTAAACCAATTTACACCGAATTAACCAGTCCTAGTGACTAATCTACGCAGAATTACGCTCAATACAGCCAATACCCCCATTTCCAACGCCCACTTTGACCAGCATTTTGTCGGTGGTTTGAATGAATGAATAACCGTATAAATTTGACGGTTTACAACATCACTTCTCGTAAATTACTCCAATTCCATAATACAGTGGAAAGTATCAGACTATTTTTCCACACTATTTTTCCTAAAATCCACTAATTACTAAAACACAACAACAAAATGATTTCCACAATTATTTATTAATTCACTCTTAACACCATTTACAATTATTTTTCACTTTAACACCGCTTATTATTTTCCCGCTGCCTACTTTCACTTTTATTCCATCGCGTACCGCGTCTTAACCAAGAATCAGTAAAGCCTAACTTAAGATTCACTCATTGTGTTCATCGCACCCTTATTTATGTACTGTGTTGTTGCAACTAATCTCCAATAAAACTGTTATAAAAAAACCTTTTAATGCTACTACTTGTACCTAGATGTCTCTAATTTCATAAGAATGTCAATAAACCAATTTACGCTGAATTGAATTAACCGGCCCAAGTGACAAATCTACGCTGAATTACGTCTAATAGGTGAAATCTACCATTACATAACTTTTACAAATACATATTGGACTCAAATAATGTTGCTCAAATGGTCACGCCCAAGTTTTCTTCCTCAAAAATGTGTTTATAACACACAACAACTTGAAATCTGAAGCCACAGTTTTGGAGTCGACATTATTGAACTTATAATTTGGAGATCTGGATATGATGAAAAATCAATGGAGCTCCGCCATTTTAAGATCGATATTCGATAGAATAAGGCTATACGTATAATGTAATTTGTGTAATTTCCATTCAATTTGCTCATTTTCTAGAATCATGTCTACACTTTTCACCTTTCAAACCAATTTAATTCAAGGTCGGTAAGAATAACAGTTGAATAAAGAACTTAGTTGAACTAAGAAGAATAAGTTAGTTGGTTTTTAGAAACACATTCAGTGCTTCTTATAGAAGCCAAATTTTTTCTATAAAAAGCTAGTTTAATCTCAAGCGAGTAAAAAATTGTATTTCTGTGAATTGTCGTTTTCGGTGAATGGTCGGATTCATTTAATTTTCGATGGCATTCTGCACCAAAACTCAGTTAAAATCGGGGGTTTATCCAGAATGTATATAGTTTCGTTCATTGTACTTTTGTTTTATGAAATATTTTCGCCAAAATGTATGTTATTTTGTATATCCTATTCGCTCACACATACATTTTTTGTGTTTTACTTCCGTACAGGCGTGGGTAACTTCAGCGGGAAAACTTTCGAATTGCAAAATGAAACTTTGCATACCGATTAAACCCGATTTGGGCTATTTGGTACTCACAGGAAAAATTAGTACTAGTCCAGGAGCTGAGAAAACGAGACAAGAAAATTTCAAATTTGGCATTAAAGACGATAAAAATAAACCCAATTTCTGGAGAAAACCAATAATCATTAAAGCCTGACAAACTGATTAAACTGATTAAAACTGACGAGATTTGTGCTTATCAAAGAAATATAATTTTCATTCATAAATTGAGGAAAAACAAAAAAGCCCCTAAAAGATACAATATTCAAAATGAAATACATATACCGTTCAATTTGAACGGAATTGAATTGGAACTTGGTACTTCTGATTGCATATTCCTATCAGATATGTTCATTTGCATTCAAAAACTATAGTGGCTCAAATCTGGATTAAAACAAATTCAGCTACTATATTTTTCGGATGTCTATGAACCTATCTGATAGGAATAGGTAATCAGAATTTTCAAGTTCCTTGGAATGTAGAACATTTTATTTCTAATATTTGATTTGTTGGCGTGGTTCAACACAAATATTATTGAACGTTATATGTATTTCGTTTTAAATATAGTATCTGTTAGGGACTTTTTTTCCTCAATTTATGAAAAGTATATTTCTATGATAAGTACAAATTTCGTCAGTTTAGTAGCCGTCTTTCAAAAATGTTAAAGTTGAGCTTAATTGATTTTTGGTTTTCTCTAGAAATCTAGAAGTTTAATTTTTATCGTAATTTTAAATTTTTAATCCTTGTTTTCTTGGCTCCTGGATTAGCACTATTTGTTCTCCGTTAGCACTAATTAGTACAAATTGGGCTTAATCGGTATGCAAAGTTTCATTATGAAATTCGAAAATGTCCTTGCTTCAGTTACCCACGCTCCGTACAATTGATCATTTGAAGAAACTTTTTTCTAATTCTTCTTATTACCATTTGGCTTTAGCTTAACTAAGCGATCAATATTCCAAATAATCTTAATTTTATACAACGTCAAGTTTAGAAATTTTCAACCAATTCCGTTTCTTTTTCAGGAAACTGTTCCATTTATTTGTACAACAATCTCGCATTATAATCTTACCGCAAATCTATTTCGAATGTATTTCTGTTCTCAGAATTTTCATTATTAAATGTTTTGTTGTCGTTCAGTCATTCGTAAATATAATATCCTATTTTCCCAAAAATCGTATATACTTATTCTCCTGATAATAACAACGCTGCTTGCGGTCTACCAATTAAATCAAGAAGCGAGTGGCAATACGATCTAATAAATTCTGATAGCAAGTAGCAACCCGATTTGAATACCAAAAGTGTGTTATTGATTCTTTTCTCTTGACATAAATTTATAAAATTTTAATTATGCAAATTAAAGCAAATTATCACCATAAATGTTGAATATTAATTTTAAATTATGTTTGAATTACACCAAATAATCGTATGCCACAAGAAATACTAATTTAATAATTCCGTATCACGCCACTGCAAAACCACTGAACTATACGAAACGTCATGTCAAATCAAATTCATATACAATAACTGTTAGTAGGAGGCGGATTCGCGTCTATCCAATTTTAAACCAGTGAAAATCATACGAACATTGTTACATTTTATGCTTATAGGGTAATAAAATCGTTTTATTTGTGAAATTACTCGCAGAAAGTCATATAGCCGCCCACATACACGTTCGTATTGTATACGTAAACAAATCTTTCAGCAAAAAAAACTAATTTTCCAATTCCCAGGTTGAATAACTCCTTAAAATCAAAATAATAAATATCACATCACATATTCCCCGGAAACATGAAATTGGAATTACATATAAAACAAATGAAAAATGATAAGTAAATTGTTGTTTGATTGTTTTATGTGATACGTATGCGATATGGAATATTGTGTGCTGCCAGACAAATATTACTCCAGATAAATATTATCAAGGTTACGGGTAGGTATTATGCTTTTATAACAACAGGTAAAATTTTCCATTTCCCGTATATCAAAACACAACAATAACTCTGGCTTATACCTAAATAAATCATGAAAAATTTATAAAAAAAACTTAAGATTATTCTTGTCGTTTATAATGCAAAAGTGAAAAACTTTATGAAATAAAAATTTAGTAAAAGTTTTCCTTTTGTGTTTTTAAAACAAGATTATTATATGAGGAGTAAAGGGGCGGGGTGTGACAAGAGTAATTATAATATTTATATAAAAATAAAAGGCAAATACAGACATCTGGCAGGGAGAACATTTGTAAGGTTTAATTGTTTGTAAGCGATTTGATTTTATTTGATTATTTTTGGGTTTGCTGCTAGGGTGGGTGGTACGTGATGGTATAATGTGAAATGAAAGTGAATAGTATTTTGTGAAGTAGAAAATTAGGTTTTTTACCTTCCTCGGGTCACATCAAGATTATAAAATACTAATTAAACGATAAAATTTATTTTATCTTGATATATCCAGAAAAAGAAAAATCAACGAGTGGGTGGAAAAGAGTACACATGGCTCTTGGTAATTTTCTGCAATAAAAAATATACACCCAAGGCCCTTTTTGAAACGAAAACTAATATGTGGGGACTTACTTATTAAAATAAGGATGATTGTGAGCAGACTTACACTTATAACTGGTGGCCCATCTAGCGTTTGCAATTTCAACTACCGGTTGTTTCGTGTGTGGCAGCACTTACGTCATTCATGTTTTGATAGAAAATTAGCTTAATGTTTGACATTTGCGAAATGGGTCGCTTTATGCTTGAACAAAATTGGGAAATATTGATAATTTACTTTCAAAGTGGTGAGTGTTCTATCCAAACTGTAAGAAGTTTACGCGGAAAATTCAGTAGAAATGAAATGCCTACAAAGCAGTTTGTGGATCAATTTATGAAGTGAGTTCGTGGCACTGGATTGTTTTTGGATAAGCCAACACGTGCATTTATAGCGCGTACAGAAGAACATTGCGGCTGTTGTTCAGAATGTGTCTCGCCATCGTGCTCAAGAATAGTATATTTCGCACAATTCTATGATGTGAATTTTGTATAAAGACCTCGGTATGGAGGCGTACAAAGTTCAGTTAGTGCAGGAGCTGAAGCGAAATGACTATCCGCAACCGGATTTTTTCGGTTCGCTAATTTGGCTGTGGAACGCAGGAAGAAAATAAGCGCAGTTTTACCGTAAAATCATCTTTTCCGACGAAGCTCATTTTCACCTCAGAGGCTACGTCAACAAGCAAAATTGTCGCCTTTGGGGCTCAGAAATTCCACACGTAACCATGTGAAAGCCGATGCATCCACAAAGAGTGTTTGGTGTGGATTTTAGGCCGGCGGCATCATTGGTCCATTTTTTCGAAAATGAGCAAGAGGCCGCCCTTACAGTTAATGGGGAGTGTTACCGGGCCATGATAAACGAGTTTTTGTTACCCAGAAATGAAGAGGAGGACACACATGACATTTGGTTCAAAAGGACGGCGCAACTTGCCACCCAGGAAACGCAACAATCGGTCTCTTGCACATTGTCTTCGGGGTTCGAATAATCAGCTGTAACGAAGATGTCAATTGGCCACCACGCAGCTGCGATTTGACTCGGTTGGTCTTTTTTTCGTGAGGAGCCGTTAAAAATAATTGTTACGCTAACAATCCAGACACTATCCAAAACTTCAAAGATAAAATCGAAGTTGCCATTGATGAGATTGGAGCCTGTACAATCGAAAATTTTCTGATACATGGGGTTGACAGAATGGGGTACTGTAAAGCCAGTCGTGGAGGCCATTTGAATGAAATTGTGTTCCATACTTAATAGTACTTAATGTATACTCGTTCTAATAAAATAAACCTCTTTGAAAAATATTCATTCTAAATGTACTGTTTTATATTTAAATATACTCGTCAAACTTCAAAATTCTGTTTCTCTGTCAAAAGCGATCAAACCTGTTGTAACAACTTTACAACTCAGGAGTTCAAGATGGCCGTTTAATACGCAAACCATGCATCTCGAATATCATGCATTCAGATCACATATACAAATTAATACAAACGTACACTACGAATGCTGGGGTGGGCTCATATCAATCCAAAACGTTATTTCCAATTCATTCTAGGAAACATGCGCCTGCGTAGGGGGAATTTTAAAATTCAATTACATACTGAAAAAAAAAATCCCAGAATTTTGAAATTCTGAAAACTTAACAATAAAATCTTTCAAAAATTCGAAAAACTGAAAAATATTGTTAACGATATTACAATTAAAAATGGTTCAAACAGTTGGTTATGAACTGTAACACATAAAAACAGTTTATCTTTCGACTAAGGTTAAAAATATCATTCAATTCACCAGGAAAAGTTTTATATAGTTTTTAAATTGCAATTCGGAGGCTAATGACTGAGCTAGCTCTTTCGAGCACGCGGGAGGTCGGTGCTCTTCCTCTCCCATCCCCCTCCCTGCTTAGCCCAGGGGAATTTTATTTCAATTTCGTGAGGCGTAGGAGCGGGGATCTATAAATATGACGCGAATATAGAATTAGCGCTGTTGCAAATTATAAAAGAAAGGGACACCAAATACACTAATTAGAAGGGTTCAGTCAAAAACAATGAGCTGTTGTAAAGGAATTTAAGTATTTTAAATTTCGAGATTTTTTTCAGTATTTTTCAATTTCACATTTGTTTCGGGTTTTTTAGTTTTCTTCGTTTCCGGAATTTAAGGTTTTGGTTTTTCAGTACAATCCCATTATTAAAGAGAATAAATTCTAATAAAAAAAATTTTCTTTTCTATTTGATTTCAAATCAGTAAAATTTCGCCTTTTAAAGGAACAAACGGAAGGTGTATAAAAGAATAGTCGTTTTCGATGAATTGTTTTTCGGTGAGTTGAACTTTTTGGTGAATTATTTTTTCGGTGAATTGTCGTTTTCGCGAATGGGCGAGTTCGGTGAATTGCCCATTTTTTTGATTTGTTGTTTCGGTGAATTGTCGTATTCGGTGAATTGTCGTTTACGGAAACTGTCGTTTTCAATTAATTTCTATTTCAGAGAAATGCTTTTCAATAATTTGTCGTTTTCAGTGAATTGTTTTTCGGTGAATTGTCGTGCTAGTTAGTTCTTAATATCTTGGAGATAACGGTACCTGTTTTTAAAGCCAATATAACGTATAGTTCATGAGGAAATCAGTATTATCCAAAAGTGTTTCCATTCAACTTAATTAGATTATTGTAATCTTCGTTCAACGAATAAAACTCACAGTGCCCAGAAATAGTGATATTTATATTTTTTATTTATTAACATTCTAGCACCAAGTGCACAAATTAATTTCGAATATGTTCTTAGAATTGCACGTGTCGACAGATTTGTCTTATTTATTGTTGTCTTTAAGGTTTGTTTTATATGGAGGTGGAGTGACGTATATTTCTTCTCTACATACCATACACTTTTATATTATCTAGATGTTCATTAAATTGGTAATGTCACGTATTCTGTTGTCATAATTGTTAATTATCCCCCACCTCCTCACAATCCGCTTACATAAGTACGAAGATGTTTTGTGTTATCGAAAAGAAATATGTTTTGAAAATTCCTAGAAATTATCGTGTGATAAGAATATTTCGTTGCTATCGTTTCGGATTTGCTTTGTGTGTGGCATGTGTCATCTTATTAATGTGATATAATGGGTATAGGTGACGAAGATGGTGTAGAATGATTATCGTAAATTAGATCTTCGTCGAATGAGTTTAGATTTAAATTGAGTTTACGTTCTACATTCAAAATTATCAGAATCGAATATAACTGACCTTCCTAAATATTATAGAAAAAAGTTTCAAAATTAAATTTTACTTTTATTCTCTGATACCGAAAGTTGAAATGTTAAGTTGCTGAGGGAATATAAACATTATAAACTTATCTAAACTTTTCCAATTGTTGCCCAAAATTGTTAATTACTTTTTATCTTCGCGTAATATTTTCAATGGAATTTATTAAATATTTGTTTTTTATTTGCAGGAGCTGGAAGCAATTGAAGAACAATGGCGTTCCGAATCGCGAGAACTAGTAACTTTAGTCAGTCGTCTGCAGGACGAGAATCGTAAATTATCAACGAAAATTCAACAATCAGGATATAGTAATGGAGACATAACACCAAATTCATCACCAAAAATTAACGATAGTTTATCGCATGCCTCGGCACACGGTAACAATTTATCAAATGATGGCCAAATGTTACAAAGACTTAATGCACAAATAGAGAAACAAAGAGATGAGCTGAAGGCACGGGATCGTGAGTTAGCAGAAAAGGGAGGTGATATCGAAAATGTGAGTATGAATTATATTTTCAAATTTCGAGTTATAACAATATTTTATCGCTACTATAGTTTAATTTACAAATTGAAAGACTTAAAAGTTCGGGCCGAGAGTCCAGACGAAGGCAAAAATTACTCCAAAATCAAATCCGTACATTATGCGAGGAGCGAGCCGATTTTCTGGCTCAACTTCAAGATCAGCATCGCGAAATACTGACATTGAAACGAAGTTTAGGAGTTGCCGAGAAAGAGAACGAGGACTTAAGTAAATACCATGAAGAAAATGATGCAATGCGGCCACGGTACACAACCGATGAACTAAAAGAAATTTTAACAGAACGCGATGAATTACGGTCGCGAATTTGTGATTTGGAAGAGGAACTAAAACAATGTAAACCTGGTATACCAAATGATTGTGATTCCATATCGTATGACCAGGTCGAAGAAGATGAAATGGTAAGCAGTGTAATTGACCCTTCCACTATTTCCAGGCCTGAAGAGGAAGATCCACCGGTACAAGGACCGTTACCATTCGAACCAGATGATGCACCATGGAAGAAAAGCTCTGAATCTGGTATTCGTAAATTGTAAGTAAATTGCACCGAATATCAAATATTTTATATAATTGATAAATTTATATTGCAGTTTTCGAAAATTATTCTCTGAACCAGGACCAACAAGTTTTCCACGTCGATCGCTATCGACTCTATCAAAAATGGCATTATCAGCCGGACCTCACAGTGATATCCCCATTTAAACCGAAAGATGTAATGAAAGTTATCAAATATTATTCAAAACTATGATGGAAATGGAATTATAGTTAATAGGCGTCCAGAGCCTCCTCATTTATATAGTGTCTGTCTATGTGAATAACAAGTAGCGTAATCTCTATTCTGATATTAGAACTAACTAGAACTATTTTAATTCCATTGTAATTCAGAATTTTTTAATTTGGTTTTAATGAATAACATCAAAAAGTCAATTTTATCCAAAAATAATAATTTTTTTAACTAAATAATAAATTATATCATTTTATCATTATACAGGGTGTCAGTCATATAAATAAACTAATTTATCTGGCTAAGAGAGTAATTCTAATCGAATATTGATTACAAATTTAATATTATGATTTCGGCGCCCAACATGGGGTAATATCAATTTTACCATTAAATACTCATCGAGCCCGATATATTACGATATTATGTGATAATTTTATAACATCCTGTTAATTAGAACAAACAATTAGTATTGGTAGTTGTATTCTAAAATAATATCTTACTATATAAATATTACTGAAATCTTATATAAATACATTTTGCAACTCACACAAGAATACAACCACTGAAAATTTCTATATATTACTGTTAATCGTAAAATATATAATATATATTATTATACTATTAAATAAAATTAAAATACCAAAAAATTTAAAAAGAAAAACCAACTAAAAATATATAAAATTAACGATTGTGATTTTTTGTAGTAGGATTAAGTGACATTTCGTGTTATCCTAATAGTAACCCGTGTCACAAATTATACATAAATATAAATAAATAGAACTAACCAATGAATAAATATGTTATGTTATAATATAAGTTATTTGGATGCGTTCGTTTTGTTCCTTAAACCTTTTATACAATTTTGTAAAATAGTTTCATTTTGTTGTTTTAATTTTAGGCACATTCCAAATTTTAATTTTACCTTTTTTGTATGTTTATTTCTTATTTAATACTATATATTAGGTATTTTGTTATTTACAGTTTATTATTTAATATGATTAAATAAAACATAAAAGATATATTATAAATCTATATATGTTACAAAAGTAAATATTTAAGGTTATGTTTTATTGTATTAAAAAACGTGTGTCCGCCATTTTATATTAAAAGTTGGTATCATTTCTTATGTACATATATAAAGTAGTTTCTAGAAAAGTTTATATTTTTATTAAACTTAAATTAATTATTTTTCAGGTTATGTAATTAGATAGCAAGTGGGAACTTTAAATAGGTTTATTCCTAAACAAACATTTTCCGCCATTTTGTTTTGAGTAAATTGGTTTGTTTTTACTCTTTAATTTATCATAGAGACTGCAATGACACCGAATTTATCGTTCGGAGCGGTAAAACTGCTTAATCAAAAGATTACAGAGTTGTTAACTAGCAAGCCACAAAATGCACGTGCAGTAACTGTTAGCAATTTAATTTTCCAATTATTACATTTATTGTTTTAACTGTTGCGTTGGGGTTTGTGATTTTTATATTTGGTTTGATGGTTGATCTGCGATTCTAAACATTCTGCCGTTCCTTATGTAAAATAAAAGAACATAGGATTTAGAACAAACCATGATCATATTTAGAAGTGTTATATGAGGAAAGTTAGTATAGATGGAAAAATATTTTGCCCTGAAAACTTAGAGACAGAAGGTTAGGTTAGGTTAGGTTTCAGTGGTTGCTTACTGCACACTTAGGCCAATTTTTTTTTAGGCCCATTGTGATACCACTCATTTACACACACACACATCATTAACCCATCTACTTCATCTACTCACACAACTACAGTATACCACCTGCACATTGCAAGCTCCATGTCAACCTGTACATTGACGTCGGCGCGTGACACGGAATTCTGCAATCCATCAGAGGGGTCTTACTTGTATTTATTAGCATCACCGATCGTAATCGATGATGAAAATTCGATTTTGCATCTAGCCTCTCATGATTCGAACCCAGCACCTCCCGGTCCAAGTGCCGAAGCTTTAACCACTGCACCACTTGTCCGGTCAAAAAAGAGAGAGAAACGTTTTGGTCAATTGAAGATCACTTAGTGCCGAATCGAGGAAGAATCTTGAGTAATATGGGATTATTTATTTTTCAGTTTTTTAAGACTCACTTTTTTATTATTATGGATAGAGAAACGATTATGCCTTGTCTTTGATGACTGACGAAAACTGCAATCATCTTATCACAACGAAAGAGTTCGTTACTACTAAACTGAAAAAGATAAAAGTAAATTAGAACGCATGAAGGCTTAACCATGAAATTTTCTGATAGTACAGCTTCGATTTAATCAGTATAAATACCAAAAATTTTGGACATTCGTGTAGTACATTGGGATCGTAAAGTGCTTCCAGAGTTGCTGGAACGGAGACCTTAGATCGGTTACCAGTAATAATTTCTCATATGAGTCACGAACTTTATTGAGTGTGCCCAAACCACAAGATCATTCTTTTGAATGGTTGAGTTAGCTTTTAAAGTTTAGTTTTTACATTGTGTAATAGCAGGTGGTTTTGTGCCAGCTTGCTTCGAAGCAACAAATTCAAATTGGATTTTCCTTAACAAAACATAATTTAATTTGTTACACTTATATCGATAGAAAATAAGTGTGTTGAATGCAGAGTAATAATTGTTGATAAGTGGTTTTGTACATGGTTTTATGTCTAACAAGCTCATAAGTTACAACTGTGCCACTCCACACGTAACATTTGCTAATTAAATTTCCCGGCGATGTAATAATTATTAAAGAGGTTTATATTATATTAACCAGAGTTTAAGACGGGAACGAATAGCTTATATTCATTACCTGAAAAAACAAATAAAACAACTGAGACAGCAGACGCAAGTATGCAATTCTTACCGTATCTAATCCATCACAAGACAAGAATTAAAATCCAGGAGAAGATCGACGGCTCAGTATATCTAATTCCAAAGCATTTATTTTAAAACCACTTCCACTCTCAGTGTTACTTGACTTCAAGGATCTAACCGGACCATCACATCCAATAAGCTTAGTGTCAGAGATTTACTGGAAACAACGGCACCAATGACAAGTAAAATGATTGAATCGCCGGCTATTCAAAAGAATACTACATCAATAACAACATTAATCGCAGATAATGTATTAGCAGTTGCTGCTGTTAATCAAACTGCAAATCAAAATCATATGCATTACCGATACCAGTTGATGTAATTCAATCTAGAAGTAGTCAGTCTGATCCCATAAAAAATTGAAGTTACGAAGGACTAAGAAGGATTAAACTGGGTTAAAAACTTCCTTGAACAAAAAAACGGAATACTCGTAGCCCACTTTACTTTTTAAACGCTAGCACCCATTCCAATTAACGAAGTCGACAAAAATCGTACATCATTCAAGATAAGTGTTCTACACGATCTTTTCATTCACTTATATTTGATTGGAGCAGGGCGGATTTTTAGACTGTTCTAGCGCCTTGTAACTCTCAGAGATCCTACACCCAATGCGCGATGATAGCTCCCTTAAATTTGTTCATTTTATGGTCCAACGGAAATTTGAAAAAGGTTAGCGAATTCCACTTCTTGAATTTTCGATAAATAAATTCGCGCTTGGTATCCCCAGTTCGAGGTTTCGGTAGCTTCACTGTAAACCAATGTGCATTGACTCTTCCTCTTGTTATGTTTCCTTCCTTCCACTTAGTTCTGCAGAATATTTACCATGCATTAATCTGTAGAACACAGAGTTCTGCAACATTCCTGCGGTGTTGTACGCCCAGTAACTGAAAAGCAATATCATAAGCTCTACCCAAATCTCGACAGCAATACTCTATACATGGTCTAATGAAGGTCTTATATAAGTGGGGAAGCTGACACGATATAAAGAACCTTCCGCATCCATTGAGGAACCAAATTTTTCGTGAAGCTGATTAAACCAATGAAACAATGTGTTTAGTTCATTTTAAATTGTTGCTAATTTGAGCACCAACAGACGAATTGAATCACAACCCACGAGTACATAGGTAGTGTTTTACCACGAAATGGCATTCGTTGTGACTTTTTTTTCAGTGAGAATGTGCATATTTGTGTTTTTTTCTCGTTAAGCTTGATCTGATTTCTTTCACTACACTCAAATATCACCGTGTACCGTTAGTTCTGATGGAATAGGTTTAACCTCGAAAGAAATAGAAGAGTGCAATGTAGCGTCATCAGCAAAGAGATCAAAAGGGTTAACAATGCTTTCCAGCAAATCGTTGATGTATAACGAAAATATAGTTGATAATAAAACTGATCCCTGAGGGACTCCGGCATTTGGGGAGTGTGTCGTTGACGATCTCCCGTTTAGCACAACGTTGATCTTCCGGCCTTTGAGAAATATTTTGTCCACAAATTTACAAATGAGATTCTCATGCCAAACCTTGTCAGAAGCCATGAATTTACCCAAAGCGATTGCAAAACCCTCTATATGTTGTTATCGAACGAGATTCCATATTTTTGCAACGTACGTCAAGAGATCGGGTGTGGAGCGGCTATCACGAAAGCCATACAGTAAATCTGAAATTATTTGACGAATTTCAAGATACTTCAATAGATGTAGATTAATAAGTTGCTCAAATTTCGGTTGGAAATAGTTTAAGGTAATTGGAATGGCACATTTAGCAAGAAACAAATGGCTAATTCCCCCTGGGAAGCGCGGCCCTTGGAAGTTTTGTATTTTGAAACCCGGAGTAAATTTTATAATGGAACCGCAACCTCAGGCGAACAGAACCACATAATGCAGGAATTTTAACGCTGATCCACTCAGAATTATCTAATTTCGTCAAAACGATCGAAACTTACAGGATCGGAGACAATAAATTTTATCTGCTTAAAATCAGGAAGGCTAACCATCGGAGATTTTCGCAAAATATTGAAATCGTTTTGTTGTTCAAATTCCGGTTGTAAATGGTTTCAGGTAATGGGAAGGGTACTGTTAGCAAGAAACAAACGGTAAATTACCTTTGGAAGCGAGGTTATTGGAAACCCATGGGTGAAAACACGCTTCCAGTCGTAGTAACCTTTTAGAAATATTTTTATTTATTTTGGTTTTGAAATCGTTTAGATTTTCGTAGAACGAAACTCGTTGTGTTTCTCCAAAAATATATCACTAGGTTTCTGTTGAATGACCGGGTGTATAGAATTATTATAGCGATTCACTATTAATGCCTTATATTCATTTTGCAGACATTTGACTTTTTCAATTACCGTTGAATGAATTATTTCGAGTCTCATTTACCTCACTTCTTTGTGACGGTGTCAGGTAAATCTTTACTCCCAATGTTTGTAGATAGTTCGTAATTATAGGACTTGCCAAGCTTCTCTCATTGTCCATTGCTAGCATTTTAGGTAAGGTAAAATAATGTAGTGCTTTGTTATAATTTTATCTTTTACTTGTAGGATGGATTTGGTTTTAACGCGAAAAATTTTCGCGAATTTTGAGAATTTATCCATACACGTGATTAATTTCTCAGTTCCTTATATCAAAAATTTTCATTATATCAAGATGGAGGGTCTGCTGGATTAATCGGAACGAGTATTTCCTGGATTGCTACACTATTCGGATGTATATCATGTTTATTAATATTGCAGGGTCGCAGGCTTGCGTATAATTGTTTAATAGGCTAGCCATTCGAGGAAAATAAACATTTCCAAGATTTGTTTCTTGTTTTCCGATGATTTTGACGCGTCCTTTTGTAATCCTCTTTTATAATTTAGAATTTATATTCTTCATTGCAGATGTCCGTAACTATTCTCTGGATTAGACGAATTTTGTAACTAGAGAAATTTTCTTTAACGACCTCCTGTAGTATTGGTATCTTCAGTATTTTATCAGGTCAGTAGAATATTCCTCAGTACTGTGAATTGGTCAATCAGTGGTCAACGTGTGCGCTTCTAGGTCAAACCTCGATAAAGCCTCAGCAACTTTGGTACAACCGCAGGTTTATAAACAAGTTTGTAGTGTTACTCTTCCATGCACGTCGTCCATCTCTTCAGTTTGGCGTTATTATTCCTGTTGCTAAGAGCAAACGTCACGAATTGGTGGTTGGTAAGATTTTTAATTTTTTTCGATCCATATACATAGGTAGTTTCTTAAGTTGTTTATAGCCTAAATTATCACCAACATTTCCTTTTCGTTCTCTGCATAATTCTCCTCTGTTTTGCTTAAAGACCTGGAGATGTACGAAAAAGGTCTATCTTTACCGATAGCACCCTGTGATATTCCGATTACGACAGCAGCTCTTAATATGTCGAAACGCGTTAATTTGCTCATCTTCCATGTCAATTTATACTTTTCTTGACTAGCTCACTTTAATTTGGGCATTTTCATCTTTTGTAAAGTTTGTTAATGGTTTCATCACCTTCGCAAAGTCTTTAAAGAAACGACTGTAGTATGATGTCAGTCCGAGGGATGTTTTTAACTCCTCTAGGTTTCCGTCTTATCCAGGTTGACTCGTAACGTGGTTTTTCCAAGTTTAAAGAATTTTCTTTGCGTTTAGTAGATGTTCTTCCTCAGTTTTACCTCCGAAAATGATATTGCCATCAGGTTTTGCCAATAAATTCCTTTGATACATCATCTATCATCCTTTGGAAGATAGCCGATGTATTTTTAGGTCCAAAGAGAAACCTCATAAAATCGTACTTCCCATTTATTGTTGAGAACGAGAACCGCTTCCGATTAAAGGTGGTTATTTATTTATTTATTTATTTATTTATTTACCAACAGTATTAATTTACATCTGGTATTTTTTTTAAAATTAGGTTTATTTATATAAATCAAATTTGAATAAAAAAAAGTTTTAGAATTCTTTTAAATTCATCTCTGGACAAATTAAAATCGAACACGGTAGATACATTATTAAATACACGGCTAGAATTACAAACCGGGTCCGACATACCAAAAGTAGACCCATGGAAGTGCAGATTAATCACTAAGCCTCGGTGTCTGAGTGATCTCACTGGGGCACGTATTGAAAACAAGGAAAGTAGTAGTGAACAATCAATTCGGCCCATTATAACGTCGCGCACAAACATTGCGGAAGAAATTTGTCTTCGAACGAACAATGGTTCAATATTCAATATCAAACAACGGCCTAGATACGGCGGAAGCACATACTTAGGAGCGTTTACCTCTCGAGGAAGTCGCCTTAAGGCAAACAGCATAAATCGCTTCTGGATTGATTCTATACGGTTAGAGGAATTGATATAGTACGGATTCCAGATAATTGACGCATACTCCAAGTGCGATCGAACAAATGAAGCAAAGAGGACTTTTAGAGTATATGGATCATGAAAGTCTTTGGAGAAACGGATTAAAAACCCTAACATTGAATTAGCCTTATTAATACATCTGTCAATATGGTCCTTAAACGATAAATCTCGTGAAAACAAAACCCCTAAATCTAGAAAAGAATGAACTCGCTCTATCATAACGCCATTTAAGAATAAACTATTATCATGTCCATTACGTCCATAACGTCTTCTAGAAAAGTTCATAACTTTACATTTCGAAACGTTCAGGCAAAGCTTATTCAAGCTACACCAGTCGCAGAACACGTTTAATTCATGTTGTAGATTTAGCAGATCGCGATCATTTCTAATCTTACAAAAGATTTTTACATCATCAGCGTAAATCAGAAACTTACAATGTTTGAAGCACCGCTTCACATCATCTATGAATGCAATAAATAATAGAGGTCCAATGTGGCTACCTTGTGGGACGCCAGACAAAACATTGATGTCTCTAGATAAAATATTATTTAAAAAAACTTTTTGAGTTCTGTTCGTCAAATATGAAAAAATCCACTTTAAAGGAAGGGCATCACACTTGTTGAGCTGTCCCAGTTTCTTTACCAATAAAACATGGTCAATTTTATCAAAAGCTTTGCTAAAATCAGTAAACACTACCTCAACACCATCACCACCTTCTAATGCTAGCGTCAAAAAATTTGTAAACAAAGCAAGATTTGTCACAGTTGACCGTCCGGGGTAAAACCCATGCTGGTTTACTGAGATGGAATTTTTAATTAAGAAAAAGATGCGGTCCTTGACCATCGATTTAAATAATTTAGGAATAGCCGATAAGATAGAAATACCGCGGTAATTTTCGATATCCGTTCTCCGTCCACTCTTGAAAATTGGTTTAATAAAACTGGATTTCCAAATTGAAGGGAAAACCCCACTTTTCAAACTCAAATTGAAGATGTTCGTCAGCGGCTGAACTAAGACCGAAGCACACTTTTTCAACACAAGCGGGTGAATTTTGTCCGGGCCACAACTCATATTCACATTTACATTCAAAAGAGCGTGCAGAACGTCATCGGTAGTAAATTGAAATTGAATGTTTGGATTATTATTAAAAACAAGATCGTCATTCCCTCTCGAAGACGGGACATACACATTTTCAAAAAATGCTGCAAACATGTCAGTGATAATTTGTGGATCACTAGCCGTCAAAGAATTGAAAGACATTTGCGAGGGTATACCTCTACAATTCCGTTTCGAATCAACATAACTCCAGAAACATTTAGGGTTGTTTCTAATATTCGATTCGATCTCGACAATATATAAATTATACAAGAAACGATTTAAAATTTTAAATTGAGATCTGAGAGCGCTAAATATTTCATAATTTACGGCGGATGGGTTTAATTTATATTTTTTATGAGCTTTAGATTTCCGATTTTTTAATCCTGAGAGGCGACTATTAAACCATGGCTCGCGCATCGACGAAACTACAGGTGAACGGGGAATAAATTGTTCAATTGCCAAGTTCATTATTTTATAAAACTGATCAATATAAGCGTCTAAACTACCCGTTATATATTGATCCCAATTAATATTGTCCAGAAACTCATTTAAAGCATTATAATTTCCCTTATTAAAATTGAAAGACTCACTAGAATTAAAATTTACGTTAACATTAACACAATTTTCAAATATTAATTGGATATGTAGTGGTATGTGAAAAATACTTGAAGAACCGCCGAGATCATTACAAGCAATGATTGTGCCATGTACTTCTACTGGAACGAACACCAGATCGAGGATATTGCTGCACTGGTTCTCGATGTTATTAATCTGTCTTAGCCCGAGTGAACAGATTGAGTCCATCACCAGATCTGAAGTTAGATCACCATTGAATGGCAGAAGTTCATCATCTACTGTAAGCCATTTTATTTTCGGTAAGTTAAGATCTCCCAAAATCATCACACAATCAAAATCAGGAGCTGCAGCTGCTAGTTGGTTTGAGAAAAATAAAGATAGCTCACCATATATATTAACTGAGGATCCGTATGGTATGTAAACAGCAACTATCAACACCAGCTTTCCATTGAAAGCAAGTTTAACAGCCAAAATCTCCAACTCGTTACTCCCAAGGTCAATAATATCCGCACGTATATCTTTCGTGACCGCTAGCAGAACTCCGCCACCTTTCGCTGTCGATTTAAGATCCGTATAACGATCGCGTCTGAAAACATAGTAGTCTGGAGGGAAGTACTCTGCAGAATTGTGCGAGCTTGTAAGCCATGTTTCCGTGATGCAGATGACATCATATTCATTTTCCAACACTGATAGGTACGTTTCACGCGTTTTTGATCGTATTCCGCTAGCGTTGTGATAATAAATAGACAATGTGTTGGTTTCATCTGAGAGTGGCAGTGTCAGTTGAGCGATAGGTGCAGACAGCGGCATCGGATTTGAAGAAGGTATAAAATCAGTTGAGGTCGCAGTAGATATTGTTACAACGTCGTTAGAGCTGAGCGTGGGACTAAAAAATTATTATTCATTGATTTCCGACGTGAATTTAAAAATTCTTTAATCAACACTCCAGAAGGCCACGCCGATGAATCCAGCATTTGGTTAAATTTGCTTACAGGAATACCGATTTTAAATGATACATAATCGCGCTCATCATTACGTCGAAAGCAATATAATACAGGTTTCTCGACTTCAAATTTGTTTTTGATATACATCATAAGATCATCATCAGTAACGTCCTTGCATAATCGAGAAATAAAAATCCATCGTAGCGGTTCAACGGTACGCAAAGTAGAGTTCAAGTCACCACTACCAATAAAAACTTTTTTAGGCGAGTCCATATTACCGTCTAACGATTTAGCAGTTGAATCCGTTGTTATGCCATTATTCACACTACTCTTTGATCTTGTAAGTATTGGTGTAGCAAATTCCATATCAGTTTGTGTTGTTTTTTTCTTTAATTTTACAGACGACGACTGTTGAGATGGTGTTGGTTTTAACAAACTTTCCACGTTATTACTAATAACGGCTGATGTTTTATTTAGCAATGACAAGGACGCTGATATAGCATTGATCGAATTACTCATATGATCGTTCGTTTCCTTGAGAATTTTATAAACATCGATACAAACACCACATCGCCATGAAAAATTTGGAATTATCGAAATGGCATCAAACACAGGTTTTTTAATTCCGGCGCATCCAAAATGAATAAGTTTATTACATTCACCAGCACAAGTAAAAAAGTTTTCAGACACTTTGGCACTACATTCACAGCACGCAGACATTATTATTCAATTTAGAAAAAAAAAAAATATTTAATAAAATCACAGTTATGTATTTATATCACAGATATTGATAGATTTTATGAATTTATGATTTTTAGCCGTTTCACAGTTATTAGAAAAATAGTTAATTTAACTGAAAACTAAATAACAAATTTATTAAAATTAAATCACAAAATGTAGATAAATTATTTAACCATTTATATATATTAAATTTTTAATTTTACGAGCAAATTGTACACGTGTGATCACATCGACCACCAAAATTGAACTCCCCTCGTTATCTCGTTATCTCGTACTTCTAGATTATTTTTCACCTCTTCGTGGTGGCATTTTTATATGTGAGAGAACTGTTAGGATGTCAATTTTTCGATCAATAACTACCAAGTTCCATTAATGTGTCATCACCGATTAATTACCTATTTTAATTCCGATGCTTTTGAAAAATTCTCCACAAATTTTCCTGCTAATTTCGATTTATCTTCCGGCCGATCTAATTTTTAAATTAGAACTTAACTGGTGGTAACGGGCCTTGTGGTAATGTTATTTGGTAATCGTTTCTCCGAGAGTCCGACGAATTAATGTTTGGCAAAATCTGATTTATTGAAGATGCTATTGTATTGTTGACACTATTTTTATGTATCACAAAGTTTCGAAAATTCATGTTTTAGATCTCCGAGTAAGATCTGTAAGCTTCTGGTAACGTCTGTGGTTTCGGGATAATCTGCATTCTTCACAAATTTCCATTTAGTCCTTTGATAAAAACGTAAAGAGCTCGGTTCCGATATGTTTCTATAAGAACGTTAATGGTATCTGTTGAATATTCTTCCGTCCTAATTTTGTTGACGATTAACGAGAATTGATCGTTCACATTCACGTGGAATTCGTCCAACGTCCAGTTCTTTTAAGACAGGTTACTGAATTATTGTTCCAGTGTCCTCAAATATCTTTTATCCGCGTAGTGGAGGGAGATTTCTTTATGGTGATCCATTCGTTATCGAAGATGTTGTACCGTATTAATGCGAAATCGGCGTTCCCTCTAATCGTTTTTCATATGTTCTGCAGAATGGCACGATATATAAGTCTATCTGTACGAGATATATTGCGTAGGATTCTAAAATAAGTGTCTATATTTGAACCAGGCTACGAACTAGCTGGAAACCCTGAACTTTAATATTTGTTCCAAAGTTTTTTTATTTCAGAGTCGATGTAAATTATACATACATCAACTCTTTTGTGTTTCGGGTTAAAGAAATAGAAGAGCTGGTAAATTCGATACTGGCATTGGATCGCAAAAGCACATAGATTTAATACCTCTATAGTACGAAACATTATTTTTAGATCCGTGTTTGAAAATAAACGTCACTCAAGTTGGTTTCCACTTATGTGGAAAGTGGCCAATTTTAATGGCTGATTACACAAAATGCTTAAAGGGATTGCCAAATTTATTGAATGTTTCAAATATGAAGCGGGAATACCATATCAGGACCACATCCTTAGAATTCTTGTTCGTTGGATGGCATCTGGCTCAATACTTTGGGTAAATGAAATATGAATGTACTATACTCCCCAGCACTTGGTCCATTGTTGCAGAGTTGACTTAAATTTGAGTCAAATTTATTTTCGATCAACAGGAGCGTGTTATCCGAATTCAAGTTTTTAGACATAACCTCGTCCGTTTCTTCAACATATATCCAACTAATATTTGAGAAATTGAATCCCCACAGTTATTCAGATTAAGTCTGACGGATCAGCCGCATTGTTAATTTTCATAATTCTATCATTGCACATTGTATAAGATGACGAAAGCGAGTGAAGTCGAATATACTATTTTAGAGCTGGGCTGATCAGTGAAGATCAAAGATCAAAAGATCAAAACGCATAGTTCATTTGAGCGTTCTGATCCGACAGGTGGTCAATTAGTCACGATTTAAATAATTTGTTGCATGACTTATCACACTACGTATTTTATATCAATCCACTGTTTCAACAATATTTTATAATTGATATTTTAGCTTAATTTTCATTGATAGTGATGTACGAGTACAATCTAATTAACACCATAACACATCTGTATTACTTTATTTACAATATTTTAATTAAATAAATCTTATCTCGATGTATGTATATATATACACTTGATACGGTAGACATTTTGCTAGTACTTTATCATTTGTAATTTTTATTTCTAGGTTATGTTAATAGTTGTTTCTTAATAGTTGCTAGTTTAGTAAATTTTACACAGCCAATGTTGTTCTTCCATCCCACATTTAATATAAAGAAGCATATCATTTTTATCATAAGAAAATCATAGCATCGAATCGGTATTATTCTCCGCCATTTTAAAAATAAAAAAACAATACACTTGTCACCCTATTGTGATACGAATAATTTCACCCGCGAAATATAAAAATACTATTCAATCGATATAGCTTACGGTAAGTGATAAAAAAATATTTTATTAAAATTATTATAAAGTCACTGTTGCGCTTAATTGTGAAAAATAAATAAACACGCCAAATAAAAAATTCACACTATAATAATTTTAAGGTTATGTTTTACGATAAACAAATTTAAATGTTAATGTCAAATAGTCAGTCGAGCTTACATGATTTACAAATACGCGAGCTACACGGTTGTGAATTATAATATGTTGTTATGCTATATAATTCGCTAGATGTAAATTGCGTAAGCTTTTTATTGTTAATCATAAGTTTTATTGTGTTTAATTTTTAAAATTAATTATATATATAAATAAATCAGTTAATTATTATAAATAATAAACGCTTTACGTTAGTTTTATTTTGCGCAATCGAGAATCCCGCTGCACATAATTAAAAAAATACACACAGACGTCATTTTATGTTTAACTTAATTTTTTATTATATTTTTTGTATTAATTTACAACAACTTTTTTATAATTTAGGCAATTATTATAATTTTCTTCCAATAAATAAGAAAATCATTTCTTTATATAATATATATGTATAGGTTTATGTATATCATTTAGCGAGCAGATGCAGATTGAGAAAAGAGATGAGGAACAATAAATATGTAGGTATTTAGTACGTTTAATGTCCACCAGGTGATTCGTGTGATAAATAATGCCACTGCTCGTGATAATGATCGGGTAGTAGCACACAATCTCGCCATTGTTTTAGCCGACGCCCTTTACTGTTTGGACCGAGTACTAGCGAACCGAGAAAATCATTACTTTTACCAAAATCCTTATCCCACACAGCCAATATTAAACTTTGTTTATCCATTTCACTGGGACGGGTCTCAAATGCAAATTCCTCGTTGAAGACGGGATTTAAATTTTTGCGTTTTATACTTGTTTTGTATTTTTTTCGATGTGAATCCGGCTTTAAATATCTAAAATACGTAAAAGACAAAAAGACATTATGTAGTTTGTCATATGACGTGCTGCATGACAAAAAAAACCTTACAATTTCACAAATGGATCAGAATAACCATTGCTATCCATCGAGACAAGATTTACACAGCGTTTAATGTTTACCATTAGTGCACGACGTTTAGTATTGTAACATAGGCCTAGGCTAATTTGTCCTCGAACCCAGGGGCCCGATTGTGATGCTTCTATTGTGTATTGGTCTTCGGATCCGAGTGGCACGGATGTTCGACACGGGCCAGAATTTGTAAACTAGAAATAAAAAATTTAGTTTAGTATGATATACATCGAATATCACATAACATAAGGATATGCCAAAATTACAATATGTAGGTACACTGGATACATTTTAGTGGAAGCTGCCTGCCAATGCAATTAAATGAACCGGAACTGCTTAAATTCAACTAAATGCTTTTGAGTTTGTGTCTATAGACCCACGATAAATATTTATATAAAAAATCAATTTCTTGGAATTTTATAATGTTGAACCGATTAATCGCTCGTGTAAACCAGAAATTTATTACTAAAGTCATTATAGACGATCTATAGTGCCTCTAACATATCACATCGATATTCGTCCAAAAAAACGTTGAATGGTAATCGAAATTTCAATTTTCTGACAGTTGCGAAATATCTAGTGCAATTATTCTAGTAAAAATCCAGAATTATTTGAGAATTCCAGAAAATATTTGAGTGAAAATGAATATTCAATACGAGCTTTTTATTATTCGCCAGAAAAAGTGGGAAGTTGTCCAACAAAGGCAAATGTTTGAGTGAAAATCAAACAACTCAAATAAGAAAGAGTTTTAGTATAAAGAAAATAATCTTTGAGTGAAAATCAAAAGTCGTGAAATATGTAAATGTTGCACAAGATCTTTATTAGTCAGCCGAAAAAACCTTCGAATGAAAAATGAAATTTTGAATTTTTTGAAAGTTGTTAAAGAGCGAGAGCAAATATTTGAGTGAAAATCAAAAATCTTTAAATTTGAATTGAATTTTTTAAAGTTATCACATAAAGAGCAACTATTAAGTGAAGAACAAATATGTATCTAGAAATTGAGAAATTCTCAACAAAATTTGTATTAGGCAACAGAAAAAACTATTGATAAATGAAATTGTGAAATTCGTGAATATTTTCAAAGAGAGAACAAATATTTGAGTGAAATACAAATTATAGAAATTTGGGGATTCTATACTAGATTTTATTAATCAAGGAGAAACAACTTTTCACTGAAAAATATAATATTAGTTTTTTCGAAGATTGATCAAATTGAGATTATATAAGAGAATAGCTGCTATATTTGAGTGAAACTCAAGAAATTTGAAAATTATGTACGAGATTTGTATTAGTCGAGAGAAAAACCTCTGGGTGAAAAATGAAATTTTTGAAAATTTTGATTGAAAGAAAGAGCAAAACCGTTGTGCGAATGTTATACTTTTGAAATTCGTCAAATGGAGAAAGAGAGGGAGCAGATATAGTGAAAATCAATCATTTGATGACACGAGATTTTTAGTAATTTGAAAATTCTTTGCGAGATGTTATTAGTCGACAGAGAAAAATCTTCGAGTGAACAATTGAAATTTTTAAATTGTCAAACAGCTAGAGCAAATGTTTGGGTGAAAATAAAAATACTAGAAGTTAAAGCCAAATAAAGAGAGCAAATATTTTAGTGAAATTCAAAATTCTGATAATTTGGGAATATAATGTGAGATTGTAGTAGTCGACGAAAAACCTTTGAATGGAAAAAAATGAATGTTTCAAAGGTTGAACAGAGGGAGAACATATTTGAGTGAACTCTCTACTTGAAAGAATCCTGACCTACGTGATTTTCATTAGTTCAGAGAACAAACCAACCATTGAGTGAAAATAGTAAATTTTATGTTTTAAAAAAATTTGAAATAGACCAAAAATTTGAGTGAAAATCAAAAATCTAGAAATTATGAAATTCTATACCAGATCTTTATTAGTCAAGAGAAAAACACCTTTAAACACCTTTAACAATCGTATGAGTGAAATATGAAATAAACTTTTTGGGAAGTTACCAAATAGTGGGTGCCTTAGTGCTACAAAGCAAGCCATTTGAAATTAACCGAATTGTTAAAATAGCAGAGTAGACCGTCTCTAGGCAGTAGAGCGTGCAACACCACAATTCAGCTAGTCCCAAAACACAAGATAATCATATAACGACTACATCACATGAAAAAACGAGAATCGCACAGTCAACGTGTGCTTACATTGCAAATTCGAAACTTAGAGATAGATATCGCATCATAAAAGAAAGATTTCCAATCGCGTATCAGCACTATACGCAACGAATCTAGAGAGTTATAATAATGGACATCAACAACGTCCTTCAAGTAGCACAATCTGCTGGAAAACAATTGTCTCCTTTACACCAGTCCGATATCAGCACTAAAATTACTCCATTATCGAACGATGAAGTACCAAGTACTTCAGAATTTCATACGAAATACTAAAAAACGGCGGCGAGATCGAAAAGGGGGACCAATTAAATTGCAATAACTACCGCGGAATAGCTTTGCTAAACACTGGTTATAAAGTTTTAGCCAACGTAGTAGCAGTATAATTATCGATATGATCGCATCTTGAGCAACTACCAGTGTGAATTTAGTCCAAACAGATCAACAACCCTTTCAGACCTCCACTCTTAGGATTATATTAGAGACATGTTATGAAAAGGACATCCTTGTTCACAGCTCTGTAAATTTTCAACATTGTTACAACAGCATACAGCTGTCTATATTTTAAATCAAGTCAGCTATTAGCATACGCTAATGACATATGCATTTATGGTCGCAACATCATTTCCCTAAAAGAAGTCTTCCTTCCATTAGAATCAAACGCTCATCAAATTGGCCTTCAAATCAACAAAGCGAGAAACAAATATATGATTACCACAAGAACTAAATATGAGAAGAATTATACGCAGAAATTCGCTGTATTCGAAAGTAAAATAATTCGTTTGATGATCGGGCCAATAAAAGAAAGCGATGACAACAGATCGCGAATGAGTCATGAGATTCCAAATTATCTCGAAAAAATAGATATAATAAGATTCATAAAATCATCTATACTGAGGTGGCTAGGGCATGTTCGTTCAAATTCACATTCATTTATCAATGGTTCAACCAAACCAATCAATTCACAACAATTGAGTTTCCGGTTTCAAGCTTACAATTTCAAATAAAAAAAATTATTTAACAATAATCCTTCGAAAATTTTAGGTTTGAACGGATCTTTTAGATTTTATTAAATATCTAAAGGACACAATCAGTGACAAACAAGCCTTTGAGAACGAATTTAGGAAGTATTAGACGGAAAATCAACTCTTTGAACTCATTAAATATCTCAACAGTAGCCATATAGGGAATCCAGACCACTACAAACATTAACCTTAGTCTATCTGCATAAAATTAAAGCTCTTAAGTGAAAATCCTGACCACATACTTCAATCATTAAAATTCTAAATCAAAATTGAAAATAAGGAAGTTTTCTTAGACAATGTACTGGACATAACCTTCCACCAATATCACAGTTTATTCTTACCACAGATAATTGAATTTTGGTCGCCCCCAAAAAATCATGTCCATATTTATCATCATCCAGCAGCACCGCATACAAAATAGAATTTCCTAGTTCCGCCGGTTCAATCCCCAAAAACGACATGGTTTCGTTAAATTCAGGATTCCGAGTTTTATGTGCCGTTTTCGTTCGGGCCCACTTCTTTTGCCGCGTAATCCCTTCCGCTGTCACAATATTTACTTTACAAAATGGATCGGCAAGCCCAGTACTATCCATGGGCGGTAAATCTCGGGCCCGATAAATTTTGCATTCCAAACTGTGATTTGCTTCAACATAATTTAATGATAGTTCTAACCATCCCATCGACGGTTCTTTACATATTCGGCCGACATACTGATTATTGCAATTGCCCGATGATGTTTCGGATAACGAAAAATTCGATGATATTGAACCGCGTCGATTCGATTCTTTTCGACTCGTCGCCATTAAGGAACTCGCGTCCCAGTCCGACTGGGTTTGCGTATTTTGGGTGTGTGACGATTCACTTGAGCTGGTTTGTCGACTGTAAGGACTAATTGGTGATTTTTTATTGTGCTGTGCCGCTAACGCGTTCGCTTCTTCCATTTGGCTGAGTTGCATAAAAAATCGTGATGTGCTACCATTTCCGATTTTAAACGAGGTTTTATTATCGTTCCGATTCGATTCCGTTTCATCATCGTCGTCATCATCACTCGATTCCATAGCCATACCTAGTTTAGTGGTTCTGACGGGTTTTACTTTAATCTCGCGTTGCGACACCCGTTGACTGGTGACCCGTGGTGGAAGCTCGTACTTTGGAAGACCTTTGTAGAACCAGGCGCCTGATTTTTTCCACATTTCTCGTGTCTCGAGGCATATTTTACACAGCCATGAGCCTTTCGGTTGTGACGGAAGTTTTAAGATTTTAATTTTTGAATTGGCCGGATTCGTTTTACACGGTGATGTCACCGGACTATGGTGGCGTGATCCACTGCTCGCATTTATTTCGATCGAACATTTTGAGCAAACTGGTTTTTGGCAATCGTCGCAAATGAGTTTGGATGGGCCCAGGATTCCGAATGCCTGGCCACATAATCGACAATTTTTCGGGCCAGATTCGGCCGCAATTTGTTTAATTTTTTCTACTTTATCGACGAGTCGTCCAACACGTTGCCGTTCCGCCGATTCTAAAATCTCGTTTCGCTGTATCACCGATATAATGGCTGCTTGTTCTTCTGGTTTAAGTGCGCCCTGTGGGCGTCCCGTACTCCAACCCGTATGTAGCCTAGAATGGTACAAATTATATCGAATGTTTATTAAAGAAACCGAAAAAGATAAACAATAAAATATTTTGGGGAGGAAATGTCGCTCGTATCGGAAATATATGTGGCGGATATGTAAATGTGTGTTATCAACGATGTGTGATGTGTGCGACAGTGACATTCAACAGCAAAGTAAACAACCATTCAAACTCTAAATATAAAAAGTATAAAATTGTTGTTGTCACATTTAATTACATTCGCTTAATAACCTTTATTACATTTATACGCGATAACGGCTGAGTATATTTCGCGCCAAAGCCTCGCAACCTGTTTTACATGAGTAATTTTGTGATAAGGGAAATGGTAATAATAAGCAAACAACGGAAATTAGGTATTTCACCATGATCGACATATTTGTAAACAACCATGTGTGTTTTTATGTTGTGTCGATTATATAAAACTCCTCACCCCCCACAAACATAGCATACTCATATGTATTTTACAGTGTAAGGATTAACAAAATGAAATGCACGAGGTGGAATGAGATTTCGAGTATGTGTGTCATGCCCGCACTTTTGTTGTTGTTGGTTTCTTCTTCTATTCTTCTAAGAAAGTCTATGTGTGTTGTAAAAAAAATGTAAATTATGTTTGATAACAAACACGAAAGTGGCGGCGCCTGTCTAATTAAATTTTGTGTCTGGGTGGCAGATGCAGCACGTATATTGATTTTAGGCGCTAGACAATATTGACACTAATTTACTGTGGTGTGTATTGATATTCGAAGAAGACTAACAAGTGTCTGAGAGATTGAATTGCATTATTTCTACATGAGGTTTATGAACTGTGCGTGGACCACATTTTCCTATCATTACAGCCAATTTTATTATGTCTGATACTTATTGTGCTTTACGATATCGAGGATTTTATGAGCACCGGTAAAACTCTAAACAAAATTTCAAGCCTTGAAAGCTGGACATATTTTGGTTTACGATTGATAAAAATTAGGATAAAAACTATTTTTATAAATTTATGAGTAACTAATCCCTTTGTACGTCAAAACTCAATTAATAGGGATTGACAGACATGCGGTTCGAAAGAGGATTGGTTAACGAGGAATTTGATGTAGGTATGATTTGGTATACGTGCTGTTGTGTAAGAACAAATAAAATTTGTTAGGCAAAAATGAATGGGGAAGAATTGGAGACTGATGTACAAAATGATACATGATTGTTGGACAAAGGTAGACGCTTAATTACGGAAGCTTAGCAGTGTGGCGTTTTCACACCTTGTATCATAAATGCATCATTAAAATTAACTAAAATTGGCTAGCACCTGAATGGTTAGTTGGGTATAAACCAACTCTTTGTAAATATTCAACCATACGAGTAATAAGCTCTACAAAACAACAAAATTAGTTTAGTTTTAGAATTTTTTCTCTTCGTTACAACAATTACCAAAATTGGTGACCCCGTTAAACTGGCCGCTTCCAGCATTGTTGGCCACATTAATTAAACCGGCTGTTTTCAGCACAACATCAGAGACTGAGGTGACACCTTAACTAACGTGTCTCTGCACCGGTTGATCGTCGGGGAAAAACATAAACAAAATTGTAAGTACCAAAGTAATTAGTTAAGGTGCTAGCAAATAAATTATTCTAAAAAAGAGTTTTTTACTTAAATTTGATCTTATTCCTCATTTTTGCTTTTTGTTTCGGTGCATTGTGCAAGGTGTGAATGATCCACCAACTACTATTTGGCAACGAGTGAAGCAGACTTGATATCAGCATCAGGCGCCCACTCAACTGGCTGGACTCATCAATGATGCTGTTGCCAGAGCTATCCCACGTGTAAATGTAAACTCGTCTTATACATCGGAGACATCGCGAGCAAATACTAATATGCTTGCCAATGCGGGAATGATTACTCGAGTAGCTTTTAAGCCACTTCACTCAGAAAACCCTAATGTGTGTTTTGAAATACTCGAGCAGCAATTCGCGGTGACGGATATTACGGTCGAAGCAACTAAATATGCTCATGCGGTGGGAGCGCTCGATGCACTACTCCACGACACCTTTGCATATCTCATTACTAGCCCAAGGGGTAATACACTTTATTCTACTTACAAAACTGAGGTGATCCGGGTCCTCGGTGAATCAGTTCAAATGATGCTCACACCATTTGAAAACGACGTCTCTCTGTCAGTCCTGGCAGAACGTCCTGGCAGACTTCTGCTTCCTGCTCTACTAATTCATATTCAACTCTTTCGTTGGATAAAAAAACTTTCGGAATTAAAAAAAAACACTGTTATCGGAGATTGCGGAAAACTTTAATCAAAATTCTAGATTACGATCCAATTCAAATTCACGAAGTCCTAACAATTCTCGATCAAACTCTAAAACTCGCAATACACGGATAAACCCGCCAAATTCTCGAAATTCCTTCAATCCATTTTATGGTGAACCTTTAGCCGAGAATAATTTCATCTGTTAACCGATAACAATGTTTTAAAAAATAAGTAGTCATTCACCATTGGCGGTGTGCAATGACGTAACTAAAACTAACCGCCGTTTAATCTTCGAAATTTTTCTTCAGACTCATTTTAATTGATACAGGTGCAGATGTCTCGGTTTTGCCAGCTCGTTTCGTTCGCAATCCGTTGTTGACGTGTTGATGCCTATCATCGGTGGGGATTTTTTTACGGAAACTGGGTTGCTAGTTGATATGCAGAGACAAAGGTTCATAGACCCGTTAACCTCTCCGTATACAAATGGTACCCCTTCCTCCTGCGACATTATGGCTGTTTCTAGGATCGACAGGTCTCCAACAGATCCAGGAGTTTTCAACGTGATCTCAAAATTTGTAAATGTCATTCAAGGCAACAATTACATTTACTCACAAAATTGAAACGTACAGACCACCGGTTGCGTACAAACCACGACAACTAGCACCGGACAAATTCATCATTGCGAAGATAGAATTCGAAAACTTGATGACACTCAGGATTAGCCGACCTATTAGCAGTCCTTGGTCCAGTCCGTTACACTTAGTAGCTAAAAAGAATGGAGAGTGGAGACCATGTGGAGACTTTCGAGCACTAAATAAAGTCACGATTCCAGACAGAGATCCGATTCCACATCTCCAGGACTTTGCACAACAACTCGAGGGCTGCACTATATTCACAACGGTAGACCTTGTCCAGGCCTATCACTAGATTCCTATTGAACCGACTGACATTCCAAAAACAGCAATTTCGACGCCTTTTGGAATATTTCAATTTTGTAGAATGACTTTCAGCCATAAGAATGCATCACAGTCGTTCCAACGTCTTATGAAATCAGCACTATGCGGACTTGACTTCTGTTTTGTATATTTGAACGACCTGCTCATTGCCTCTCGAAATTAAGACGAATATCTTGAACGTATTAAAATTATTTTTACTAAATTAGAAGAACATGGTCTTGTAAACGTTAATGCTTTCTCGCAAAAACTGCAATTATCTTTTTAAGCCATTTGGTAACTGGACAAGGTATATAACTCTCGCATGAACGGATCCAAGTCATCAAAAATTTCGAACGACCACAGACTTTTAAACTCCTGAAACGGTAGGTATGATAAACTTTTATCGATGCTTCATTCCAGGTGCTACTGCAGACCAGGAATTGTTGAACGACTACCTAAAAGGTTACACTAAGAACAGTCGAGTTCCGATACAATGGTCAACTGAAGCTATCGAATCAGCACCTCCGGCCATCATGGTTGATGTTTCTGATACAGCAATCGGAGCGGTGGTTCAGCAGTTCATATCAGACACTTGGCAACCACTCGGGTTCTTTTCAGTACGTCTCAATGTTATTCGGGGATCAAACAATTTCGACATCTTCTCGAAGGTCGTATATTCACGCTTTACACCGATCATAAACCACTCGTCTACGCTTTTAATCAGAAACTCGAAAAAACATCTCCCCGTCAATTTCGACACTTATATTTCATTGGACAATAAACGACTGATATTCAGCACATCTCTGGACTGGATAACGTTGTCGCAGATGCTCTTTCACGTATTAATCAAATTTCCGAAAGTATTGATTTTATGCTATCATCGCAGATACTCGGACCAATGACGAAGAACTTCAAGAAATCTTCAGGAGTAACTAAAAATAATAAAAAATAATTTAATGCGATATTTCTACTACTACACTTAGGCCATTCATTCCCCTAAATTTCCGAAAGCAAGTTTTTGAGGCTTTTCATAATCTTTATCATCCTGGCATTCCATCAAATTTTTGACTCAGAATGTTATCGGGTCATCAATTAAAAAAGACGCTCAGAAGGTAGCTCAAAGACGTGTAGCTTGCCAAAAGGCTAAAGGCTTTCACTGCTAATAACTGCTGCAACCGTCGCTTTCGCTGTCTACTCGCATTGAATAGCCCACTTTGGTGTTCCAGAGTTCGTCGTCACGGACCAAGGCATGCAATTCGAATCACAACTTTTTCACAAACTGGATGACTTACCCGCTTTTGAGTGCAGGAGAACAACTAGTTACAATTCAAAATGTGATGGCATGATCGAGAGATGGCATCGTGTCGTCAAATTTTCCATTATGTGCTATGGGCACATTCGAACTGATTGGGCTAGTGTTCTTCCTTCAACCTTACTAGGAATAGGAACAACTTACAGTGACGAACTAAAAGCTACTCCAGTCGAACTTGTTTATGGATGTACTACTCGAGTACCTGGAACATTTTTAAATACTACGAATGACCAAATTTTACAATCGGACTTTATTACGAACGACACTTTGATTATAAGACGACAGTTTGATGAAATCCGACCTGTACGCGCTTCTCGACGTACTACGGACAAAATTTTCATTCGCAACGATCTGCTGACTTGCTCGCACGTTTTCTTACGGACTGATGCAGTACGCAGATCACTGCAATGACACGCCAAAATTTCTATCGACCGCAGTGAAGTTAAATTTTTAACAAGAGCTGACCTTGTTGGTTTTCTGAAATTTAAGCAGGAATAATGATATCAAAAATTGTAAGTTCAATTTTTCGATTTCGAAGGCTCTTTCAATAGAGACGCTCGAAATTTGTTGAGTTAATGCAGCCAAATGTAAGAATAGAACAGAACAACGTGTACAAAGCATAAAACTTTATTTTCAAAATCAGCGCATCGTTCACAAAACATTCCCCGCATTACGTGACTTTTATCCTACACAACCTTTCTTCCAAGTCAACTATTTGACGTTTGGTGGCCAAACTCGAGTCAACCGGTTCGATAAAAAATCAGCCAACACTCGCACGTCACCGAAACGCGAGGCCTCCTGTAAACGTCGCTGCTGCAGTGGATTTCTCGTCGTTCACAAGCAATTGGCCTTTTTTCGATTTTACCTTGGTGAGTTTCGCGTTGGAACTTGAGTGTGCACCCGTCACCCGTACAAAATCCAACTATCCCAGGAATTTAAGGTAAACGACTCTGGAGCATTTGAAAGTTGACCCAAATTTCGCCAAAAAAGCCATCTTTGGCAACGATAACCATTTTTGGATGATCAAAATATAAACAAGTAAAATTTTCAAATTTAGGGCGATACCAATACACACGAAATACGCCAGCACTGCAGCAAACTAGCATTGCCATAATCGCCAAAGGACGGCGACGTGAACTGGCCGCCGAGATCGTGCATTTTACAAAAGTAGGCTTCTTACTTTGTTGCTATCTTAAATCACAGGTATATGGAAATAAACGGCATACAATTGATACGCTCAAAGTCAACACGTAACGAACGCCATCCAGCAAATTCCACCAGATTCATGCAACAAAACCATAGAAAATTGGACCTTCAGAATACGTGCCACCAAGCAGAGCCGCGCCGAACATTTGAACATCCTTATTGAAAGATGCTTGGGTGTTGGTCACAGCATATTCACCCTCCTTTTTTCTCAGTCGAACTTGGTCATCTGTTTAAAAATTTTATTTGTGTTAGTACCTAAGAAATAATGATAGTGTTTAGGCCCAAAAATATTCTGCCAACAACTTTTGAGCACTTATTCAGAAGGACAAGTTTCACTATTATCCAATAAGTTTGGTCTTGTTTTACTTTTTGGATAAGTTGAGATAATTTCACATGAAGCTTAATGCTTTGAAATTTTTCAGTTGCATCAAAAAAAAACCAATTACATTCTGACATGAGCTTCTATTTAGTATTATATGCGGCTATAAAAATTTTTAACGACATTTTTAATGCCACAACTGCATATAAATAAACTGATTATGTGCAGCTAATCAGTAAATTCCTTATATAGAAAAATCCCAACAATGTTGTTCGCGTACATTGAACAGCAGATTACAGACGACTCCATAAGAAACATATTACAATTTAAATTCGGAAGATGGAACACACATTGACTCACCCAAACTTTCGTTATTAACACGTACGAGTAAGTTCCAACCATTCAGTATAGTCATAAGGCATTGAAAACAACTTAACACAACGACATCGTTAAGTACACGTAAAAGGTCATACAATTCATAAATCAGTATATCGGAATATGGTTTATCGCCGTCACGCAGCCCCATTGCAAATTATTAGGTGAAAGTGCTTTTTGCGATTTATTTGTATGTATGTGAAACCCCAAAACTAAATCAAACCCAACCACAATAAAAATTAATAATTTCATAAATTTTATATAATCGGGATAAGCTCGTGCATATTTGGAAAATATATGGAAAATGAAAATATTTCCCCCAACCAAAAATCTCATTGGAATGCAAATTTATGATTTTCGTTTCTTTTTTGTGTTGCGTACAAAATTCGATTTTCTTTAATTTTATCGTACTGCTACTGCTGTTGAGTCGTGTGTCGTTGTCTTGTGTTTAGACGATGTTTGCGGTATTAAGCACAATATTGAAGAAAATGTTACTAAAAAAAGAAAACTAAAAATGTATTTTCATATTTCCATGAAGCACCAACAAATTTAGTTTAATTAAATATTTTATTCGTGGATTGGAATGGATAATACACATGGCGTGGTTTGGTTACAGCACCCGAAATATATATTTGGCATGTACGGTAGATGTATAGCACTTTGCGCCTACACCAGTTCCTTTATGAAATCTTAATCACAAATTTTTTCGCAAAGAGTATATGTTAAAAAACATCAAAATGAATAAATTAAAAGTTTCTAATTTCCTCGAACTTCCACACCAACCAAATACTCTTAACTATGTATGTATGTACAGGAGGTGAAAATGGTGACGGGATGGTGGGAAGGTGCAACCGTAAAAAACTTTTGTATTTTTGGATGTGTATACCGCGAATTTTATAATTCTGTTGTGTGTCATTTTTTTCGGGGCGAAAGTAATTTGAGATGTTATACGAGCTTAATCCACTACTAATCCGGTTAAATTAGAGTACGATGTTATGCGTGTGAGATTTAAAAATCGTGTTTTTCGATAATACTATGGGCCTGCCAATTCCAGGAATTAATATAAATATAATACATTTTTTGGTATTTCTGCATCGGGTTGGGGTCGTTTGCCCGCTTTTCAAAATCCCGAAAACAAAATCCTTCAACCAAAATTTCGCTTTTCGAAAATCTCGATTATCAAAAGCCCAGTTTTTTACGAATTCGGGGTTCCCGCAGACGTGGACTAAAACAATTTTAAAGGTTTTTGTATAAACTTTCCTCAGTACATTGCCAGTACAATGTAGTAAATGCATAGTTGTTGGTCTCAAGAAATTTTGAGGTTCCATTCAATAAGAAGAAGAAATAGCCTATTTTAATAAGGCAATGCCAAATTCTATAAATGCTTCCAAAATTCAGGTTAGGATCTTAATCTAGACCGCGATATATCAAATATGACCAGTATCGGTTCAAGAATGGCCAAGTTCCATCCAACATGGCCAAAATCCAGAACTTCAGCCAAAACTGTTGTAAGAATCTCAATCCAGCTCTACAACCTAAATTGGACCATGATTGGTTAAGAAATGGACAAGTTCGTTTTAGAATGGTCTATTTCCAGAACTTTACGTTCACTCCACGTTCTAAACCATTATAATTTGGCTATAATTTGTTAAGAAGTGGCCTAGTTACATTCAGCATGACCGACCAATTATGCATACCAAATTTAACAGTTATTAGTTAAGGAATGGACAAGTTCCATTGAGCATGGCCAGATTCCAACATTTTCTTAAAGTTTGTATTAAAATGTATTCACATTTCATAATTTGGCCAAGACCAATCAAGTTAAAATTTCTTGAAAAAATCGTTTTTAAGATTTCAACGTAATCGGGATTTTAAAACGCGGGATTTTCAAAAGCGGCATTTTGAAAAGTGGAATATTGAAAAACGGGATTTTGAAAGCGTGATTTTTAAAATGTCGGAATTTTGATAATTCGGGATTTTATAATTCGGGCTTTCATTCCGACACCGTACCGCATCATGTACACTGTCACAGGTGGAATAAACAGTCCCACACGTTTAAGTTGGAGTACGGGATTCACAGCCTCCACGGAGTATTCATAAATGGATACGGGCGTACTCTGGGCAATGTTCTGCAGAACGAATGGTCGAACCCCATCCCTTCGTAGTAGTGAATCAGAATAGCTATAATTAGTCAATCAAAACTATGCAATGGTACTAACAAAAGGAAGTAATACCCCAGGTGGTACAGGTGGTACATTCTCTGTGGAGACTGGCCCAATGGATTCTGGGGAGGGCCATCTATTGCATTATCAGGGAACATCAAATCTGTTCCAGAGAAGATCAAATTTACAAAGATCACCGATAAAGAAAAATAGAAGCAACTCGGTAGCTGACCAAGCCGATGCTTTTTCTAACGTTTTAACTAGATGTACTGGACAAACATTACATGAAATAAGTGATGCCGCCGGAAATTTTACTTTGCAAATAGTCGAATCTAGTAGAACAACTATTGACCTAGAAAAGGAGAATATGACTCTCTTGGCGAGACTAGAGCATATGGAGCAATTATTTGCCAAGCTAAGTGAAGAAACGGAGTATCTAAAGCGAGAAAATGAAAACCTAAAATTGAACCAAACTCATCTATTCCACTGATGAAGATGAATTACAAAGGGAGATGTACTGGATCCTAAATAAGAAAAAACAGTCCAAGAAGAGTAAGAAAAGAAAACCTGAATCGCCACCTGAGGCTGAGCAATTAAATGGTAGGGGACACACTAGTCCAGATTCAAACGATGTTCTACCCAAAGCCAAACAACCAAAAGGTAGTAAATCTACCAAGAAAATTGCACCAAATTTGCAACCGAAAGAAAAATCACCCCCACCAATAAATATTGTGGGTGTAACCAGTTACCCAGAAATTCAGTCACTGATGAAATCGGTTACTGACAAAGACTATAAGGTAACAGCACATAACAATGACGTTTGGAAAATTAATACTCTGGACTCAGATACTTATAGAACCTTATCTATGAAATTGAATGCTGGAAAGTATCAGTGGTTAACTTACGAGAAAAACAGGCCCGACCTATAAAATGCATGGCAAGAGGTTTGCATCACACTTGCTCAAGCACTAAAATACTAGATGCTGTGAATATTGTTAAAAAATAGAGAACAGAAATCCAGGAAGGAAACCAAATTATCAGTAAAAGGGGACTCCCTCTTTTTATGCCAGTATTTGACAACAAAGAGAATGTTCAAAACATTTATGGAATAAAATGAATTCTTCACATGGAGGTGAAAATTGAACCAATGAGGAGAACCACAAGACATATACGAGTATCCCAATGCAAGAAATGTCAGGCGTTTAATCACACCCAAAGATATTGCGGCCGGGATCCATGTTGTGTAAAATGCTCAGGGAGAGAGCCAAGTGAGATTGCTAAACAACTACAAAAATTAAGAGATAAAACAAGAAAACCACGAAAATCGAAGGGTTCAAATGTCAAATCAGATGGATCAAAACCCACAACCAAGCAACACAGGGCAAAGAAATTCACTTGTCCAGGTAGTGAAACGTTTGGGTTCAATCAAACATATGGGCTCCGAAAATAACCAAATTATGGAAAACATTATGAACAGCATTGCAGCTATTACAAAGCGGCTAGATGACCAAAGTAATCTGAACATGATACTTGGTCAACTGAAGAAAATGCAACTCCCTCAACGCAATCCAACAAAAAATGGTAAGTAAGAACACAAATTTCAAAATAGCAATCTGGAATGCGTATGGAATTATGCAACATATTCCAGAAATATAAATATTTTTAAATTGAGAAAAATCGACATTTTGGGGTTATAACTTATATCACTCCATTCATCTAGCGGAAAGAGCAAGAGGTGGTTCGGCATTACTAATAAAAGATAATATAAAACGCCATTTAGAATCAAATATCGAAGAAGAAACAATGCAAGTCACTACTGTAAGGATCCAAATTAAACACAGACAGCTTACTGTCTCTGCATTATATTGTTCTCCCCGGCATAACTTGAAAAGGGAGGACTACCTTAAACTATTTAAATCGCTTGGACGTGATGTTATTATTGAAGGTGACTTTAATGCGAAAAACACCTATTGGGGGTCTAGACCTACGACGTCAAAAGGTAAAGAATTGCTTCAAGCAGGGCGGACATCAAAATGTGAATTTTACTCATGTGCGGTTCCCTAACATACTGGCCCAGTGACGGAACCAGACTTTTATGTAGCAAGAAGTATATCCCAGAACTACATTCACATTAAAGACAGTAATTATCTAGTATCGGATCATTCCCCGGTTATCATGACAGTCCGTGAAATGGTGCACCCAGATTAGCAAATTCAAAAACAAACGGGATTTCTTTCGTGAAGTAATGGTGGAAAAAATCAATCTTCAGGTACCGATAAGAAATCCCCACCAGTTGGAAGATGCATTAGAGCAACTCAATGAAACAATTCACTATGTTGCTTTGGCAAGTACCCCCATTATACAAAATAAAAAGAAGCGTAACATATCCTACCCAATGGAAGTTAGAAACTTGGTAAAAGAAGAACGACGGACATGTAAAACCTGGCAAATGGCTAGAACACCGGAGAACAAAACAATTCTTAACAATTTAGGTGACAGTCTCAAATCTCTTCTTAAATAAGTTAAAAATGCATCAATCAACAGATACCTAGTTAGCCTAACCGATGAAAAAAACTCTGATTATTCTCTGTGGAAGGCGACGAAAGGACTCGCAAGACACAAAATGCAAGTGCCTCCACTTAAAAAGGAGGATGGAACCTGAGCAAGAGGTCCTAAAGAGAAGGCTGATCTGTTTGCAGAGTATCTCGAGGATAGCTTCCAACCACTACCAAGACAAACGGCCAATGAAAATATAATGGCAATCTACAAGCTAGATGATTTTGATATATGCCCAGTAACTCTCAAAGAATTAAAAGAAGAAGTAAAAAGCAACATGAATGTTAATAAATCCCCAGGATATGACTTGATTACTTGCCAAATAATCAAGGCTCTACCAGGTAAAGGATTTCGTAAGCTATTACACATAAGCAATGCAAGCTTTCGGTTAAAATATGTTCCGTGGCAATGGAAAGTAGCAGAAGTAATCATGATAGCAAAACCTGATAACCACCTAACGATAAAAAATCATACAGGCCAATTTCATTGCTGCCAATTTTTGACATAACCCTGAAAAATTATTACTAAACAGACTTAAACCAATAATTGAGGACCGACAACTAATTCCTCCACATCAATTTGGATTCAGGGAAAAGCACTCCACAATTGAACAGGTGCATAGAATTGCCAACATTATTGAAAGAACGTTAGAACGTAAAAAAGTATGCTCCAGCATATTTCTGGACGTCGCCCAAGCATTCGGCAAGGTCTGGCACAGTGGACTGAAATTCATGCTGCATTGAGATCTGCTGAGGCAATTCTATGCCATACTAAGATCTTATTTATCCAATAGAGTTTTTCGTGTGAAATATGAGGATGAATACTCCGAACTAAAAAAAATCTCTGCCGGTGTCCCACAGGGGACCAATCTTGTATTTATTATATATAGGGTTTTTCAATAAGAGCACTTCAACTTTTTTTTGAATAAAACACAAACTGTTCGACTTTTGAACTAACTTTTTTTAATTAACGAATTTGAACATATACATTTAAGTATGAAACTCGATTTCTTTTGCATGACCACCGCGTGCACGTTTTACGAAGTCCAATCTTTGAACCCAATTTTCGACCACTCTTTCGCATAAATCGGCCGAAATTCCAGCATTTTCACGATCTATATTGGCTCTGAGCTCTTGCAACGTCGCCGGCTTATTGGCATAGACCAATGACTTCACATAACCCCAAAGAAAATAATCTAGAGGTGTCAAATCACACGAGCGTGGCAGCCACTGGACGGGCCCATTTCGCGAAAAAACACGCTTATCGAACTTAGTCTTCAACAACGCGATTGTATCGTGTGCTGTGTGGCATGTGGCCCCGTCGTTAAACCACATGTCGTCCAAGTCCATTCCATTACAGAAACCCTGGAAAGCCAAGGAAAACCCTATTATGTGGAAAACAGTTGACCATAATACCCTAATACGAAAATCCACTATACAGTGCCCTTCTGGCAAGTGGTAGAGATTACTGAAATTTTGATTATAAAATCATATTAAAAATTATAAAAATATATTTGGCACATGATTTCAAGCCATTTAATAAAATTCTATGAAAACAAACCCAATTTATAAATCCCCATATGATGATGTCAATCAAATTTTGTAAATATAATTTACAGCACAACAAAACAGTTTGCAGCCTTTCAATATGCTCATATACAACCAGAATCATATCAATAAATCCATGCCGTATACGTAATATGAAACTCGAATCCTGCAACCACCCCCCCCCCCCCCATAACCTAACCACGTAAAACCAACACACACCTCCAATGTAGAAAATTACTTACCATTTCTAATTTTCTAGCTGTGAAACGTATTTATTTTCTGTTAAAGGAGCTTTAAGAAAAATTAAATTGGAAAATCGCAAAATTGTGAGTGAAAACTTTGAAAATCAGCTCAAACAAAACCAGAGTAACATGTACTGTATAAAACGCGCGCAAAAACAAACGAAAATTTTCTTGGAAAATCTTTTTCAATTTCTTTTGATTTTATTTGTATGAATTCATCTAGCACGAAAAAAATGCTCCTCCTTGTCAAAAACGTATTACGCTCCATACACGCCATCCAGCCGAGAAAATAGACAATTTCGTGTTCTTATAACGGTTGATTAATAATTTTCTGTTGTTATTAATACGACGAACCGAAAACCGTTTCAAGATTAAGGTAAAAGAATGAGGGCTTAATACTTATACAGACGAATTTGTTTACAGATGAGAAACACCAATCGATCTTATCTACGAGTATATTAGGGCTTCTTATTTTAGCTACGTGATGTATTTACGAGAGAATCTGATTTCCGTGAATTTTTTTTTTTTTGTTGTACTACACAAGAAGATGAACAGAAGCTAATGAGAAACAAAACGGGATAAGTTTTTAATTTAATATGTTATTATAAAATTAAAATGGAAGCTATGTATGTATATGTATACCACCCACTTGGGTAAAATTTCTTTCCAGCTTAATAATGCATAATATTTAGTAGTATAAGTTGGTTTTCGTGGCAGATTATGGTATACTACATAACAATAATCCTTAACACTTAATTCTCCAGTTTCATTTCAATGTTACGCTATTCGATGATAGATGTCATGTTTAACATATTCAATTTTTGATTTTATTTTGAGCTTTTAATTAATCGTACATTACTGAAATTAACTAAAAATACCCTTGACCTTGGTCATTTGGACTAATACGGCGGACTAATCGATGGCCATTCGGACTAATACGTTAATGTGGTGACATCTTGTAACAGCCTTGAAGTCGTCCACATTGACGAAAAAAAATATTAACGTAATTTTATAAATTGTGATTCCAGAGTATGCCATCATTCTGCCGCTAGCTCAACGGTCGAGGTAATATTGGTCGTGAATGTTTACTCTGGCTCAAAATAACAACTCGAATGGCGAATGAATTTGAGTTTGTATGGCTTACTATTTGTATTTTTTGTAAAACAGTGGAGCAAAACCGGTAAAATTGTGGTTGTTTCCCATATAAAATATCACTACCGTCTACAATTTTCAAGCACGCAACGATGGACATTCTGCATGAACGATTTGACCATTACTCAAATTCACTGAAAATTGAACCACTCGGATCCATGCCATCGTGAGAAGCCGTGGCGAACATTTGAACGATGTTACATTCCATAAATAATGGCATACATGGGCCTTTCAATACGCATACATGGGTCTTTCAATAACTCAGGACTCACTTTCCAAAGAATTGATAACTGGAAAATTACGTTCAATGGCGACTCCCGGGAGTTAGTGGTAGAGAGATTTCTGTTTCGCGTGGAACACCAGGCTTCTACTAACGGAATTGTACACCGGCCAACATGATCGAAGGTTTCTAAGACAGAAGGACCGAGCACGATATCAGAAGAAGTTTAGAGTTCAGTAAGCTGAAACCGCATAAGTGAATTTTTTCATATTGTAAAATGTATGATATGTGGAACCGCACTGGATACGTACACGAAAAATTATTCGTGTGTATCTATGTGTCTTGAGGTGGATTGGATGAATTAAAACAAATCACAGATCCAGTAAATGAATTAAGCTATCGGTCACGAAGGGAATATTCACCGGGCCAATCAAGAACTTCTATTCCCCTGGACTAATACCGGATGCTTGCAAATTTGTTGAAATACGTAGACATCGGTTATATGTACATCGATTGTGCGCGAAAATATTCTAAATGTTTCAGATATTCGGGAAACTTCCATACGAGGGTTGTTGAAAATTCAACACTCTCCACTCCTCCACAACAAGCAAGAATGTAAACAACGATCATACGATCAAAACGATCTTCACTATCTTTCTCCTCACACCTGCACTCCCGTTCACTCTCAGTACCAGCTAAAAACCCTTTCTCTCGAAAATTTATCCGAGTCCTTAATTATTCCGGGCAAAGGCGTACTCTTCGCGATATTATTCCCAGACGGGTCTTGCGACGAAACCCGCCTGGAAATTAATAGGACATTTTTCTTATCATTGGTTGAATGTGTCTTATAAGTGCTTCGTAAAGTGCGAGCTTACATGACTTTGAAGCATATTTTAATCGCAAAAACCTTTACTGCGTGTAAAGGCTCGAGGTTCTCGAGGGACCGAGATATTTGAAGTCTTCCACGTTGTCAAAATTATGATTTTCTGTTTCGAGATTTACCATATGCATACTCTTTGTTGTTGCAGTCACAACAAGCACGATATCATCTGCATATCCAAGAATTTGACTTGACTTATAGAATATACAGAAGGCTTATTCAATGCAGCATTTTCATACAACGTGCTCGAGCATCATATTAAACAGCATAGGCGCGGGCGCATCTCCCTAGCACACACCTGATTTTATCTCGAAGGGATTGAAAGTCTATATTGAGGGTGGTGTTGATTAGTGGTTAGGTTGTGCTCCCTCAATTCAACAGTTTACAGCAAATACTGAAAGTCTATATCTTTCCAAATCGCAAACAAAAACATTTAAAGAGTTCCTTTCATTTAACGGGTTAGAATTGGGGTTCTAACCAACATCTCAACGCATCATATTGACGTGGGAGATACGAAACCCACAAAACAGCTTCATTTCGCCGTATCCCCTGCAATCCAAAAAACTTTATACGGTGAATTAGACAGAATGCTGGATCTCGAGAATGGAAACATACCATAAATATATAAGCCGGTACCGCACCCCCAATAAACAAGATACTAATGTTTATAAGGCTTAGAATGGAATTTTTCATTGACAATGACTGCTTTCGAATGGCAAACCACCTGCAAAAAAATAGATCATTTTAACATATGCAAGGTAACTCAATCCACTTAGGAGAATGAAGTTGAAAGCATAAAACTATTGCAAGATAGTCGAAAGGACAAGCTCCGACACATGGTCGTGACTTGGTAAAATCAATAAAGAATTCCTTACCCTCAACGGTCGGCAATTCCGAAATATTTCTTTAAAAGTTAACCACACATTTTCATTGCAATTTGCCGGATTTCGATTTTTATTTAGCTAGGATATTAATAAGAATTAGAAGTCGTAGCCGAAAAGTGTTAACCGAAAATCAAATAGTCGATAATGCAGAATATGGATTGGGTATTTTGTATATCCTGAAATTCTGTTTTCTGTTCTGTTTAAAGCGTCGTTTCCGACTTAGAGTGTAGGTGCCTTCGAATGCAGTTGAAATAAAATCGGGATTGTTGACAAATTTCAGAAGTCCTTATTAAAATCTTTTCAGATTACCAACCGCTAGCTCATTCGCAATTGCTTTTAAATATATTTTTTCATGAATAATTGGTAGTACTTGCGCATAGTATCATTGCTAGGTGGTTGAATGTAGAACCGCTTGATATTTATGTCCCAAAAACAGAATCATGTTTGTGGATTTTGAACTATTGAATAATGTAATCTTGTGAATTATTAATATTTCGAGATAAAACAAACCAATAAGTAACTATCCGATGTGCTAAGCACTAATGAATAGTTACTTGGTCCTAATTGACTCGTAATTAACTAATTCGAAATTGCCTAACTAGGTTTGTGTTACATAGTGAGGTCGATTATTGTTACTCAATATTTAACTTAAATCGAGTCCAAAATGTAGGATTTGAGTTATCTACACTGTATTACCCAATAAGCATGCGAGCGCGGGAAGCTCAACTAGCATTGATTCTCGTGATTATAGTCTGCATTATCAACGTCATTAGATTCGTGGGATCTGCAATATCGATATAGTTCGGCTCACTTTCACAAAAAACCAAGTTAGTCAATAATTTCCAGCCCAAAGTAAAAACCTAGACACATAATGCTATGATAGTGCCTTTGCTACCTAACCCGAAAATATAAAATGTGATATAATTTATTGATACGTCATTCAGGCGAAAGTTAACAACCAAATATTTCAGCTAAAAGTAATACTTTTGGCCAATCTCTATCGATGTAACAATTTAGATTTGCTCCACGTGAACTCCCTGAATAAGCTAATCCGGTTAGAAAATTAAATTTATTATGCGCTTCCACAAGATGTTTCAGAGAAATTCCTAGTACGCAGATGAAGTGAAATGAAATTTTATATATAAAACTGAAAGAAGCGAAAACGAATATTTAAATTTCACTGCTGAATTTCATTTTGCGATACACAATTTAGCCAGTGGTGGCATTGGTATTTTTGTATTAGATTATAGATGACTCTGTTTAACTCTACACTAGTACGATTAATGTAAGCTAAATTTTGACATTTCATCGGTTATTTTTATTTGTGGTTGTGTTATGTTTCGAATATTCTATTGAATAGTTTCAAACTATATATTTAAAAAAATATTAATTCAACATGAAGTTATCTGCTTTAAAATTTTATGAAAATCGGCAAACTAATTACCGATTAACACACCGATTAACACCCTATTAAGTTAGATGAAAGGTTCCAACCGAAAAATGGTAATGCAGATAGTGTCTTTGCTGTCCCAGCCGAAAAAATATTTTGTAGTCGAAAGTTATATTACTTGCTATACCTAGTTCTACTATCACCTCTAAATAATCAGACTACAGCAAAAAATTTGTCAGGAGCTATTAAATTTTACAAGATTGGTCGAAATCCTATGACATGTACTAGGTTGCTCAGTAAGTTTTCTCGTTCGATAAGAGAAAGGTATTACTTTCTTATGAGCACGTGTGAAGTTTCATATAGATCTGTCAACTTATTCGTATATTAACAGCTGTTCAAAGTTGACGTGTCACAGCATTTTTTTACAATGGAAAAAATTGAATATCGTGAAGTGATAAACTTCTTATTTTTGGAAGGTGTATCACCAAAACAAATTCATGGACGATTCTTATAAGTGTATAAGGCTCTTCACCTTCAATTAGAACAGTAAAAAGATGGGTTGCTGAATTTAAACAAAGCCGATGATCCACGTGAAGGACGTCCAAAAAGTGTGTCAACACCAGAAATCGTAGCAAAAATACAGCATATGAGCCGAGAGAGATTTAGTAGATTCCTAGGTCGTCGATCTCCTTAGGCAGTGTGAGCAATATTTTGACTGAAGTTTTGCGTTTCAGAAAGCTGTGTGCACAATGAGTGCGGCATTCGCAAACAATGGAACAAAAACTCATTCGAGTCTGACTTTCTTAGCAACATTTTAGAACGTTTTAGAACGAGCAAAAAGAATTTTGAGCGTCGTTTCATAACTATGGATGATATTTGGGTCTACCATCATGATCCAGAAATCGGCCAAGATGGTGTTAGCATCAGTTTCTTGGGATGCATAAGGAATTTTGTTCGTGGATTAAGTCCAAACTGGTAAAACAATAAACTCAGATTATGATTATTAGCTTTTGGACCAGCTGGATGTAAAAATTCATGAGAAAAGATCTGGTTTACAGAAGCAAAAAATAATTTTTCATCAAAACAACGCACCCTCTCACAGAGTTCAAAAAACCTTGGTGAAAATCAGTGAATTAATGTTCGAATTGTTACAACATCCACTCTATTCGCCAGATTTAGCTCCCTCTGACTTCTGGCGGTTCTCACATCTAAAAAAATGCATGCGTCGGAAACGATTTTCATCGAATGAAGAAGTAATAGCAGCCGTGGAAGCGTGTTTCGACAGCCTTCCAGATTCACACTTCGGGGATGGAATCCATAAATTAGAAAATCACTGGAACAAGCGTATTGAAGTTCAGGGAGGTTATACTGAATAATAAAATGCATTTCAAATCATAAAATCGTGTTTTTCTTTTCAAAACTAAATTAATAAAAAATTTTGTAACTTTTGAGTTACCCACATTTCCATCGAGCCTTGTTGATAGCCGAAATGGCCATTAGGTAGTTCATATTCCTGGCTTTACCTAGAGTTTAAATTAAAAGGACTGAATTGATTAAGCACTGCCAAGCAATGGACTTTGCTATTCGAATATCGAAAATAACTTAAAAATTTCTACATAACATAACATGGAATGGATGTGTCACAAATGTCAAAACAATTACCGTTTTGACCGCCATAAAACCATCAATTTAGTCTAGAGTTTTTCTATAATATCGAAAAATTCGTCGTGCTCTTAAACAACTGCTCTATAACAGGCCATTAACGGAATGTATTCTACTCGATACTTGGTCTATTAATCAGCTCTAGTTTTGTAAGGGGATTTAAGAGAACCGTGCTGCTAATTTCAAATAAACCAAAAGATAAATTCCGATTCGTTAATTTACACTTTTTATAGCTTTTGTGTCCACAATATGCACGGATACTAATAGAGTTCTTCCCAATATTCGATTTAACATTAATTTGGCAACTGGTTCGGTTAGTAAATAGGTTTTATGTTATATTAGGATATGCCTCGGAATCTAAACTACTTTCTCGAGAATTATAAATGGTCATCCAGGTTTTCTAGAAAAGTACCTCTCTTGAAAATTTCCGATGCAGCGAGACATACCAGGCCTAACACCTCTGGATATTAAAAAAAACTCGATACCATACTGACCCAAACCATCATAGCTCTGTTAACAACATGCAAATCGGTTTGAAATTTAAACTAGAGCTAGTTAATACGGCCCCGTGTCGAATATAATACATTCCATTACTGGCCTCCGATTTATCTGGACAAACCAAGCGGATGTTTTTCATCACGTTATAAAACTAAAGCTTATCAATACGACTCAGTGTTGCATAGAATTCTTTCAGTTAATGACCGTTTATTGAGCATGGATCTTAGAGAACAATGAATAGCTCTTCGGTATTTTAGAAGATACTGCATTGACTAAAAACTAAAACCATCAAACTATTCTAAAGCGAAAATTGTTTTGGCATTTGTGCCAACGAGTATCAACGAGCTGACCCTACACAGTGCTAAATAAATTCAGCCTTTTAAATTTATACTTTTATTATTTTTACATAATTTTTAATTTTGTTTTTAATATTTTAATATTTAAAATTTGAATTCCATTTATCGGGGGGTAGCTTCCGATGATTTTTTTTTATTTTTCTGGGATTAAATTCTTGGTAACTTCGTTGCCCTAATCGTGTTGAATTTACCGAATATTTTATATGTAAGCTACTACGACTACTACGACATCTTAAGTTCAGAAACGCAAATTTATAAAAGATTCAAAATTTATTTTTACTGATTTTTATTTAACGAAAGATAGGACGGACAGTACACGGAGCGGAATAAACTCCTCCTCTACTTAATTATTTTCGTAATTACTGCAAAATGCTGGCAGGTCAGTGGCGACAGAGCGGATTGAGCTCTGCCTCTACTTAATCGGCTGGCTATTGAAATGGATCTTCTTTCCCGTCATTTTTGAGCTAATATATCTTATAAACCTCTAGTCAGTTGGTCACTAGTGTGTTCAAAACTGACAAAATAAAAATGGGTATTAAGTTAGCTGATGTGAATAAATAAAATGTGTGAGCCAATTTAACGAAGGTTTTATTGCAAACTACATTACCGACAATTTTATTTTACTACTTTAGATTGATATTTTTGTTGGAGAATTTTGGCTAACTGGTGAGTAGTTTTTATTTTACAATACCGTGAACATTTCCGTGGCTGCGACAGTCGAGATTTACATTTACCAATTATTTCAAAATAATTATACAAACATTTCTGAAAAAAAATAATTTCCCTATTAAACGAAAATTCCAGAAATTGGTACCAAAAGCACAAATGTTTTCATGATTGCTTATGTTTTTGTACAGGTATGCCGTTACCAAAAAAATATTAAATCTAATTTTCCAGGAATTTTATTTTGTGCACAACTAAAAAAATGTAAACGACTTTTTTACCAGGGATTGAGTTATTGACAAACAAAAAATGGGGCTAAACAAAAACAATTTATTTTGGTGTACCGTAGGATTTGTGTGTGGACTGGATGGTATCTATATACCAGCCAACCTGTAACTATATAAAATTATGCTATTTATAGGCTCGAACGATAATTGCTAATTTTACGATTTCTAAAAATATCACAGCTTTGGTTATTTTAGTGCGCTATTTGCTAAATTGTGGGTTGGTATTTTGATTGTTATTTTAATATCAATGCGATGTTTTCTTGTTGACCGTAAAAAGTTCCCAAAAAGTCAAAACACTCATGATTATATTTCGATAATCAAACTGAATTTAGATTTTGGGTTGGTGTCAAAATATGTAACGTGAGCATTTATTTACTTTATACGTATATCGGTTTTTCTAAATTACGCCATCTACGGTGAAAATAATAATCTCTTAATTTTTTTTTTGTTAACAGATAAAACCGTAATTATGATGTTATTAAACTTAATTTATTTTGCTTCCATGTCACAAATCTGCCATCGCCTCCGCCACCTAAAAAAGTGATAAATTTTTTGCTTGCTTTGTGAATTGACTCATAATCTTCTCAACTGAACTTTCGTTTTTTTTTATTTGTCGGTTGTTGTTCCTCCATCCACCCCAACTTAACCAATTCAAACGTGAACGTACAGCAGAACAAATTCGAAAGTACATGATTTTCGTTTCATTTCCCAAATTTCCTATACTTAACACAGTTCATTGTATTCCTCATCAAAAACAAAATCGGGAGGGGTGAGATGTTGTTTGAGGGATGTCGGGTAGTGCGAGGAAAATTCAATAGAATTAGACAAAATAAGTAAATATAAATAAAAGAATTTTGGAAAAATAAATAAATTGATTTTAATTATTGGCAAATAAAATAATAAAAATATTTTTTCCAGTTCACAAATTAATTTTGAAAATTCAGAAAAATTACTTTTCAACTAATACATAATTGAATAAAATATCCCATTTTTGTACCTAACAAAGTGATGATGGAAATGAGTTAAGATTTTTGGTGTTCAAGACACCAGTAAAATAATAAGTTTAGGAATCTAAGTATATAGAAAACACTTAGCTGGATTCGAGGAAAAGTTTCAATCTCTTTCTTGGTTTTTACTTTTAATGTATTTTTTGCCCAGTAGCACGGTCTATACATCATCCATGTATATACCACCGTCCCAGTACAAAAGGTTAAACAACTCGAGTTTTCGATGACTAGAAATTTTTTATTAGTATTTCGTTGGAAAATTAATTTTTTATATTTTCATGTAGATATTTATACGACAACGATGCGAGAGATGTAAAATAAGAAGAAATTTTGACTTTATTTTGGTATGTTCGCAGTCTTATGGCATAAGGTAAATAAAGGTACACAGCAGATACGCAGGGTTTAAAGATATTAAAGATGTCATTTGATTGTCATAAATATAATTATCCTCAAAGTCATAAAAGGAGTCGTTAGTTGTTAAATTTGTATTCGAGATATTATTTTATGACACCTCGTATGTTTACGTTCTTGCAATTTTCATTTCATCATGTTGATTTTACATTTCTAACATTACAATTCTATATAGTGTTTTGTTTTGTTACCTTAGAAAACATCTTGAAAAATTCTGTGAATTCGCTAATTTTCCAAAATGCTTTTTCTAGCAGGCTGTCATTACATAACACGAGACATGTATTAGGTGCGCAAGTAGAAACTCGACTCTGAAGTTGGTTGCATTAAAATACACTTGAACGCACCCAAATTGTCCGCCATTTTGAATAAATTTAGCTTAGTCATTGCTGTTTTTAAGACATAAGTTTCAGTCATTTACAAGCTGTCGTTCTGACAAATGACAAAAAAAAAATGCTGCTCAAGCTATGGAATTGATTAGTTCGACTTTGAGTGAAGATTCTGTGAGTCACTCAACAGTAAAAAGTGGTTTGCAGGATTTCGTGATGACAATTTTAATCTTGTACAGTAAAACAATTTGAAGACGAAGAACTTAAAGTTTTACTGGATGCGAATCCGTGGCAAATAGAGCTTGCAGAACAGATAGGAGCTATTCACCAAGCAATATCACTTCGATTAATGGAATTATTTGCCGGAATGGGATCATTTACTACGAGCTTCTGGCACCTGGTCAAACTATTACAGTTGAACGTAACGGCCCAATTGATCAACTTAAGTGATTCTCTGGAGGAAAAAAGTCCAGTCGTATGCTCCAGACTTGCCTCCCTTTGATTACCACTGACACAGATCGATGTCATCATATTTGAAAGACCAGTGGTTCACGAAAAGTGAAGATGTGCAAAAATGACTCGATCACTAACTTGCTTCGAAACCACAAAGTTTCTGTCGCGAAGGCATTCATCATCTACCTGATAAATGGCAAAAGACCGCATTTAACAATTATATTTTCAATAAAGTTGGATTTGACCAAAAAAAATCAGAGATTCTTCCAAAAATCACTTAACAGTGTATTACCATTACCAAATTATTATTACCGTCGAAATGGGCACTCGACGAAGTTAAAAATGAATGCTGGTATGTGTGTTCCGTATGCGTTCCTATACCATTCATCCGATTGCGCTGAAACTTTGGTGAGTTGTTGTGTGCATGCCCGCGAAAGTATCAGAGTTGGTACAACCAGGGCTGGACCCGGTACAAATTTGCCTAAAATTTAATTGTTTCCACGGTAATGAGTTTAGGAGTGACACGCTTGAATATAAGAGGTCCGCCCCTCTTGAAACAAGGAAACCCTTCATATAAGTTTCCACACCTTTCATCCAATCGGATTTTAATTTTGCAAAAGTATTTATATCAAAATGAGAAGGTTCACGTAATATTTTTGAAGAGGTTGGTCCTTCAGCCTAGGTGCTCCCCACCCATACAATTTTTTCCCATAAATGGAGGTTTGTTCCGAAAGGGGTTTACAGCCGCTCAACCGATCGTCATGAAATTTTCCCCGTGTATTAGTTGCAGCAAGGCGCTAGATTCGACCAGCAAGGTAAGTAGCAAAAGGCACCGTTGGGGGAATAACGAACGGAACAAAACGATTAGCTTGTGGACTTACATAAACAGCAGAGCCTACAGAATGACAAACTCGATAAAATCCAGCATACTTAAAATCTTCAAACTAAAGAGCTTAGGGGAGAAATGAAGTCCCTCGAAGAAAAACTCGATGTCCAGCTGAAGGAATTTGAAGGACAAATTAGACAGGAGTTTAAAAATAAAATTAAGCAAGTGGAGGCCAGTCTTCAAACACATACTTCGTAAAGTATTGGAGATGGCCAGCTAAATAAAACATTTTCGAACGAACCAGTTGCTGGAACCTCAAGGGAAATTCTAAAGCCTCCAACATTCGACGACGAAATTTCAAGCAGCAATACAGCACAATTGTTGGGGCGCAGAGGAGCATCAGATATCTTGCAAACCGTATCCGCAACAAAAAGGAGTTAAGAGCGGGTCATAACAGAGTTGGAGCTAAGATACGGCCAGCAAGACCTGAAAAGAGAAGTAACAAAATTATTGCGTCAAGCTTATGGCAATGCACTTGCAGATGTGATGAACGGAGTAACAATGGATGCGTTTATTAGTGCTGTTAAGGAGAACCTTCTGGAATTTCATTTAAAAACGAATACTAGAGGCAAAACCTTGAATGAATTATTGGCGCTGCAGTTAGAATATGAGGCAGCTAGAGCAAGTTTAGCCACTGACACAGTAAATTTGCGCAAGCTGGATTACGAGGATATGGCGGAGACAAGGGCTATAATACGAGAGGAGTTAAGGCAACTGACACTGAGCAAGTGGTGAGACAGATGACATCAAAAGTTAAAGAATTCAAGAATTTAGGTCACTGAGTGTACGCAACGATGGAATGGTTGTTTTGCGCGGCAGCCTGATTCCCGAGATAAACAACATGAAATCTGGCGAGAGGAACAGACACCGGGAATAAATAAAACCACAGGCAGTTCAAGAATCAAAAAAGACAAAAGGCAAATGTTTAGTTCAAAACCGAAAAGAGGACGGCTTGAAGAGGATGCAGTGCCAAAGAAATTGATGGGCAGATTGGTTTATTAAATGGAGCAAACATCATCCTCGGGAGAGACCCAGCAGAAGATTCCAGTACGATTATAGAGAGTGATCCAGAAGGCGCTACAGGGCGTGCAAAGGTGGCACGCATTGGCGTTGAGAGGAAGGTGTGCTGAAAGCGTTCAGAGAGCCGCGAAGCGACTGGTTTGTCAAGCAGTAAAAGGCCGCAAATTCAGAAAGCCTAAGAGGAGGATGTAAAGAAGTGCAGAACAATAAACTAAAGCGATACGACATTGGATGTGTCCATTCGGGACGAACAGATTTAAGGTGGGGTAGTGTTACGTATTCTACTCTACTCAAGTATATCACTTAGTGGACAAGTGGTTAAGTTATACACCACCTAGGTTCAATCCTAGACAGAATTCATAATTATATTGAGGCGATCATTATTCTTCACATCAACGATGTAGTCGTCGGATCGAGTATTCCTCCAATAATCATGGTGATTTGGATTGTAGAATGACATTCCAAGTTGAGGGGAATATGCATATAACGAAAGCAATGTTTACAGCGCCAATAATCATCATGGAAAATACTGAAATTAACATCGGGCGTTAATAAAAATTCGTAACAATATTGAGTAAAACCGACACGTTCGGTATTGGATATCGACATTGAGTCACCTTCTCAAAAGCTGGACTACTGATCCTCTATTATTATTCATAAATTTTAATCTTTATTTGAAAACAAGCGTGCAGTCCTTTAATAAATATAAACCTCAAATATCGCCACTTTATTTTACTAGTCCCTACAGCCAAATTTCACCGAACGTACCCCGTATCTACTATCAAAACCATTGATTCAATTTTTAGATTTCCAATTAACTTTACGTATTCTATAAATGGAACAGAGAATTGGAAAATTCAATTAGAATTTTTCCCATAAATAGAATTTTGCTTCCTATATTTTCTTGAAATCATGTGTATTTAGGTGCCTAGTGTCTATATTCATGTATGTGACATTGTTCTTATACGTAATAACGACGGATCCATAAATAGGTTAAAACGTTGAGGTGCGATGGGAGTTAACACGAATATCTTATTATACGATTGACGAAGTATTATAATTAAGTTAGGTGCCTTTATAAATGCAATTATCCCAACTGCCTTTGTATCTGATACAATATGCCCTTAATATGTACGAGTATATAGGCTGTTATGTTCACAGACACAACATGTATTTTGGTATCATTTGGAAAAGCCGCTTTAGGTACACGATATACAAGTTAATCTACTTCCAAGCTATTTGTTGTTCATTTTGATGTCTGGATTTTTTTGCTTTGATGTTTTTCGGAAAATTCTTTTTGGCTAAAAAACAATCCAATATAAAATACAACGTTATTTATATTCTCTCCATTCAAGGCTACATATTTAGAGAGGATATTTACTGAGTTTAGCATTAAGAACGCCTAAATGGCCATAAATTGTATATAAATTTAATTCACCAGCTCGTGTACATGTAATCCTTACGATGTAATAAATTTTCCATCTTTCCGAAGATTAAAATTTGAAAAATAACAGAAATTTACAATTTATTCAGTGAACTATGAAATTAATGTCAAAATCAATCATGATTTTCCGTTTTGGATAAGACAGCTGGATCATATAATATCCATCCACATATGCAATCAAATCAAAAAGAAATAAAAAATTAAAGTGAAATCATTAAAACAAGAAACTAAACATCATGTACCATCAGAGTCGGATTTGTATACCATTGTACTGGATGATGTAGTAACTCGAGCTTTGGTAAATTAAAGTAGGCTAAAATTCAAATAAAATCGAGAACACATAAAACAATTGCTCGAAAAATAATTCGCCGAGAATTTTTTTTCATGCAATAAAATATTCGATCCGTTTCTGATTACATGTAAAGTGCCAAATGAAATCGAGATGAATGAAATTTATTATTTATACACGAATATTTTCAATTTGTTGAATATAAGAAAATCCGTTGACATACATTTGACAATATATAGAATGCGCCCTACACAGTAGATTACACGAATAACATTCAAATGTAAAATACGACGTGACCTCTGGCAAAACAAGCAAACAATTCCATGATCCTCTCAAAGTATCTGGTATACGTATTCGATGCCGGTATCGATTTTGTATCCCATATACACTTTTCATCATGTCTCAATATCTCTTCTTATCTTTTATATCATCTTGCTTTTGTTTCGAATATGTATACAATGAGCATATATATTTGTAAGAAAAAATAACAAACCCTTAAAACATTTACAAGAATCCATTTAAAAAAAATAAAAAATTCTCGATATCGATGAGAGTTCATAAAGTATCATTTTTATTTGAACGAAACAATTACATTTCAATATATCGGAATGAGTTTTTTTTTATCAAATGCCTGGAAAACTTGTCTACAATAAATATTCCTATGCGAAAATATTTATGTTTTAAGATCACGTGCCATCGAAATATGAGATGACATATATGTATGCCAAAATATTTAAACTTCATCATCGTCAGCATTCAGCTGCGGATTGTTGAATTGGAATTTTCATTTCAATGACAGAAAGTGAAAAGAAAGCGAAATGTTAGTGAAATGGAATTTTTATTTTTATTGTCTATATAATTTGAGTACGCTATTTGTTTTGATTTTGTTTTTGCTTTTCGGGGTGATATCATTTATACTCGTAGGGTGATTATTGTTATAAAATTTCGTAAAGTTACAAATTAAAATTAATGATTCCGCGAGGCGCCTCTCTCTATAAAAATAAAGGCTATGGAAAGTATAAAAATTATTTAGGAAGGTAACGCTTGATCCACAGTAACTGTGTTCTAATGGAAACAATTTACTACACACAAGTACTTGTGAGTAGATGCTCAATGGAACGCATACTTATATGACAACCATAACCTAAAATATTTTTATGTTGTGGCGTTAGTTTTCTGTGTTTTTCAAAAAATTAAATTATAATTAAAATTTCAATAAACAAAAACATAAAATGTGTATGGCAGCAGAAGGGGTATTTTACAACAAGAAACAAAAAATATTACTGGGAAAATGTTTTCAATTGAAGTCTGTTATTTGTTTTAGGTTTCAACTACCAAATTTGTATATATGGAGGATATTGAAAGTCAACCGGAATCGGCCAGATGGATCCTTATTAAAACGATAAACTCACATGAATCACAAACACAAATAAAAATAAAATGACAGTTCAACATAACCTAATCCTTCAAAAAGCCATCTCTTGGATTTTTCGTAAATTGTATGCGTAATAGCTTTTGTATCCACACCACCGTTTGAGTATGAGTAGATGCTAGCAGATACAAGTACTTGTGAGTAGTTTACTCGTGCCAATGGAACACTGGATTGAAAAGATTGACGTTACTGCAATTTTTAGATTTAGGCTTACAGAATTAATTATTAACATACGAACCACAACTATAACCATCAGAGCATTAAATCATAAAAATATGTCGGAGCATAGTTGAACACTATGTTGTACACAAAAAAAAAAATTATAAACACATTTACGAGTACAACAACGCCTATTATTATTGACGCCTATTAGTCAAATACTTTTATAATTTTTTATTGGAACACAGCAAATTTATATAAAAATCTGGCCGCTACATGATAAAACTCAATATTGGAACTCACATCTGGAAATAAATTTAATGCTTAATAAGAACATATAAATAGTTCTTATACTTACAGGCTGTAATTTTTCTTATCTTGAAGAATCCTAGCATGACAATTCACCAAAAACTACAAATCACCGAAAAGCAATCCACTAAAACCGAAAATTTATTCAAATGCAAATCACCGAAATAACAATTAATTGAGAACGACAGTTTACCGAAAACGACAATTCATCGAAAACGACAATTTATCAAAAAAACAATTCACCAAAAACGACATTTTACCGAAAACTATAATTTAACGAAAACTACCATTTCGTTATACAACCTTCCGGTTGTTGCTTTAAAAGACGGAATTTAACTGATTTGAAATAATAAATTCAAACAGAAAATAACATTTTCACTATTAGAAATTATTATTTTTAATAATGGGGTTGTACTGAAAAACCGAAACTTTAAATCCCGGAATCGAAGAAAACTAAAAATCCGGAAACAAATATTCAACAAAATATTGAAACAAAAAATACTGGAAAGGAAAATCTCCAAAGTGAATTGTTTCTTCGGTGAATTGTCGTTTTCGGTAAATTGTCGTTTTCGGTTGTTTTTCAGAGTATTGTGTTTTCGGCGAATTTTCGTTTTCGGTGAATTGTCGTTTTCGGTGAATTATTTTTTCGGTGAGTTGGAGCAAATATTTATTTTGTTCATGCGTTCGAACAAAAAACTAAAATTGACTGAGATTATTGTTTTCGACCGAACTTAAACTGTGCTTGCCTTTTTTTATCTTAAAAAAAGTTATTATGCGCTGGCATTCCAAAATTTTTCAAAACTATGCCATTTTTAGTCACGAGTTCGTATACAACAAAACAACGCGTTTTGGTTTTCCAAATTTATTACGAAAATCATCGATCTGTAAAAAAACGTTTCGTAAATTTCGTGATGATTTTGGGCGGAACTACCTCTTCTATGCGCACTCGGTGTTGAAATTCAACCAAATTCAATCAACTATTTCTGCAGTATGCAAGAAAGTATCGATGGAGTGAGAGGAACTTCGGTCTCCACTGTACCTCTGAACCTTGCTAATTGAGCTGATAGCTCAAATTCGCTTTCTCGGAGCGCTAACGTAGTTTATGACTTTTAGCTGCAACGACATTAACTGGCATGACATGCGCAAGCCGCTGTTCGTTACCAATGACCGACCTGAAGAGAATTCCAGCAGAATCAACATAGATGAAACGCAACGCTTGATTGAGCTGTATCGATTAGTAGACAGTCGGCATTTCTCGAAGGGGTTCAATGTTCTGTGACAAGAGAAGTTTACTGAGGAAAACTAAAAAGATTCTTGGAGGCAAAATTAAGGGTTTCTTATGGCGAGATGAGTTCCAGAAACATGCAGCCCTCATATCTACATTATGGTTTGGATTGTAAATGCTCCATCGTCAGATACACAGGAAGGAACTAATTTTATTAATCGCAAGTCGCGAATGTGTGTATTCATAAATACACGAAAGCCTAAACAGGTAGACCATGTCTTACGATTTGAAGAAAATCAAGCAATGAGTGTTTGTTCTAACATCTTTGAGCGCTATGAGTAGCGACCAAAGGATCATCCAGATTACGAATTCCCGATAATATTCGACCCTTTCTACGAAAAGCAGCAGGACAACACTGAAAAGAGCGTCGATGTTGATGAGTCGAAGCAACCACAGCATAGAATAAAATGTATCACGCTCATCCACAAAGTTTCGGCAGTGATAAAAGTCATTCGTCACTATACAAAAGGGTCCTAAAAATTATTACTACAGTCTCCTGCTCCAGTACCAACCCTATAAGAAAGAAATTAAGCTAAACTCAACTGAAACTTAAGCAATTCCACTCAGCTTGTGCACCAATGCATGTGAAGCAATGAGAAATTTTCAGAACAGTAACGCGCAGCATATAGGAGCAATTGACTGTTCGGCATCAGACTGTTCGTGGCCGAGGTAGCAGGAATCGCATACTCTGGAACACATAGCAGCTGCAAGGAGGACCCACTCTTTGGAGACTCTAACTTATAGTCCGTTTGCCAATCTCATCAACGCTCTACGAGTTGGCAAAACAATAGTAGTTCACTTTCACTTCAATTTCACTTGCTGATGTCAAAGAGATTGATAGACGCGACGAATGACTTTGATTTGGATAACGAAATCCGTATATCAGCTGAGAGCGCAGATAGGTGAAACACAACGGTGCTGTCCTTGAACACTTGAGTTTTAACAGGAGGGGAAGTTCATGGGATGAAAATTTTCAAAGAAGTGAAGGTTATATTGCGATCCAACATAAACCTTGAGAGGGCTCGACAACGGAGCGATTGGAAACATAACGGAGATCATTTCGCTTCGACTTCTGTCGCGAACAGGTGTACGACACTGATCAACCATCTGTCTATATGAACTTCGGTCGAGATGGCATCCTCGTCAACGAGCCGAGGAGTGTCGAGTTTCTCACTCTCAACAACTTTGGAACCATCGAAAGAGGAATACTGCCAATGATTTTATATTGCGCTGGGGTGGACTATGATGTCGTTTACTTGCACAAAACGCCACTTGCGAAAGGTCACGCTAATGTTGCCCTGAGCAGAGCGCGAACACTAAAAGGAATGTCCATCGAGGATTTGGATTGCGGCAAGCTCGGAAAAACGCAGCTTTGATACGAAGACTCCATTAAGGAGAGGGAATGAATGCGAAAGCAGCTATAATTTTAGCCATAATCCTTAAGACTCCGACATGCCTTAGACTCTCGGTCTGGAGCCGTATTTTCGCCTGACTGTTGGTTCTAATTCTACTAAAATCTTCAGCCCTCGAAGGTAACTTATAAAGGGTGATCCAATAGGAGGTAATTTTTCCAATTGGGATTCTCATTGGGATTCATGCGTCACAACTGTCATGTTCATATGACATTTGTGTTCAGTATTCATTGACATTTCACCATGAATAGACTTACGCGAGAACAACGTTTACAAATTGTGGAAATTTATTTATCAGTGTTTAGTGAAAAATTGTTTTCGTGCTCTTCGACCATTTTATCGTGTTCATAATCGTCCAACTGAAGGCACTATTCGCGAAACAATCAATAAATTTCGAACCACTTTTTCATATTTGGATATTCATTCGGCTAGAGTGCGTACAAGTCGATCTTTTGTGAATATTGGTGCTGTAGCTGAAAGTGTACGTGAAGACCGCAATCAATCAATTCATCGCCGTTCTCAAGCTCTCGGTCTCTCGTATGGCACATGGTGGCGTGTTTTGAAGAGAGATATTGGTTTGAAGGCATACAAAATACAGCTTGTTCAAGAATTAAAGCCGGTTGACCTTGCTTTGCGTCAACGATTTGGTTTATGGGCGTTGGAACAGAAATGGACCCGTGAATTGGCCTCCAAGATTTTGTGATCTAACGCCGTTAGATTACTTTTTATGGGGGTACCTGAAATCACTTGGTTATATCGTTAAACCACAATCGAGTCCTACATTAGAAGCGAACATAACACGCGTAATTAACGAAATATCGGCCGAAATGCTCGAAAGAGTGCTCGAAAATTGAACCCATAGAATGGATCATCAAAGAGTCAGTCGTGGACAACATTTAAAAGAAACTATTTTCAAAAAACTCCCGGAAGGTCTTATTGGATCACCCTTTGGAATCCAAGGTCATAAAAGATTCAATTGTGTTTGGAATAATTGATGTATCGAGGAATCTATAATATCTGAGAGACCCCGAACCGAAATCGATTTGATCCGTTCTTCACACAGCAGTTTCATTAGAACTGTGTTTTTGGAATCCCTCCTTCGCATATGCAATATGTCGTTTAGTAAAAATCGGGATTAATATGATAATTTTATCATAATCGGTGCTTTTATTGCCCACCAATTGGTGGTTAGTTCATATTGTTGCAGCGGCTAATGATTGCTCTCTTCATAGGATTACCTTACATAGTCTTCATGTATCCTAATCTGTCGGTACATTTTCTCTATATATTCGCAGAAAAAATCATTAGTTGTTTCTCGATCTGACTGAATAACACTGTCCAAAAAATCGAATAACGAATTTTGATTTTGAATTTTGTATCTTTTTTAGATTTTCATTTATTTTTTATTGGTTTTATCGAACGGAGTGTACGAAATCCTTGGTGGTCATAGATGATATTGCCATAACCACCTTATATTTGCTTCCGCTCTACCCGTACGACGATATGCGATCAACTTTTAGGTTCATACAAATCGCCACTATAGTGGCGCTAATTTTTTTAATCACCCAAGACATCATCATCTGTTACTTAACAGTAAAATAAAAAGTTCTGTGAATAAAAAAAATGTAAATAAATAAAAAGTATCCACACCTCGTCAAAAACTTTACCGCACCCAAACCATATCGAACATAATAACCGTTAATTTTATCATCTCATCATAAATCAATTTCAAGTATAAATTTTCATTTATTTTTCATTCACCGCGCACTCCCAACAAAAATAAGGATAAATGGACTATAGTTCATGACCAATAATACAAAAACTCATTCCACTCGACTCGAATCGGGTGAAAAAGGTATATAAATATTCTGTTTAAAAAACAAATGAAAAATGCGTATAAATTAACTCGATGGACGGGTCAAGAAAAAAAATTTCCTTTTCATTTTCAAACAAATTTTTTATTCGGTTTTATTTTACGTAATCTGATTGTTGTTGGCTGCCACTGTCATCTGCCTCGTATTTTACGTAGGCCAAGTACCAAAACCACATGACAAAAAATGCGGATACAAAATATATACTCGTACCATTTTTGCCTTTGTCTTGCTTTTGTCACTGGGCCAAAGGGTTTTTCCGTTTCGGCTTATTCCATAAGCATGAATTTATTTCGTTAATAATTGTTAATTGGGTGGGAATTAATTTAAATTAGTCCCAGCTTTGCCGCTTCATAAACCTTATGCCAAAAGGAAATATGTTGATGATTTACAATTGCTTTGTATGGAATTTGTTACTTGAGCATAAAAATGGTCATACGGTATTTCTTCACATGAATATTTCAGTAATTGCTACTTAGACATATAACACACAGTTTTGAGACTGTAATATGATTTGATAAATAATAATAAGGATTTAAAATATTTTAGATAAATTTTAGTTTTTTTCCTTATCATACCAGCCTCTAACTGGGTATACGAAATCGATAAATTAGTCAAGTCGACAGAAGAGCAGAAAAAGAAAACAAAAATACGAAATAGATTTCCTGTGAGAATTAATTAAAATGAATATTTGCTGATAAAATGAAAAATTGAGAAAGAAAATATTAGAATTTTGAATGGGTTTTCAAGTTGTGCTGCCTAATGTACCGAAAATGAGATGTTTCAGCTCGTATAATCGGTGAATATTTTGATTCCTAGTTAGATTTTAATTTTATAGTTAAAACACAACTGGCAATTATCTTTTAGTACATGTGCTAAATGTTTACGTTTGGTAATAATCGAGATTTTAGTACTTGTAAAATTATTTATTTCTCGCAAAATCACAAACGTGTGGGAGTCAATTTAATGGTTACAATATTAATCATCAATCACCTCATCGCTGTATATAAATCGCCCATCCACACCACCCCTCGACCGACACACTCACCATAATTACAAAAAGATTAAAAGCTTATTCGCATTATGCAGCAGCGATACAACAAGCTTTTTAAAAATGTAGATTCGATAATTCTGTTAATAGGACGTTCGTTCCTCGTTTTTTCTTTGTCAACGTCCAATTAAAAACGGATAATGGCGGTGGAAAATTATTATTATATTGTATATAATGACAAATGGCACCTCGTACAGTACCCGCATGGGATGAGGCATAGAATTTTTTTTATCAAAATATACACACACAATGGCGAGCATAACAATAAGCATAAAATTTAATTAAATGTAAAATAAAGATTATGGGATTTATTAAACTTGTAACATACGCTCTACTCTCCGTCTCCAGCTTTAATAACAACTGGAATGTTATAATCGTCTGTGCTTGTGAATAGGTACTGTTCATTTCTTTCGAAACCAAACATTTCTCATAAAACGAAGTTGTCTGTATAATAACAAGAAGAAATAACTGTTGGATATGGTTTGGTAGTATTCGAATCCTTTTTATTTTAAAGAATGGGAGTGGAAAAGTCAAACAAATGTTTTCTTTTATACGTATGCAATATCAACATAATACCGTAGGGTACTGAGAAAGTTTTTTTTTACAAGTATGTGTACAATTTTAGGAGACAGGGTCTGGTGGCCCTCATTCTTTATTAAATATACAAATTATTTAATATTTATTCATAAAAGAATTCCATCTGGTTATGCCATTTAGTTTTGGTTTTAAAAATGACGAGTGCCCTTTTTATGTAAAACGTGTATCTGTATATTTTCAGGATATGAAAAATTATCAATTTGGTAATATCCTGTGAGAATTTATATTTTTAAAATTATTTAAAGGTCAACTAGATATATGAATTATAAATGATTCACAGATCAATTAAATTTAAAATGAAAGTATGGAGTGATATGGGGTTTTAATGATGTGATTCATAAATCTATCATCTTTCTAAACGATTTAAAACTTTAAAAACTATAACTAAGTATTCGCAAATTGTAAAACTCTGCGTATCTTTCTTACTAATAGTGTTCAAAATTTGAAAAACGTTTAATAGCGAAATTTATAAATTATTGGCCAGATTAAAATTTATTTAGAGTGGGATTTTATTCAGCATTGGTTAATGAAACGTAATCAAAATCAAAATTGTAACCGCCGAGAACAAAATGTTTGCAAATTTAGTACAAAATGCATTACGTAATAACCAAATAGAAAATAATTTTAAATTATGCTACAATGTTATATCAATTCTCCTTAATTATAAAAATTTGGGTTTGTTTATAAAGATGACTAAAACCCTTTTTATGTAAACAAATAAATTTACATTTTCAGGATGTGAACAAATATAAGTTTTTTTTATGTCATTATTTAGAGGGCAACTCATATATCTATATATGAGTATAAAAGGGTTGTTGAATAGCCGAAGGTTTGATTTTGTGACTTACTGCTTATGAAGACTCATAAATACATCAATGAGAGTATGAGTGTAGGTTTATAATAAGAGGCCAAGGCTCATTCTCTCATGGATATATTATTATAAAAATAAATATATATCAGTCAAGAGCTTCTGCCCAACACTTTGTGAATATCAAGCAAGTGGGTGTGTCAAAAACTATGCAATTTCATGACAATGCTAAATAGATCAAATTCAGTAGACGTCGAATCGGAAACTTTTCTGACAACAATATGTTGGCAATTAATTACTGTAGCGAAAAATAGATGGCATTAACACAGTAAGTGATCGCTTACATAAAGTGGCACGGGACAAACCATAGTAATCAAAGTGCTACACAGAACAATAACACCAGGCGTATTATGACAAGATTGCAAATATTGCAAAACCACATTGCTGAGCCAGAATAAGGGCTGAAAAGGGCTGAATAATAAAGGCACATCACGGAAAGTATCACAGTAAACCGTATACTTTAAAACTTTAAAGATCAACTAAAGAAAATTGTACATGAATTTTGAAAGAAGTTCAAGATTTTGGGTATGTTAAATGGTAGTCGGCCATTATCTAACCGATTACGATCAAACACGGATTATAAGATGTAAGTTAAAATTTTACATGTATTTCGGGCAAGTATTTTAGAAGATAGCGTTTAACATTCATGTAATTGGAGTGGAACTCGACCATTCTAACTTGAATTTGGTTCTTCATATGGGTTTAGAAATCAGATATGAATTTTGAAAGAACATATTTAACGTGTACATATGCCTAAATGAATCGGCCTTTTCAATCGGCCTTGATGAAAGGATACTGTCACTTATTACTTTCAATGTTCTGGAATATGTTTATGACAAATGAAACTCAGCCATTTCTTAACCAAATACGATCAAATTTGGTTTGTATGAAGAAATAAGAATTCAAACATGAATTTTGAAAGGTTGGTTTCTGCTGAATAAAACTCAGTCAATGTCTAGCTGATTATAATCAAATGTAGTTTGAAGGAGGCATACCAAGGATTTAAAATTAGTATACCTTAAAACCAGTTTTGAACTGAAGCACCTTCACAGATAGAATATAAAATCCAAATAGATAATTCAATTTAAAATAAATAGCAGTAGACATAGGATTTTAGGACTGGTAGTTCTAAAATTATGATTTTTCTTAAACATTTTACTGACCTAAGGGAGTATTTAATTATCAAACTATATGTTAAAACTATAAACTATGTGATTAAATTTTCAAAAATTGCGAAAATCTTGCAATCTCTCTTACTAATAGTGTTAAAAAATTGAAAAACGTTTTATTGCGAATTTTTCTGTGAAAGAAATAAAAAAATTATAACGGAATCCTATTTAGAATTGATTAATAAAATAAAGTCAAGATGGCAACATTTATTATTAGTGCGGAACAAAATTTAACGTAATAAATGTTACTTATATTATCCTAATAATTAAAATACGAACTTACAGACAAAAACGGTTTTTCATTACCCACATGGTAAAACACATAAAAACTACCTTGACACGGAAAAACAAAACTCTTATTCTTCTACCACTAGTCAGAAACGGTGAAACAATAAACCACAAATCCAACAACACCAATTCGAAGAAAATGTAAAAAAATAAAACGAAAAATCTGATTTTATAATAAACAAAATCTAAAATTTGAATATCAAACAAAATATGGAAAACATAAAATCTGAGAACAATATTTTTTTATAATCTCCCCAAATAAAGAAAAGCGCATACATAAAAAATAGAAGTAGGCGCTCATTTCTTCTGTATTTATTTTTACATGTTCGTGTTATTTTGCGTTCATTGTGACAAAACCAGAGAAAATGAACACGAACCCAAACAACATAATAATTATTTTATGAAGCCGTTGCGTATTGTTTGTGTACTGTGTTAAATGTTACTGGGTAGTTGATATGCACAAAATATTCTTTCGGTTTTATTTACCATGGAAGCGGTAAAAATTTTATTCTATGTGTATGTGTATGTGTGTGTGTGTGTGTGAGGTACCAAATTATAAAAGATAATATTATAAATAAAACAAAATATTAAGATGTGAGAAATAATTGAAAAACGAAGATTTATTTTGGTGAGGAAATGGAAAAGCAGCACGGAAAATATAAAATTTAATTGAATGGAAACAAAGCAATATTATTCTAAATTTGTATTTTAAAGCGATATAAATGTTAAAAATAATGCTTCTTAAACTGTGTCTCGATACGTAACATGAAATTCGATCGATTGAAGTTAGCAACAATCGTTCATTAATAATTTAAATATTTGTACAAATCGAATTACAATCGTTTAATTTGTATAAAATGTTTTTTGATTCGTCATGCCACTCAAACCGACACCTGAATTCTTCAGGGAATTCATTTACCGCCTATACTACAATACGAATTATGTACGAAAGCAAAAATCACTTTAAAAAAAATATTTGTCTTCCGGAAAAATTAATTTTCCGGCATATTGTGTATTACAATATCGTTGTTATATATAATTTTGTATATTATGTTCCATTTATTGGTATAAATTAGGTAGTGACAATTCCAACATGGTTTAGTAATCCATCGTACATCGATTTCTCGTACACTCGTAGAAGGAATGGGGAACGATATAAAATGAAAATGTAATACAATTTCCCGGAAATGAATTTCAAAATTCGACAGTGTAGATTTTTCGTTTGTATATACTAGAAGGTGGGTAGGCCGATACATTGTGATTTACATAATACAAGTATGATGGGCGGTATAAATAAGATATGACAGCTGTTATCCAAAGAAATCATATGAATTAAATGTCATGTGTCTCGAGAATATTAAATTCATCATTTAAAGAAAGCTTATATTTAATATGACGAGTCATGTTTCCTAGCACAAAGTTTGATGGGCATTTTAACAATTTCTTCATCTTTACGTATTCGTAGTATTGCTACGCTACTAAAATACAAAATGCATTGATGATGACGCATTTTCGCGGATATTTTTGTTGAACTCGTTTATTGGAATGACGCATATCAATTTTACCTATTACCCACTTGACAACGTTAAATGAAGTTTTTATTTTTTTCAAAATTGAAAATACCTGCTGGCGTTATCTAGCCACGTGAATAATCTACTCGTGCTGACTAAATCCATAGTCGATTAATGAAAAGTTAGTAATCGTGTGGACAGTAAACGAGCTTCATATGGACACTTTTGGAAGAAATTTTGAATATGGCCAACTGTGATGTAACTTGGTCATTTCTTAACGCGATTTTACGAACATGAATATATTTGCTAGCATTTAAAATTCATGATCTCAACCAATGCAATCATCCTAATTTAAAAAAATCTCGTTTTTTATGGTCAAATAATTTTTAACTTTCAGCAAAATATTCACAGATGATCACAAAAAATTAGATAGATTTGATAGACTGGGGTATAAATTTAGAACGATAATAATCGATTAAGATAACTCCATGACTGAACTCCATGAACAAACAGCCTTTGCCTTTTTAGTGCCAATTCTCCCTTGGCAGTCCACTGTTTTGACTGTACTTTTGATTCTGGATGAAATGGTGTATCCAAGTTTCATCAACAGTAATTAGCCGGTGCCACAACTCTGATTTATTGCACCTAAACTGCTCCAACAGTTCATTCGAACATGTCTCTGATCCAAAGTGAGCAAAGACGGCACCCAATGGACAGCTTTCTCATGCCTAGAATCTTGAGTCAACATGTGACAAACACGTTTTTTAGACTTATTCATGGCTTCTTCTATTCCTCTAACTTTAATTCAACGGTTGTCTACCACCATTTGGTGAACTTGATCGATGTTAATCAGTGGTTGCAGTTTTTGGTCGTCAAACGATTGTTAAACAACAACTGCAGTTTTCAGCGCATGTGCAGACTCACTCCCCCACTTATGTTTAACGATTGCTTTCACCTTCATGTTGAGGTAGGAAACTTTTCAGACAATCCTCGTACATTCTTATGGCTTAATTCATCAAAAACACAAATAGACAAGTTGTACAATAATTACGAGGTCGCAGAGCTTTTCAGTGGAAATTAATTAAAGGGAAATTGCCGTTATCTCCAATCACCTAAGGCCTCCAGTTCACGGTCGTGCGCTGCGTTTTATTGATACGAGGATTAATTTGAAAAATACGAAAGAAACTTTTTAAAAAATCGAGACAGTAGTCGAATTTTGTAACAATGGGTGAATCCGCGGATCAGCGAAGCGCGGCACACGCTACACTCCAATGGCTTATGCGTTTTAATTTTTTAACTAATCTTCTGTTTTTTTAATTCAGAGGATTGAAATACTTTTGGAACCTTTGGCAAAGGGGTCTGGTACCTGAATTAGGAAACCACAAAAACAACATCTAACACCACGATATGGTTTTGCAATCTTTTTGATTATCTCCATATAATCACCTAGTATATCGGTTGAGAGGTCCCAGATCAGATAACAATTTTAACGTTATCGCTTTTCAATTTTCTTGGCTTAAAAATCTCAGCTACATATAGGGGCTGTAGACGACTATCCAAATTGGCGCATTTCATTAACATACAAATGGTTGGCCTCTTCCTACACATAGTTTATTTGCATATAATAGACAGAGACACACACTATATAGTATAATATGGAAAGAGAAGGCCCTCGGCCTATCTACTAAATTGGTGACCTGTTAAAATAAGAAAAAGGGTTGACATATATACCTGACTCCTAAGTTCATACATAACTTACTGAAACTTAATAATTTAACTTGTCGAGTTTCTGCACGTACACACGTTAGTGGTACGTATGGAAAGAGGAGATACAAACCTATCCGAATTGGTACATGTCATTCATTATAATAAAAAAGTTTGGTTCCTCAAATGCCATTAAAGAGAAACTCATAAAATCGACTTTTTAGATATTTTCCAAATTTTAGTTACGAAAAAAATAAGTATTCTTACTTCAGATTAAGGAAGAGGTGAGAGATATACCTACCTAACTAAACTGTAAAATTTTTGTGACATGCACAAAACTTTGAGACACAATGAGACAAGTTAGCTTGTCGAAACTTTGCCAGAGATGCACTGAAGAGAGAATGAAAGTGAGAGTGAGAGTGAGAGTGAAAGTAAGAATGAATGAGAGTAAAAGTGAAAATGAGAGTGATAGTGAGAGTGGGAGAGAGTGAGCGAATGAGCGTGAGTGAGAGAAATAGAGTGAGAGAGTGAGCGAGTGAGAGAATGACAGTGAGTTACAGTGACAGTGAGTTACAGTGACAGTGAGAGTGAGAAAGTGAGAGCGACCGAGAGATTTGTTATACGAGCAAATGTGTGTTAACTTTCTAATAGAATTTTATTAATGAAACGGATTCAATCGTGTCAAATTTGGCTTTTGCAGTCTGCTTTACTTCAAATCTGGACTTATTTTGCTTTCTTCAGTATATTTCGTACTTTGTTTTACGGAGTAAAATAAAATATAGTAATCATGAAATTTTTTTAAATAAATCTCTATGTGTGTTCTGTGAAACTTTTTTGTCCGAAATCAGCTGGAAGTTGCAACTTCCAAAGAAGCTTTCTCGGTTTTTGCAATATGTTGATAAGCATAACAAATATGAGAAAAGCAGCTATGGACTAAAAGATTCGAAATTAAATTTGGTTCACATCAGTTTCCTAAAAATTAAGCGAAAATTACAACGTTTGATAAAAAACTGGATGATTGATCCTTGATCTGGATGAAACTTCATATTTAAGTTTTTTCATAAATTGGAAGTGATTTTCTGCCGAAATCAGTCGACCGGAAGTAGCAGCTTCCGTAGGAGCTATTTCGTTGAAAATTATTCAATTATTTTTATAGGTACGCCAGCCGTTTTGTTGCAGCTCTTGTCTGACCCTTATCAGAATTGGTAACTTTTAAATGTATCCTAGTCATAATTCTACAGGTCTATTTATTAACTGAGATAGGGAAACTCATATTTCCAAAATGTGCCATTAGGGCAGCATCATCCATTTTTGTAAGATTTGTGTAAACAATTATAAAGAGCTTCAGCCATAAAAAAACCGTAAAATTTAACATAGGCATCGGGCCCATTTTTCCCGAGGAAAAAGGGGAATTAATATAAAATGCATACTGTTGTGATCATGGTGGTTCGAGAAAGACTTGTTGTGAACCTATTTAATACCCGCCTGGCAAACTTTATGTTGCTATTTTTGAGCTTTTGTTTTGCGAATTCGAGTTGTGACTGCGTGTGTCACAGCTTATTCCTATCGATAAGTCGCGCTTTTATCTAAGCAATACGAATTTTCGTTGAGCTTTACGAATTAAATACAAAGTAACTAGGCAATACGCCAAGAACCACGCCCAAATATATAAAAATATCCTAACTCATATACTTAATTATTATCTTTATTACAAAATCACCAACCGTCACCCTATAAACCACCGCGTCAGAAAATGTTAGCAAATACAACTACCATTTAACGATTCATTTATAATTTTATATTTTTTGTTTTGTTTAATTTTTCTTTTAACTTTTATATTATTTTACATTTTGTTGTATTTTTTTAATTAATTAAATATTCATTAATTGCTTGACATAAAAAATAAAACCGAAAAAATTGTTGGATCATAATTTTTCTTCGACAAAAATACACCCTGTATAAATACATATTACAAAAAAGAAAAGAATACAATCCAACCTTTAAAAAAACAAATAAATGGCAAATTAAATAGAAATTAACTGTTTTTTATGAATCGTCACGCGAATAATATTTTATTATGCGGCCTATAAGCAAACGTGAAATGTTTGCGAATTCTTTGTTTAATGTCTACGTGTATGTGTTAAGTGTTATTTTAATTTAAATATTAAAGAGCGGTAGATTTAAAATGCTTACGATAATACACAATAGGAACAACAAGTTTTAAGTACTAAATTACCACTAATCCCAAGATATGAATATATAAGATGGTTATTATATTTATTTATAAATACATACGGAATACAAACGCGGTACAAACCCTCCGTACACATAATATGTAATATATACAATGGATAATGTATAATGTTTGTTGGGTAAACGAAATGGAAGGGTGGGGAAGGTAAAATCAAATAAATTTTTGTTACTCTTCGTTTACTCCCCATACGATGTTCATTTTATCATGTTACATGGTTTTGGTCTAGCATTATTATACAGGCTAGGCAGGAGATGAGGTACATTATGTGTGTGGTGTATGGTAAATGACTAGTTTTATTTGAGTTTGGAGTAGGTACGTATAGCTGGTGTTCTTGTAGAGAGAAATTGGAATAAAAAGTGAATTCATTTTTATTGTTATTGCAACGTACAATATTGTTGCTGTTTAAAAGTTTTCAATGTAACATTTTTGTTGAACATGTTTTTTGACATGTTAAACACAATGCCGTTTGGATTATAAAATCATAAAATAGTGGTACAGCTAGACCACAATAGTTGAATTTTTTTTTTTACAATTCTTTTATTTGTTGAATCTTTCAAACATGGAAATAAAAATAAGTTGTCAAATTTTAATCACTAAGGTAATTATGTAAATCAGTAATAATTTTATAATTTATGTTGTTACAACCATCGTTTTCCGCTTTAACCGTGAAGACATAGATATATGTTTTAGATTTCGCGCCAGCAAATTCGGATCCGCATATTTTGTAATTTGTCTTTAGTCGCATATTAGGATGCTAACGCCCTTCTGTATATTTTTGTTTTTTTCGAACCAGCGTGCTTCTGTAATCGTTCTGACAATTTTTGTCTCTGTTCGTCGATTAAACCAAATTGGTTGGTAAGAGAAGTTTGTATTCTAGGCCAATGGTTGAATATTTCCCTATCAACCAGTATATTTTATCAATTTTTAATTTGGTACTGTTTCGTTTCATTTTAATATGTTTTCGCCAAGTTAACCGTCGGTCTAGATGGGCGCCTAGATAATTTGCTCCATTTGATTGAGGGATTTGTATTCTGTTCTTCATTGACCTTTATCTTTCATTTCTTTAGCCATATTTCGATGTCATAAATATATTGTTACAGAGTTTCGGATGTCGCTGGTGGATTTTTATGGCTACATACGATTGCCGTACTGCTATATGGTGTATGGTGTGAGTGTGTGGTGGCCAGCTCTGGAGAAATCATCATATACTAACATGATGGCAAAGGTGCAGAGGGCAGCCTGTTTGCTCATTAGTGGGGCTCTGAAAATCACCCCTACTAGTGCCTTAGAGGTCATACTGCATCTTCTCCCGTTGGATATTATCGGTAAGCAAATGGCGGTTAATACGGCTGCCCGGCTATCAGCGACCTCTGGTTGGAAGTGCCTGCAAAAGGGGCACTCAACTATAGTCAATTCGGTGAGGCATGACTTGGAGAATTTAGATTATAAAATACCCATGTTGTGCTTCGACAAGTGTTTTAAGGTGATTCTCCCCTCTCAGGAGGATTGAAACAGAGGTCTCCTTATCGAGACCGGGACAGTTAATTTCTTCACCGACGGCTCCAAGCTCGATGGTAGAGTGGGAGCGAGTGTGTTCTGTGGGGAATTAAATGTCAATTTATCTTTTCGTCTACCTGATTACTGCAGCGTGTACCAGGCTGAAGTTATAGCGATCGAAGAGGTCATGAACTGGTTGAAGCATAATGCGATATCGTGCATTGATATCACTATTTATGTGGACAGTCGGGCGGCCATTCTTTCGCTGGATTCAGTTTCCCTGGCGTCACGGGTGGCATTGAATTGTCACACATCTCTTAACGAGATGAGTGAGCATTTCAATATCCAGTTGGTTTGGGTTCCGGGTCACTCTGACGTTGAGGGGAATTGCAGGGCAGACGAGTTAGCAAGGTACGGTACAACTCTCTAACTGGAATCAGGGAGAGAATGTTTAGGGAGACCTATGTCTATGCTGAAAACGGCAAGCCATAGGAAAGCAGTTGCTTTGGCGAATGCTAGGTGGCTTGAGAGTCCAATCGGTAGGATAGCGAAGCAAGTATGGCCTGTGCTGAACTTGAAGCGCTCTAAGATCTTAATCACACTAGGGAAGCGATCAAAATCACTAGTGATTTAGGTAGAATTGTAAGGGTACTTACCGGACACTGCCTTTTCGGAGATCATGCGAGAAGGCTGGGTCTAGATTCAAATGATTTCTGCAGAAGCTGCAGGAACGAGGAGGAGGAGGAGACTCTTGTTCACTTTCCATGCTCATGCCCTGCGCTGGCTGGCAGAAGACATGATCACTTGGGCAAATACACCATGGGTAGCCTCTCTGATCTCGAAAGCTGCAATGTGCTAGATCTTTTACGATATATTAATAGCACTAAATGGGTTTAAGGAGTTTGATGATGTCGGATCCTGTGGTATCACAATGGGCCATAACTGGCCTAAGTGTGCGATGGCAGCCACTGAAACCTAACCTAACCTAACCTAACCTAACCTACGATTGCCGTATCATCTGCGAAAGTAGACAACATAATTTGCAAAGACATTGGTAGATCTAAAGTGAAAATTAAAAATAATGTTAGGTCAAGCACCCTACCTTATAGTACTCCAGCCAGAATGTTTTTCTCATCCGATTTAGAGGTATTGTATTTGACATAATATCTGCGATTTGACAAATACGACTTCATAAGTTGGTAAATTTCTGGCAATTTAAGATTAGTTTTATGAAGCAGACCCTCGTGTCAAACTTTATCGAATTCTTGGGAAACATCCAAGAAGACAGTGGAGCAATATTTTTTCTCTTCGTATGCTAACCTTATTTCTGTAGCTACTCGGTGTACTTGCTCAATGGCTCCGTGCTTGGCTCTGAAACCAAATTGATGATTAGGGATGATATTTCGTATATGATAAGACTTTGGTAGGATCCTTGCCAGGCTTCGGGATCATTTTTATCGTTGACAATTTCCAGCACTCAGAGATATATCCTGGATTCATAAATTGAATTGAATATTTGAGCCAGTCGTCCAAAGGCACATTCAGGCAGTTTTTTTTAATCCCCGCAATCTGCTCTGAGGCCGAAGCACTCCCAACTCTTTCGCGGTTTGTTTTACCCATCCTACCTTACGCAGTTATGCCAAATCGAAGACGTACAGCTATAGATCTGATTTACGTTACCATCTACGCATTGCATAGGTCCATGCCGGATCCAGCCTTTAGTACTGGATATGGAGGATGGGTCGGCCCATGAGTTTTGCACGCCGATAGGGGGTTGTACTTGTGTTCCTTTTTATCATAGATCTTAATCTGATGATGAAAATTTCCTTTTGCATCATGCCCCTATCGGAATTCGAACCTGATACCACTGTGCCATTTGGTCGGTACTCAGGTAGTTGTTTAAGCATTTCACCTGTAATTCAATCTTACCCAGGGGCTATATTTAATTGAATTTCATGTGCAGTAATAAACTTTACTAGTGGTTTCTTTATCTTAAATTTCCTCACAGGTCTGATTGATACATTTTCTGTTTGAACCACCGACAATCCAAGGTTTGCAGTGAATACACTTTCAAGGTGATCAGCAAAGGCTTTAGCTTTTCCTTGTCACTTCAAGCCTATTCACCGTTAGAAAGACGAATTGACGGGAATGGTTGCTGAGGCCGCTGTATGTTTGCTCTTAGGTTGAGGCGAGGCTGAAATAGCTGCGTTGACCTGCAGAGTAGACGTCACGTCGATATGTGAACTGATGTACATCTTGAATTTGAACCAGTTAGTGAAGGTGTCCCTTAGATAGTTGTTTGTAGAACATGGCTTTTGGTCGGCCCAGTAATGTAGTAGGAACGGAGAGTGGTCAGAAGATAATTCTAGAAGTGGTTTAGCTTGGATTATTTCTCGGTTTATTTTACTTGTGGCTGCAAAATCAAGGACATCAAGGATTTTTCGACGATCACTAGGCCAATAAGTTGGAAATAAGTTGGATATCGTAGTGGTTTTCTTGAAGTAGTCCCCTTGAAGTAGTCAATCTTGAACCCCAGTATATATGTTTGGCATTAAAGTCGCCGGTAACCATAAAACGTTGACCCAGGGTTGTAAAAAATTGTTTGTAGATATTTGTTGAAACGTTATTATTTGGAGGGCAATATATTAAGACGGTGACTAAGCTTTCTTTGTCGAGGTCCACATATACAGAAGTTGCTTGAATTTCCTCAGTGCTATATTAAGTTAGAATATAATGTCAAATCCACTTTTTGATAATAATAGCAGTTCCTCCTCGACTTCTGCCCAAGAAATGTTTTGTATCATAAACTTCGTAACCATTTATTCTGAAATTGTGTTTATCGGTTAAATGGGTTTCAGAAACTAACATAAGATCAATTTCGTGTTTTGCTAGGAAATATTATAATTCGAGTGGCATATCCTTAGATAATTTATCGGAGACACTCTAGTGTCTGGAGGATAATGGTTTGATTTTGTAGCATTGCTTGTAGTATATTTTGCATTGTTGTCATTAACTGCATCATCAGTTGCATGCATTTGAGGATTCACCTTTGGAGAATGCTTGCGTATGTTGGTTTACTGGTTGGCGAACTACACTTCAACTGAATAGTTGAATTGAACTAAAAATTATAAGCGCATCAGACTCTAAACAAAATAACCGGAAAACGAATATATCTAATTTTAATTAATTTATTCGAAATGGTTACAGAACGAGCTGCGATAGTATTCACAAATGTTCAACTGTTCTTCCTCTACGATACTCCTTACCCCCTAGCCCGCAAATTGCATTCTAATGAACTGAAAGTTTGGTATTACGTAATATCGAGGATAGAAAATTGTGCCAATGAAATAAATCTATTGGTTGTTGAATTAGTTGGGCTCTAGATTATTGGTTTCATATCATTTCAGGACACTTCGTCGTTTGGTCGAAATGGATAAAAGGGTGTTTACAAACCAGATTATGCTATAAATTTAAGCTCAAAGCGGAAAAAGGAAGAGACAGAGTGAAGCATCTCCGTGATTTCTTTGAAAAACGAATCAGTTGAGGAATCAACTCAAGCAGATAAATGCAGCAGGCAATACAGATCCCGAATTGTACCGTGGTCAGGACTAAAAATCTCGTCAAAAAATTCGGGAGCAGCCAAGTCAAGCGACGTCTTGCTTCAAAACGAATAAGCTTTTATTTTAACCACCGGCGCTATGAAAAGAAATGAATTTAGCCTTCAATCGTAAACAATACTGGAGTAATTCTTCATTATTCCATGCGGGGTTTATTGGATTCAGGAGCTAATATCAGTGTTCTTGGACTTGAAAATAAAGAATTAAAACAAAATGTAAAACAATTTATACCGACCAAACGACACAGTGGTTAAAGCTGTGGTCTCTGGATCGGGAGGACCGGGTTGGAACCGAGCTGTGGTCTCTAGACCGGGTTGGAATTTCGATTGGGATGACAATGAACACTGATCTGTAATGAAAATGAAAACTCACATATGATTATGATATGATTATGATATGATTATGATATGATTATGATATGATTATGATATGATTATGATATGATTATGATATGATTATGATATGATTATGATATGATTATGATACGATTATGATACGATTATGATATGATTATGATATGATTATGATATGATTATGATATGATTATGATATGATTATGATATGATTATGATATGATTATGATATGATTATGATATGATTATGATATGATTATGATATGATTATGATATGATTATGATATGATTATGATATGATTATGATATGATTATGATATGATTATGATATGATTATGATATGATTATGATATGATTATGATATGATTATGATATGATTATGATATGATTATGATATGATTATGATATGATTATGATATGATTATGATATGATTATGATGATTATGATATGATTATGATATGATTATGATATGATTATGATATGATTATGATATGATTATGATATGATTATGATATGATTATGATATGATTATGATATGATTATGATATGATTATGATATGATTATGATATGATTATGATATGATTATGATATGATTATGATATGATTATGATATGATTATGATATGATTATGATATGATTATGATATGATTATGATATGATTATGATATGATTATGATATGATTATGATATGATTATGATATGATTATGATATGATTATGATATGATTATGATATGATTATGATATGATTATGATATGATTATGATATGAGTATGATAAGATTATGATATGATTATGATATGATTATGATGTGATGATGATATCATTATGATATCATTATGATATGATTATGATATCATTATGATATGATTATGATATCATTATGATATGATTATGATATGATTATGATATGATTATGATATGATTATGATATGATTATGATATGAAAATGATATGATTATGATAATCTACGATTTATTAAATTTGATTGGGATTGTAACACTAATTTTGAATAAACTTCTTTTATTTGGCCGTGCTGAATGATGCTCAATCTTTACTAATAATCCTTAAAAATTATATTAAGCTGCTCAAACATACCATTGTGTTAGCAATTTCAAATCTATACATTTTTTACCACTTGTGTAAACAGAATAAGCTGTTTTTGGTACCCTCCTAAACAGTTTCTGCCACTTTGGCAATTTTAGTATTATTTTGTAAAATAAACTTTCATTGTAGTTTAGAGACAGATATTGTTTGTACAAGATTTTACAATTACCTTAAACCGACCTTTAAATAAGTGTATGTGATTTTTTTATGTTACGAATAACATTGAAATTGAACTTTATTTAATATTGCGGCAAAACCTTCATATATATTTATATTAGACTGGGTCGGTTTACAACGAAAATAAGTAATATTATTTATGTATGCAAGTATACACCCGCATTTTTAATTAAAATTGTTACCATTGATAAAATATGGTGCGGTGTGAAGGAAGATCAACATTTTATTTTTTTAACAATATTCAATCTGAGGTTTTTATTCATTCAAGTATACATTTTTAAATCTAGCTGTTGAAATATTGGGATTTTCTTTCAATTATCCGCCTCTCTTATCTGCATAGCTATATATTTCTACGATTTTCATGCTTTGCCTACAAATAAGGTATTTGCTTATTTCGCACCCACCTACGCACGCATTTTAATAGTATTTATAACGAACTATATATACGGTATTTCCGTTTAGAAAAGTAGAAATGCCGAAGATCCGTAGTCAATTGAATTGTGTTTAAATAATCAAAATCAATTCAAGAATATAATTAAGGATTTACTACTGTAATAATTTTATTATTTTGTCTTTTTTTATTTATAAATACAACACCCAGGTGTTTTTCCAAGTATTTTTCATTTTTTCTTCGTTGTTGTGGAAAATTAAAATATTATGATAATAATTTTATTTGTTACAATGAAAATTAATGATGCAAAAACCCGATTGGTTGTAAAGTAAGTATGATGCCCGCTCGTTTATAGATATTATGAAAAAAACTGCTAAGCCTTGTATACAGTCGGTGCCTAAAAATTAGAATCTCTGTATATTTTTTTTTATTTAATTAGGCAAAAAACATGTCAAATTTTATAATAAAATCGTATTGGTGATTATTTACTACCGAGAAAAGTTTTCAGCGTTATATCTTCCGACACTAATAGTACTGGAAAATCTAATTTGGGCTAGGCGTCGGCAAAGATCATACCCGGTGCCATAGTATAAGTTTTCCACCATTTTGTCAAATTCAAATCGAACATAAAAAAATACTTTAAAATTCTAATTTGAGTATTTTTTTCATATCATATAAATTATTATGGGAAACGATATTAAAAATGGTAATGTTATCAACATTTGTTAAACGGCATGAAAAATAAATAAATTGAATGAAATGTGTGTACCTTGAAAATCGACGAAGGAATGGGGGCACAAATTAAATTACAGTTGAAGGTGAAATAAAAGCGAAATGTTACGTAATTACACGTCAATTAACATAATCGATTTTCTAGATAACGAAATAATCTGCAAACGGATCGATGGGAGATACAAAAATCTTTCCTCAATTCATTGGGTAGTTTATGCCAATGACCTTTTTCGGTATATCGGTATTATATATGAAACACGCAATGAATCTTAACACCTACATACCTAAATTAATCTAAAGAGATTATCACAATTTACGAAAATTAATTATTTTTAATTAACACACTCAACAAGCGAGACTCGAGACGATCTTTTTTTTCAATTAAAATCTAATAATTTCCAATTCAATTGATTGCTGCTGGATTATTTCGTTTTAATTGAATAATAAGCTTAACGCACACATAACAACAACAACAAAAAAATTATATTTTCATTAATTATATTTTCATCGTGTCGTCATTATGGAAGCAAATGTCATGTTTAATGTGTTTAGGCAACGGTGCAAATTTCCTACGAATTATATTTGATATGCCATTGTGACTTAATGAATTCGTATTCGTCACCTTATGTCTTATGTATAAACCAAAATTAGATCAGCCTGGCACACGCACCCACAATCTGTCTTTTCAGTATGATGTAAATATACCATAATGTGCAATCATAGAGGTTACATAAATTTGCATAACATGTGAGCGGAAACATAAATTTTTTTATGAAAATACATCAGCTTCTTGTACGGATAGTTTATGTGGAATATGTAAATTGTGTTGACGTATTCCTTGATACTTTGTGTTGGTTTTTATAGCATTATCCAACAATTACGTTATAAAGAAAATCATGGAAGACAAATCATCAATTTGTGAAACAGATAAGTTAATTAAAATCTATATGTAACTCAACTGTCAATTAATGATTGGATAGAATATTCGTATATGTAGACGGTGTGTAGAAATCTAATATCAAATCAATTTATTTTCGGCAATCAATTATTCTGCTAATGATGGAAATGCCTTTTAAATGATGCCCTTTCACATGTTTAAGCGTTTTTGGTTTAGATTTCATTTGTTACTCGTTTAATGTGGTATAGTCATTTTGTTCGGTAAACGTGGTTTGTAGGATTTGTTAAATATTATATTATTTATGATTTCAGAAATCTGATTTTATTTAAATTTGAAATGAAATAAAATTAGAGATGAAAAATTTTCGTGTGGGAGACAAATGGGACACAATATACACTTGATTGCAGAAAAATCGCACAGTTGCATATTATTTCTGTTCTCGCGAATCAAAATGTTTTTTTGAATCAAAGTATGTCAAGTTAAAGATTATTTCATCACCTATCCTATAATACCACGTGTGTGCCTTATCTGTTCAAAATCAGGACAATAACAACAATAGAACACAACAACCCAAAAACGCTCGTTGCAGGTAGCACCGATTGCGGAACTTGTGGCTGGTATAAAAGGGTACATTTTAAGGGAATTGTCATCATTCGCATATCAACGCTTAGCCTGAACGGTCTTCTATCGATTACGTCTTCATCCGGAAAAAGAAAATGAATACCACACCAGAGGTAGCCGCTCAAGTGGTTGCACTATTTGATGCAGGGCAGATCCAAAGTGAAGTGACTCGACAACTAAATTTGAGACGATTCTCCGTCCGTCGAGTATGGCAGAGATATCAAGAAACTAGCGGCTACAGACGGCGACAAGGATCTAGCCAACCTCATGTTCAAACACAACGTAAGGACCGCTTTCTTGTGACGACTTCGTTGCGAAATCGTCGTTTGAATGCGGTTCAACTGGGACAGGGGCTTCAAGATGTCCGTGAAGTCGAAGTCAATCGGTGGACAGTTAGAAGATGACTTCAAAAAGGTGATCTGATTGCACACAGACCAGCAAACGGTCCGAAATTGATACCAGCCCACCAATGAGCCCGCCTTCAGTTCGCTGGAGCGCATTTGGATTGGACAGAAGAATAATGAAGAACAGTCCTGTTCTCTGGCGAGTGCAGGATGTGTTTACATGGCAACGATGAGGAGGAAGAATGTACACAAGATCAGGAAAGTAATTTACACAATGTTGCATTGAAGAACGTGTCTCGTACGGCGATGGATCGTGCATGTTCTAGGAGGCATGCAACTGGAGGCAAAGACAGATCTTGTGTTCATCTCCGGAGCGAATACTGGCCGTCGATTAAGAGGCACATTATAGTACATCGTACTTTTATCGGGGTTTATTGGTGAAAACTTCCTGTTCATGCAGGATAATGCAAGACCGCATACAGCTGGTATAGTATGCCAGTACCTTCAAAGAGGTGGATGTGCCTGTTATGGAGTGGCCAGCGCGAAGCCCGGACCTCAATCCCATCAAACATTAGTGGGAGAAGCTGAAAAAAGAGTTCGAGTCAGATATATTGCTGGGAATGGGAGGCGATACCTCAAGGTTTGGTAAAAATTTTGGTGAAATCAATGAAACATCGAATAGAAGCTGTCATTCGGGCTAGGGGAGGGAATACTTCTTCTCCAGATGTATTTTTTGATAATTTTGAACTTTTCTTGAATGATCAAAGTGCGAATTTTTTGCACCCAAGTGTACCACTTTCCGTGAAGTTGAACTAATTATCAATAGGTTTGCTGTAGTGAGTCTTCCAGTGGAAGCAGCAAGAAATGTGGTATGTAGGTTAGTAGGATCAAAGCCATCTTTACTACTGCCTGGGACAACATTCGTTTTTTGCTAACGACGTAACTTTACGTCAACGACTTTTCTTTTACTATTGTTTTTAATACAACAACACAAATAACCACTCGATCTTATTCGTTGAAAATTGACCACATTAAAACAGAAGAATCCACGTCTAAAGTAAATTACGAGTAACGATAGGCGACTAATAGCTTTGGTAGAATGCAAATATGCTGCGTAAGCTGTTGGTAAAATAAACCTTTAAATAGAAAGAAAGACATAAAAATAAAAGAATAAATTCAAAATGGCGTCAAAACATGATTATTTATGTAATAAACCGCTTATATTTAATGGCGTCATTATTTGACAGGTTTCTGTCAAATTCCGCTGAAACTCAATTAAAATGCATACTGACCCACAAAGCATACTACAACTGATTCTGAACAAATTCTGTTTTTCACGCAATATTCTGAAAACCGAAAAATTCAAAAATGCCATAAGTAACTTGTCAACTGCTAGCAGTCAATTGAGCACACAAGTTTACCATTTAGAGAAGAAAGAACTCGAGCCCTTCGTATTTGATAAGTAATAAAGCTGAAGTTAAGTCAAAGTGGAACTTAAAAGTGTTTAAATGGTTCTCGATTATACAACACTTCATACGCCTCAACTTAATGGAAACACCGAGAGACTTAACAGAACTCTTTTGGAAAAGTCAACAGCTCTATTAAACGAGTCTAATTTAGAAACGAAAATGTGGGGCGAAGCAGTTCGTACGGATCTCTTAACCGACCAAATGGCACAGTGGTTAAAGCTTTGGCGTTTGGATCGGGAGGTACCGGGTTCGAATCCCGATAGGGGCAGGTTGCAAAAGGAAATTTTCATCAACAGATTGTAATCTGTGATTAAAAGGAACACAACTACGACCCCCTATCGGCGTGCAAAACTCATGGGCCGACCCATCTTCCATGCCAGTATAGGCTGGCATGGAGCTATGCAATGCGCAGATGATAACTTAAATCGGTCCTATAGCCGTACGTCTTCGATTTGGCAGAGATGCGTAAAGTAAGACGGGAAAATCAACCGCGAAAGAGCAGGGAGTGCTTCGGCCCCAGAAAAGATTGCATGGATTAAAAAAAAAAAAAAAAAAAAAAAAAAAAAAATCTTAGAAAACTTAATAATCGAAGTCAAAAATGTAATTTTGTGGGTTATGCAGCGAATTCGTATAGACTCTGGGATTCAGTAAAAGAAATAATATTTCAATCCAGAAATGTGGTATTCGATTGTACTAGTTCGGTAAAACCAAAAGTTATTCATGAAGGAGAGGCCAAAGAAGCTATAGAAGAAGATGAAAGTAATCAACAAATTGATTCTCAAGATCAACAAGAAGTACTGATAGAAGAAATGACTGATTCCCGTCGAAGTGAGACAAGTCAAAAATTGCCTGAAAAACTGACGCACTACGTATTACTTACGTATCAAAATAGGCAGTCTTCAACGTAAAACGAATCTTCAGATATTTGAAGAGTGTTACTAGTGATGAAATTGAGTTCACTTACGAAAGTGATTTGAACTTGGCCGCCTTTTGTTAGCTCAGCTTAGGAGGAACTATCACCACACAATAAGAGTAAGGGAGAGCTTAGACAATCTGTGCAAAGGAGCGGAAACTTCGTAGCGTAGTTAACAACGACCCGCGGGGTAAACCTTATAAGAATGCCATGGGCAAATTGAAAGATTATCGTGAGCCGCTACCTTAGCGTTTAGCACCGCAATCCGTGCAAGACCAGAGATCTACGTTGATGTGTATAACTACAACATGCAACAAGCACTTTTTCCAAACATCTGAAACGTTCGAAAATTACCCGTTGACCCGTCTGCTTATCGCTTAATCTGTCTGAAATAACACATACCTAGTAAAACTATTGGATATAACCGCAGCTAAATAAAACATTTTAAATGGAACCTGTTGACATTCAATGTATACTGCAGCAGAAAAAAATATTCAAATAAGACCACCAAGAGCACGGAATGATTGGTTCGTTGATCAGTGCCGTCAAATCGCGCAAATAAACGAAAGCCACGTCAAAAATGGTTAACTCGTAACACTCGGAGCACTCACACAGACCGTTTCCGCGCCGCGAAAGATGCGACCAAATACCTCCAGCAAAAAATACGCGAATATATGAGACGACCAAAGCCCGAAATCTTGCGTGTGGCTGCTGTTCTCTCACTACGTTAATCGACTTCGAAACTCTAGTAAATGGAAACGACCAAGAGACTCATATTCGAGATATTGTATCACCGAGCGAGGAGGTACAGAGGAATTAAATGCTGCTATTAGTAAATTAAAAAGTGGAAAGGCACCCCTCTTGACGGAATCTCCACAGAATTAATAAGGAGGAGCTACTTATATCAAATCTATATGAACTTATCGTTGCAATCTGGGACCAAGAGGAGCTTTCCGATGAATGAAAAGCCACACTCATATATCCGCTGCATAAAAATAGCGACCGTCTCAAATGTGAATTGTTAGATTAGGAAAGGTTGATGATTTCTCCATAATCCAGTATTCTATAGTCAGGATTTAGGATGCTAAATCAAACAAACAAATTTTGTATGGAGGATGAAACTTACATTATTTTGAAATTGAGGAAGTTGTCGGTAAGAAAAAATCCGCACTCCTTGGACAAGTTCAAAACCGACGACGACAACTGGAGGGAATGAAATGTTACAAATGTAGGGAGTATGGCCACGTCTCTAATAAAGTGCAAGTACAGTGAGAGAAATAAGTCAGTTACAAGTTGGAAGTTAGAGATCGGTACCCGCGATAAAATACCATTGATAAAAGATCAAATCGACCAAATAGACCTTAAAAAGGTATTTTTCATGTTTCAATTGCCCATCAAAGAACTTCAATTAAACTGACCTCCTCTTCCCAGATGAGCGTTTTATAATTCCTGTATTTCACAAGCTGTGCCACCAGAAAATATTGTGGATACTTATACTTAAATTATTTAATTGTATCATCGAAAATCGGGGATCAAAGTGTTGCATCTAAAAACAGTGCTGGAAGTTGCGGCTGACAGTAGGTTGGTTGGAGAAGAAAAAAGTTCAAATTTTGATACCAAAAAATAAATTTAGTGCATTGAGGCAAACCGATTAAGTTAGTAAATTCGTCTATATGTGAAATTTATTGAGAATTGACGTGAATCTGAGGGTGGAACCGAGACAGAAAGATGCAATTAGTCAGATGAAGCAGCTTTTGACGTGTCAGCCAAAGTGTTTAAGTTATATGTTAGCGCTAGCATGTAACGAGCGATACGATAGTTACCAACTAAAGCTGTCAGCAATTGTAAAGACTCTGAAGAAATTGACGGATTTGAAGTTTGTCTTAAGTTCGGGGAAATTTCCGGAAAAAGGATGGAACACTGGGTATAATATTCAAAAGTTGCTTAGCTTAAAATTGTATTAAAAGTGCCTTGTCCTAAGATATTTCTAAGAGGTTACTACGGCTGGAATAGGTGTTTTGACTTTGTACTAGACCCGATCTAATTAAAAAACATGAATTTTCTGGAAGATCTAGAAGAAGCTTTACCTCAAAATCGTAGTGTTCCCATTGCAGCCGTAGTAACCTCTTAGAAATACCTTCTCGACGTATGTGTCAAAAATAAATAAAAAATTTCTTTATTCGTATAAATGTAAAGAAAATTAAAATTTAAAATTTTTGAAATTATTTAATTTAAAATGTTATCTAATTAATGCAGATCATCTTGTCCTAAATTGAATTGATTTAGGACGAACTCACTTGATTATGTAATCGTATGAAGTTTGTCCTAAAATTTGTTGTTGTTTTAGGACAATTTAGGATAAATTCCCCACAAATAGAAATTGATGGTCCCGTTGCTTGGAAATTTTGAATTATTAGCGATTATTCGCCGCTGCTAGATAAAGATGTAAAGGAAAGAGATCAATTTGTGGAAAGTGGGATAGGGGTTATGACTGCATTAACAAACATTAGATGTGTATTATGTTGTAACCCCACTGTGCTGGTCCTCCAAAATATGGTCGTGACCACGGTACAACCAGCACAAAAGAATGGCAGAGATTCCAGCCCATACATGAATTATGATAAAACCTTGCCACGAGCGAAAATAAAGATTCAAAAATACCATATATAAAATGACCATTTTGGCCTAGCATCGTTTTAGCTAGTGGAATACTACTGGAAAATATAATAGCTGAAGAGTTGTTTAATGAAGGAAAAGTAACTAAAAATATATATTTGATGTTATCAGGTGGATACAAGTGTTTCGGCGACGACCTCAAACGTCGAAGGTAGTAGTCATGAAGCATGTCAGTTCACAAATTCTCGGAACTATTAGATTAATTTACAACACCGGGTATAATCAGTATGTTAAGTTCAGTTTTAATTGCATCAATGAAATTGACGAGGATAACCAAAACAATTATATCTTTCTTATTAATGGTGTTGCATTTAAAAATTATTTAAATCACTAAAACGACGTTAGTTTTTGTTATATAATTGATCTTCACCGAATTTAAAGGTGCGCGGATACCATCAGGACTATGCATTAAATTTTAAACGAGCTTTTGCCGATCTTGGAAAATTATTATCTCATTTATGTTCTAGACTTCATATAATTACGCAAAAACCATCCAATTAAACCAACTTATCCGGTAACCGTTTATTATACACACAGGCAAATTACTCCAAACAACAACAAACATTAAATAAAAGTACCTAGCCAATCATAAATTTTCATTATCTAATACTGAACACGAGTATATACATATACAACATTTCACAATGGCTAATGGTAGGTAATTATTCCAGGAATAGGATTGGTTTACTCTTCGGTTACATGTTTACAAAAAAATATATAAAATTTCATATAACAAAAAAAAAATAATAAAAATTTTAATTTCTAAAAGGGCACATCATTCCTGCTCAAGGCACTAACTAATGATTAAAATTTATATGCATCGGGATTTTTTTTTTAGGTAATTGTAGTTTTTATTATAATTAGACAATCCTCATTATATGTAACATATACTTCTGGGCTACATAAATCAGTTATGACGTAGACCAACACCATAGTTACATATGATAATGAGAACGGAACAATGATGAGAACCCGAAGAATAAAATTATTTCTCTTTCTCACCCCCATAGTTTTTCCCAAACATTCGAGTCTCAAGGTTGAAATCGATTTTGTACAAAAATTGCACAAAATACTTTTATATAGGTCATATCTTATAAAAATGGGTCAAAGTTATTAGTTTTTGTGAACAAAATGTAATTTGCATATTATTGTGTCAAGATCAACATTTATTTGCACCTGGTTTCGTCTTGATGTTATTTTTCGGATTGTTGTGGGTTAATATCTGTGTTTGACAGTTATTTATATCGTCTGAGTACGTCATACAACATCATGTAATATATTTGACGCCCAACATGGGGCCGCGTTTATTTAGTAATTCGTTATTATATCTGCTTACGCATAACTGATGTACGCAAAAAGTTGTAATTTAGTTTTATTACTCAACTAGATATTTGTAATAATTTGTATAGCATACTCTATGCTGTGCAAGACGACAGAATGCGTTTGTCGCCCAACATGGGGCACATTAGTATGCAGTTGATTAATTGTGTGCTAGGCAACCAACATGGTTTATTGCACAGAAATTTTATTAGCAGGGATTTAAACAACGATAATCGTAAAGTATTAGTATCCACTTTACGAGCATAATGCATAAAAATTGATAAAATAGATAAAATACGACAGCGTTCAAATATTTCCCATATGGGCAATTTTTTGTTAGATCGTAAATGAACAAAAAAATTTTTGTCTCAAATACAAGCGGTTTTTGCGTGAAAAGCCGTTTTCGGTCATACATACAAATGTACATTAATTTCCAAAATTCGTATTTATTTACAACATTATTAAAATACATGACATGAATATTTATCGCACACACCACATAAAACAAAATGTTTCATCGTGTAATACTTTCGTTATCATTTTCAAAATATTTGTATACGTAATAATACCCTACTTTAATATATTAACGAGGTGTAATATCGCTTGTTGTTTTATATTGTTGGTGTATTTATGTATTGTTGCCTAAGTGGCAGGGCCCTATATACTAAATTCTAAAAAAGAAAGTTGTTGATACCTACTTTGCACGTAATGCTAATTGTCTATCACTAGGGCAGACAAATTTACCGTTTCCACTATCTTTACCATGAAAATCAACCATTATTTAACAAAAACAACAAAACACTCAAAACAAAAACAAAACAAAATGAAAATCGCGGGGTTCTGCTCTCCCACTTTCCTAATCGCTCTAAACAATATTTTAATACACGCACTATCACTATTTATAATTTTGTCACCAAAAATTAAATATTTGACAAATATATTTTTCACTTCACATAAATTTTCTTTTAACACTTTTCCAAGTTTTCCTCACTTAGGCAAAGAAGATAAAAAAAAACACAAAATGATAAGACACACACGCACAAAAATATATAAACAAAAAACCAAAAAAATAAAAGAAAATCAATTTTCCAAATCTAAATAATTTTAGTTTTTACTATTTTTCTTTATTTATACTGTGATAAGAAACAAAATAAGTTTACAGCTGTCTTATTTCGATTTTTCTCCTTGAGAACGGTGTACACGTATAAACGCCTGTTGCACGACTGAATATAAATGAATTTCGATTCTCTTGATAAAGCTACGCAAAAATTTCAGAACACACAAAAATAAATAATAAAAGCGACGAATGAAAGCACGAAAGGGAAATGGAAAAACTGACACAAAATTGTGTATTTTTGTTTCAAGGATGGATTCTCTTTTGATTTGGAAGACATCTGGCAGTGATTGGTGACGGTAGTAAAAATTTCTTTTTTGTTTTAAGTATGGAAATATTGATGTGACCCTGTAATTTGGAGGTGGAGAAATGTTTTTATTTGGCCAGAATTCCAGGGTCTTCTCGTATTGTAAAAATGTAATAAAACGGTAGGAGAACATTGGTAATGTTACGGTACGTAGTAAACGTCGGTTTGTATAATAAAAATTGAATTCGATTATGAGTTTCGGATGTGAAGTAATTGAGATGAAACTCGGTTTCTATGGCCAAAATTCAATAACGGGCAATCTAAATGGGACTAGCCAAAATTTCTCTTATTTTGATTTATAAGATAAAAATGGGATTCCAGTATCTATTCGGGATATAATTCTGAACAATAGTAAATTTTAATGAAACTAAGCCATTTCCGATCAGAATTAATCTTGGTTTCTATGATGAAAATTGGCTTCTCATTAGGATTATGGTGAGGTTCTGATTAAAGTGCCATTTGAATGAACACCGTCATTTCTCGAACCGTTGAGTTTGTATCAAAATATATGTAATTCCAATTTTAGTCCCGAAAGTAGTTCTGGAATATGATAAATTTGAATAAAGGTTTTAGAATTTCGCTTTGAAATTAACTAATGTGAGTAAAAATTAAACCATTTTTCAATTTACTCGGATAAAAATTAGCTTGTTTGGAAAATCGAAAAAATGAAATTTTAATATACTCGTAAGTTCTAGGTACAATCCAGGTAAATAGTTAGCTTCAATGAAACTTAGCCATTTCTCAACGAACGTGCACAACCTGTGCACAAATTGGGTGATAACTAAGACAGGGTGATTACAGTGTCGTCTCTGAATGCAACTTCAATAAGGGCTCACAATGCCTCCTTGTGGCGGCAGCGGTAACTATTCCATAACTGGGGTAAGCTAGGTGTGTGAGGGCTGTTGTTATTCTACATGGCGTTTGCGATGGGCTGATACCTCGGATAATTAACTTAAACAATTAAACAACAGGATCTGCGTATGAAAGCAGATGCCACAACGGATATAAAATCAGAACATAATAAAGACACTTTATACCACCACCTCAAAAATATTTCAAACAAAAATCCCCAAAAATCTTTTAAGTAAAGATTGTTTTGCGGGTGACTTCAACACACAAATTGGCAAAGCGGAAGATGTTCATATATAATCTGGTTGTATCCGGCAAATTCCCACGTAAGCGAATCCACAAAGACCATTGGAAATCAAACGATGGAATTACGGTCAAATCGACCACATCGTCATGTACAAAAGGAATTGTTCAAGCATCATAGATATTAAGACCAAATGCGACTCCCACATCGATTCTGAACACTTTTTAATACTTGCGAAATATGCCGTCCGTCTCTCCACCACGTATAAAAACTAATTCCAGCGAATCTCACATTGGAATGCCGAAACATTAAACAATTAAGTTAGTAACAGGTCTTTGGAATAACAGTGGAATCTAATAAAATTGGCGATAACAACTGCTCCAACGGCGAATCTAGATAAAAATATATCACAACGTGGAAACACATAGAAACACTTGGCTGAATGAGAATTGTCTAACTTCAATTGAAGATCAGGATCACGCATGGAAATGGAACCTCTCTCAATCAGCAAGGCAATCACATAACGACTACATGGTCCGCGAGAAAACACTCCTACCGACTGTATAGAAAGACGAAAGAAATTGTTACCGGCTTCCATCAACGTAGTAACGCTATTCGCAACGAATCTGAAGAGTTACAAATGTGTGGCAAAATTATTTCTAGTCAATTTTTAAACAAGCAGACGTCATCGTCCAGTGAATAGCAAACATCAATGCATCAATCTGATATCAATGTAGAAATGGCATCCTCATCTGCTCCATCTTACGATGAAGTACAAAAGGATGCGTCTGAATCTCGAACTCGAAACCAGAAATAATCTGAGCACGTACACGAATTATAAAACAGGTGGAGTCGCCACCAGGAAGCTCCTTGTAGTCGATCGAGCTATCTGGAAAAGCATTGTTGAGGCGGCCAAATCCCTTCGTGGGATATAGCGCCAGCGAGAAGAAGAAGAAGATTCGCACAAAGGTGTTCAAGGTAGGATTGGTTGCCGTAATATTTTACTTCAAGACGTAATCCATACAGGTAAAAACCTGGTTGAGTAGTAGTGACAGTCCATTCAAATTGTTTTCCCTATATTCTGAGCCTATTCTGGCCAGTACCTTCAATCTGAGTAAAAGAATATGTGAACTTAAATAAACGACGATGAACTAAATGAGTTTCAATTAAATTTGCAACAATACTGGTTAAGATCGTTTTTTTTAATTTGAGGCGGAAATGACAACTTTATTATTTAAGCTTATCGTAAAGTTTGTCGGAATATTTCACTATGTGGAACGATTAACCTTAGGTTGACACACGCAAATGAGTTAACTGCCATTTCCAAACAGAGAGTTGGGATATCTGTTTTAGTACTGGTAAATGAAGACAATTTTATTGGTTTGAATAAAATTTGTTTTGATAAATTCTTGTCGGAAATGATAGCGTTAGGTCGACACAAGCAAATGAGTCAAGAACTATTTCCAAATGGAGGGGGGAGGTATCCATTTTCGTTCTCGTAAATCAAATCGAATTTATTGGTTTGAGTAGCTCTAGTTTAGATAAGTTTGTTGGAAAATTATACTATGTAGAAATGGCAGCCTTAGTTGACACAGGCAAATGAGTCAAGAGCTATTTCCAAAAGGAAGGAAGGAGTAATTTGCTTGTGTCATTCTAAAGCCGACACTTCCACATACTGGAATATTCCGACAAACTCTGTGACACCCAGAATTTATCTAAACTAAAACTACTCAAACCAATAAAACCTATTTGATTTACGAGAACGAAAAATGATACCCCTACGCTCCGTTTGGAAAGGTCAATTGACTGTTATCCTAAGGTTATCATTTTCACGCAGTGGAATTTTCCGGCAAACTCTACAAGTTATTTTCTAATTACTCATATGAATTAGAGCCACTAAAGGTTCATTTGTAACGGATGTTTCATTTCGAGGTATTGACCTTGAATTTAAATAAAACACAGAAAAATAATTGAATTTAATTGAATATGATTTCGCGGACCTGGCGTAATTTGAAGGTTCAATTTTCGATCACCCTTCGCAGCATTTCTATAGTCGTATTCTCAAGTGTTCAATAGTCTCTGGCTTGCAAGTTGAATTTTGTAAGCATGTAAACTAAGATCCTTACGCAAAATCCTCCATAAAGATGTTGGATCAAGTCCCAATTGTTGTGCACGATGATAATTTGGATTCTCTTCAATACTACTCACTACAACTACCACCGCCTGTTCGGTGCGCGCCATTTGGTGTCTTACGGAGTGCGTATTATAATTTAGAGTAAACGTGGTACGAAGGCGATCCATAAAGTTAATCAAATTAACTGCTCTGATAACTGATTATGTTGACCATAAAATGGACGTAATGCGCCATACGAAATCGCTATCACGAACTGAACCATTATTTTAGTAAAATTTCTATCCGTAAGTATGAATCGGACTCGAAGAGTGCTGAGATTAAACCTCTGGTTGTTCTACTATGTGATTTAAAATGCAAAAAAAAAATACGAAGGGCGAAATATGCATGTAGTTTTTGGAAGGTAGGTTAAACTAAAAAATTACTGGACAAAATTAAAGAATTTGTGGAAATCATAGGGCAAACCCCGAACTAATGTTTGTTTGTAAATAATAAGTATAATTTACAATATCAAAATATATTATAATTCACCGATGTGAAACCTTATACCGAAAAATGTTCTCTTAGGATAGGCTAATTCGACTTATATAGTGGTATCTTGCCCTAATTTCTGGAAGGGGCTTGTTATTGACAAAGATTGATAAAGTAATCAAGATATACGGTGGAAAATTGCTATTAACAGGGTTACATTTTGTCCGCTCGGAAAAACTTAATACCGGAAAATTTTCTCTAAGGCTAGGCCCATGTTTCTTGCGCCAATCTCTGGAAGTGCCTGGTTATTGGCCCATGCTGAAAAAATAGTCAATATTTTGAGTGAAAAATTTTTATAAACGATTCTGATATTTATTTTTGTTAAAGCTTTAATTTTAATTTATTTGTTAACTTTTTTCTTTAAGTTATTTATATATTTCTTTAATATCTATTGTATTTATTAAGTTTTTTAAATTTTCTTATATATATTATGAATTTATTTGCATTTATAAAATATTAACAGTGTAAACCACTAATCTAAAAAAATTTATTATGGCGGCTATTGGAATCTATTCGAATCCAATAAGAATTATATTTCCGCCATGTTTTCCAATTAGAACCGTATACGTATACATGTTATTCTTTGTTTGTAGCTTCACAGGCTCTATAATTCAACATAGAATCGAACTAACCATGTGGGCAAAAACAACGAGTGGGTAATCGGATTACATTTAATTTAACTAAAAATTGTACATGAAAATGTATTGTTCTTTAGATGCAGTTTTAGTAAATTGGCTAAAACAAAATAATGGGTGGGTAAATTGTATAACTCTTTTATATATTTAAATTAGAGCTGCAGCTGACTCAAATTTCACTCATTGTCTTTTATAGCTGTAGGGAAATGAATAAAAAATATTAATGGGTGAACTTAGGTTAATCGCATTTCATCCGTTAGAACATTTCAATTGAATATAAAGTCAAAGTTTTTTCTCGCTGACGAAATTATCATAAGCCAATACAAAATACTCTCTTACTCTCTCTTACCCTCGCATAACACAAAATATGTAAATATACAGAATACAGATTCACAAAAGAAAAACTCATAACAACATAACCAAAATTTCCACAAATAAGCAGATGGAAAAATATTTACTTTTCCTAGTATGTATATGCCTTCCACAAACGGTGAGTAAATTTATATAGTTTGGCTGCCAAATTTCCCCAGCGCAATTAAATGTCTGGTCTTCGAGAATATATAAATACTCGTAGAATGGCGAGGGAGACACAGGGAAAATATATTTGGTTTTGGCATTGATATACGAGTAGCTTGTTGCTATTGTTATCTTCTCTAGTACGTACATAGACATGATTATGTATTACACATGCATAATTATGGTTTAATTTTCTTTTAGTTTTATATAGCATTGTATATGTCTGTGTTAATAGATGAATAAATTAGTTTTCCACTGTAGTTTCCATTGTGAATATACTACTATGAAAATTAATGCTATCCTATTGGGAAAAATCTTTTATGTTTGCTTGTTTCATATCTGAATGAACTCAAAACATAAATATTTTACTCTTGTTGTTTAGTGTAGTTGAAGAAGGATAACATTTAGAGGCTTAACCGTTTAATTACAAAATGGTTTTAGGGGTTGATTATATTTAATGTACAAGGGTCAATGACCAGTGGTGATGTAATTTATTTTTATTAATATTTTATATATTCCCTGGCGCGGTGTGGTAGTTGAACAACAGGGAAGTTGTTTAATGGCTTTTAGATATTAAGCTGTCTGTTGCTGTAAACTTTTGAAGGTGTAAAGTAACACGAAGGTGTTTTTAAATGACGAACACAATTGGGAATTAAAGTTTGTTCAACTCTATAAAACTTTTAATTATGTACAAGAAACCTTAAATTAGTTTATATTTTTTATACTTACATGAACTCACATGTTTAACTCACCCGAAATAATACAGTGTGCATGCATTAAAACTTAGAATTTAGCAGTGGTTTGGGCCATCGTTTAGCCTAGGAATAACATTTCAAGACCAGCGGTAATGCGAAGCAACTATTGTTTGGGTTAATGCCAATTTGTATAGCTTTTCAGTATGCCTTGGCCTTGTTTAATTAATTTTAAAATTTCAAATAATAATTTTTGTGAACATAGAAATGAATTTCTATTCAAGTACGTTGTGCTAGAGTACTTTGTTTTATTTTGTTCACTTAAATGTTAATTTAATTGGATAATCTAAAACTGATAATTTACATTTAGGCCAAAGTATTCATTTACATATTATAGTAATTAAAAGTTTCGACGTGATAGCAAAATATTTGCCACCAAAAGGTGATCACCAAGCTGTGATAAGGCTGGTATGATATCATATTCGAAAACGTAAAAGGTGGTTATTAAATATTAAAAGTCTCAACCCCCCCCCCCCCCCTCCTAGTCGGTTGTTTATTATTATAATAAAATATGAGACAAGAAATTTGTAAAGTTCAAGTTCCACATCTACTATAATCGCCTCTGTCGAAAAAAAAATAAAAATACGAAACAAACACTAAAGGACTTGTGCTGTAGCATTACCAGTCATTGTCATTGTCGTTGTGGAAGTATTTATTTGTGAGAATGGCACACAGGCCGAGCATATATCCGATTCCCATTACGTCTCTCGTATTCTGTATTTTTGGTCCGAGTTCGGTATGCTTGGCCAGGTTAACTTGATTTTATTAAAATAACAGAATTTTTACTTCGTTTTTTCGCAATAAAAAACGACCCATTGCCGACCAAACGCCAAAATGTGATGATCAATCCTGGCCTAAAGATTGCGTAACGAAATAAAATGAAAACGGTATGATTTTCGTAGAATGAGGTGCTTCTACGATTTTTTTTTTCAAATTTCCATTATTTATTTACCGTTTAATCGTAAGTGACCTAACGATGAAAACTAATGAATCCTGGCCTAACAATGACGAGACGATTCCAATCAACATTTGTATCAAAACCTTTGGATGGGGTGCCAAACAGGCGGAGCTTAGGATAATCTCCGAACGTCAAATTTTAAAATGTTAAAATTTTGAAATGAAGTAACACCTCTGTTGGTATAGTCTGGCGTTACAAAATAGAAACTTTTAGAATTTCCGAGGTTATTCGAGATTAAAGCCTGAGTTTACCTTAAAATTAGTAACGTGTCCATTCGTCTCGCGCTTTAAATATTGTCACAGAATTTCTTAAATGCACTGACGTGAATGGCCAACATATAAGTACCAGCTTGTTAGCTGGCCAGACTAAATTTGTTTCTCTACATAAATGATGTCTTGCACTGTTGGCGAGATCACATTCGATTAGTATATTGTCAGCCGCTTCCAAGCTATTACCACATTCGCAACTACTTGTATAAGATAGACCAACAGTTAGTTGACATAAACTGCCTTTCTCATCATTCGCTCCGTGATAATAACCATTCATCTGCTGCATTTTTAGCATTTTTTCAGCACCCTAATAAATTTTTTTACTCTACATAAGATAGTTACTTACTTAGTTACTTACTAAGAGAGTTTTTACTCTCTCTTTGCAGGTAACGTTGCTACCAAACCACCTTCCGACAAATTCTTATAGTTCAGAAGGATTAGAACTCCTTTTCCACGGATGTCGCTGACCTGTTTTTTTACTGTAATATTGCTTTCTGCTGGGTTTATTATCTCCCGTAATGTGTTCCTTACTTCACAACTGTTAGCAAAGCTGGGCTCCTTGCCAGGTACTGGGTTCACAGTGACAACATTTGACGGTTGCCATTGAGGCTTTGGGATGTTTTTGACACCTGCTTTAGCACCAGTGTGAGTTTATACTTTATAAAATATAATATTTTGAACAGATAGCGTTGCATTATGTATTTTTAATTCGTACAGTCCGCCGCCATCATAGAATAGTTTTTTGGTTGTCAGGCGAGTTCGATCCCGTTCTCATATATTGTGGCAACAACAGTGTGCAAGTGAAAACGTTTATGACTTAATAAATTACCGAGTAAAGTTAAGCGTTACCATTGACCTGTAAGGTGAATATTCTTCAGCGTAACTGGAATTTTTCTGTACCATAAACTCGAACACGTTGGTTCGCGCGTCTTACAAAATTAAAGCAGCCATATAAAATATTAAGTCTAATTAGTCCCTCAACGAGCATCGCGTCTATTCTAGGCGCTGGATAGTCAGCTACATCGAACCAGAAATCATCGGTAGAATAAAACGCATCCAAATTGTTCATAGACTACCCCTACTTTAACGTATAACTACACGAATGGAACGAATTTAAGAATGATTTTAAAAAGATACAAGCATTCATTAAAGTCGCACCACTTAGTACAAAATTTTCGATATGCCGCATTGTTGCGCTTGTTCTTATATACAAACTCAACAATATGGCCGGTGATCAGCCAAACAATTCATGTTTTGTTCATCGCGTCAACGATTAAGTTATAGCTCATCGATAATCTCTGTCAACCACAGATAATTTTAATTTCGTTTGGTTTAGTCCCGTTGATGAATTTTGTTCTCTAGCCCTTCTGGTTTTCAAAAATTTTTGTTTAATATAATCTTAATCTTGGATCTTATTTTTGGTAGACTTCACGCGATTGTGTGATAATGACTTTTGCGTGACCCGCTTATTCTTAGCATACGGTTGTGTGTTCATCTATCCATTTTCAAATTAAATTTTTAGAAGGAAATTTGTAATTTTATTTTTATAAATTTAATGTAATTGTCATCCACAAAATTTAAGCAAATTAGCGAAAACTTCAAATTATCAAGATCACCTCTATCTTCAACTGAAAATATTTTTCAGTACGAGATGGAAAACGTTGAACTCCGTGAACAATTAAGAGAAATAAAGAAATTTACAGCTAAGTTGAAAGAGGAACCTACAGCTTTATAGAAATAAAATGAAGAACTAAAAAGGTAGTTCAAACACGTGCCGCACTTGATTGCACCTGAATCATTGATGGCATAATTCCATTCCATACGTATGAAAAAGAATTAGAAAGAGAAACAAATTGGTTCAAGGAAAGGAAAACTCAACACTCTCCCGAAATGGCAGAAACTTTACCAACAACTTCAAAACAACTAGTTCTAGAACAACAACCAGCTAAACCGAAAGAGAAATCAATTCCACCAATTAACGTTACTGGAATATCAAATTATTCCACTATCCAATCGGTTATGGATTAGTAAAGGTAGCCGACTATAAATTAATATTACAGACTCTGAAACCTAAAGATCTTTGACTACGAGGACAAGAATGTCCGTCCAATCAAACCTATGGCTAATGATCCCAACCTGCGCTAAAAAGGATATTATTGAGGATTTTAAGCAAAAGGGTCATCGATTAGAAAATGATGTAAACGTCATTATGAAAGAAAAAACTGAAACTGAACAAGGAGTTTAAATCAACAAAAGATGGCTTTCACTATTTATACTGACGATCAGTGCCGTCAACATGTCGAAAATAAACGCAAGCTTCATGAAAATTTGTAGGCTCGTAACACTAGGAGTCCCCAAACAGAATATCTCCGCGCTAGAAAAGTCACAACCAAACACGAATCGAGCATGTAACAAGGAAAAGCTGGATTGAAATTTTACGGTACATATTGAATAAGTCAGGCCGCATTCTTGGATATGCAGATGATATCGTTCTTCTTGGCCGCAACAAAACAAAATTGTTACAATCAACTAAAAGCCTCCTTACGGCAAATCTAGGTGAAAACAACTACAACTTTGACAACGTTGAACATTTTGAATATCTCGAGTCAATTATAACACTAACTAATAATATACAGGCAGATAGAAATGTAGCCAAGATACGATAGCGGTTACAAATTCAAATTATCAGAAAATTGGGCAACCAATATTTTTATTGGGCAATAAAAATACCAACAGTGGAAACCTAGAATAAAAACATAAGAAAACAAAAATGGGAGAATAAAAAAGCGTGTGCTTTAGAATTTTTTGGAGGTTAAAATAAAATAAAACTAGGTTAGGTTAGGTTTGGTTAGAGTGGCTGCTATCGCACACTTTGGCCAATAGTGGCCCATTGTGATACCATAGGATCCTATCTCCTCTTTACTCCCGTTGAAACCATCCAGAGCTACTTATGTAGCGCAAAATATCTCGCACTCCCCACCGCCCACAGTCGGCGAGTTTCAAAAGGCTGTCCATATCGTACACACCTAAGTACTTATGCCTTCTGTCTGATAGTGCCGGACACAAGCATAGAAAGTGATCCAAAGTGTCCTCCTCCTCTTCGTCCATACAAATTCTACAAAAGTCATTCGTCTGTAGACCCAGCCTTCTCGCATGTTCCCCAAAAAGACAGTTTCCTGTCAGTATCCCTACGACCAATCCTACCCCTCCTCCTTCCCAAGGATACTAGTGACTTGGAGCAAGTCCAGTTTTGGCCAAATCTGTTTTGCTACCCTGCACGTGAGAGTGTTGTTCCACCTCTCATTTATCGAGGCGATTGCCTTTTTACTGAGCGCCAATTTGAGCGCTGCTATAGGTGTCCCCAGATCTGCCCTTTCCAGCTACATCTGGAGAGTCGTACCATACCTAGCTAGTTCGTCCCTGCAGTTTCCCGTGACGTCCGAGTGACCAGCGCCAACCGTGACTTTAGACAAACCGCCTCTAGTGACCTGACCACCGCCTGACTGTCCTCATAAATTGCGATATCCCTCACGGATACCACGTTGTGATTCAACCATGTCACAACTTTCCCAATCGCCACCACTTCAGCCTGGTACACGCTGCAGTAGTCAGGGAGACGAACAGATGTATTAACATTAAACTTCTCACAGAAGACTCCGGTTCCTACCTTGCCGTCTAGCTTAGAGCCGTCCGTGAAAAATTGCACTGCCTCCTTTCCCAGTATTGATCCGTTCCTCCAGGATTCTCTCGAAGGACAGATGGTCCGGAAACCTTTATCGAAGCACAACGTTGGTTTAATATAATCTAGATTCGCCAGTTCTTCCCTTAGCGATCTAAAATAAAAATAATTAAAAATAAAAATATTGTTTTAATCCCAAAGTGGTGACCCCGACGTGATTTAAACACGCGAAATTGATAAACAAAAGGAATACAGTCCAAAATAAGTGAAACAACTCAAATGGGTGTCAATGACGAAGTTAACGAGCGCCCACCGTCTCCATATACGCAAATGCTACGATTCCACATTTACCAATGCCGCGACTGATCGACAGTCCAAACAACAGGCACCTGCAAGCCTGGAATTCTGGTTCGAACCCAGTAACGTTACCATGGATAATAAAAAGCATAGTTCGGTAATGGCACAAATTCCGCTAAGCGATCTGGGAGCAGCTATACAAACGGAAATCGGCCAAGTCCCAGAAAAGGATAAGTACGAGCAGCGTCGTCGCCAACGACATTGGTGGCGTTAGCATCCTATGGTTTATGTGTATTTTAATTTGACAGGCGTTGTATTTTGTCGCTATTTCTGGTTCTGTTTATAATACTCGTATTTTAAATGAAACTTGAAGTTTGTTGTCCTGAAAACAATCACTTTTTCTTTTTTTCTAAGTGTCCCTAAATTTTACATTTCAGCGGATTTCAAAGAAACATGAGGATTTCACAGTCAAGCTTGTAAGTAATAATTTTTCTTGATTAAACATTTTTATTACGCCAATTTTTGGATTTTAAAATAAAAAAAACCTCACCGAAAACTCCAATCCATTGCCACTTATAATTTTTAAGATACACATTGACTAATTTACTTGCCAAATATAATTAAAAACAACTGGTATGTAAAAAAGATTAATCTCACATCACGTAAAACAAAATAAATTCAACAGTTCGAAACGTCATTTTATTAAAGGTATCAAAAGTAGTTGGATTGCAATGCTTACCACATTCAAATATGAATTGGTACGTTGCTAAACAAATCGTTCAATTAAACAAAATATTTGAATCCATAGAAACAAATTTTCTTAATTGTGTAGATTTAAGGGTGTGAGTGCGGACTGACGTTTTTGAAGTGAAATGATTGTAGTTTTTTACTATAACCTACAATAACAATAAATATTATGTATAGAAAATATAAAACGAAATAAGGGATAAAAATGGGAAACCCCTAAAATAAAATAAAAAATCGATACAAAGAAATACGACTTCTATAAAATATATGAACCATGATTGATATCAAACTGTGTGCTGATACTTAAATTGATTTGAATTCAACGTATGTGGTGATTTTGGTTGTATGTGTGTGCTCGCGCGGTAAGTAGTTTTTCCCCATAAATTTTCCATTAGACTGGAAAAATTATTATCGTGTTTTTATTTTATTTCGCAGCTACCCAAACTCTCCTGCATCTATTCGATAAACATGCCATATTTAGTACAAAAAAAAATGTGTAACTAAAGGTCATTAAAAATTAAACTTCATATAGAGAAAAAATCAGGCCGTTCTCTAATGCGAACCTGGCTGTTTCCATATCAACAACCATCACAACATCCCCCTATATACATGATGGATAGTTATTCTGTATTTTGTTAACTCTTTGATGTTTTTATTTGTTCAGGGTAAATCATAAATTGGAGTTTTTGGAAAATAATATTTTATTGGGTGGAAATTCAATTTTCTCGTCTCATACCTCGTTTATACAATACGATTGTCGACTGCTATTATAAATTGATTGTGTTTGCTTTCCTTCACAACAAGATGTAAAATGGGAAAACCAAAATAAGAATGGAAAAATGTAGTTTTCTAGTTTTTTCTTAATAACGAAGTGATGATTAAAACTAGAGTAAATCACCTTGGTGGATTGATATAAGGAATATATTCAAGAATATACTTGGCAAGAGGACATGTCACTCGAGCTTGAAGGTTCAACGTATTATATTAACGGTGATAAGATTAGCATAATATTCGATAACGCCCAGCATTCAGTGTTGGATTCCTCATTTAATTTGGGATTTGTTGCAAAGCATATTCCCATTAAAATTGAATTAAAACGGAAATAATAAGTTGTTCAATAAATTCCACCAATCGGGCGCTCTTCACAGTTTTGGTCACAAATGACACGTAATCACCAATTTTCATTAGGAAATTAGTTAAGTAACGGCTTCCATTTAGCATTTCCAATATCGCCTTTTAAGTGTAATTTTCGCTGAAAATTTTTCAGCAGTAAACTATTAACAAAAAAATATATGTATTTTCGGAGCGGAAATTTGTTTTTTGATTTGATTGTTCGAATTAAGCATAAATAATTTGTTTGTTCATAAATTTTATTTTATAAATTTCAATTGGGAAAATTTAATGTGTTCCCTATGGTGGTTTTTTCAGCGGCTATTATTGATTTTAGGGTTCAAGCTTCCTTGTGCATATCGCCGCCGTTGACTCACAAGAACTAAGATTAGTAAGTAAACATATCTTGTTGGGCGGATGTTTCATTATGTTGCCATTCGGAAATTTTACAGTCACTACTCGGGTTTAATTGTTGGTTCCAGAATGTTCATCGGAAGTTCTTGCAAGTAACCATTTTGACAGAGGAAGGTTTTATTCTCTGCAGGGGACTAAGCTTTCAATCTTAAAGAGAGAATGAGGTCAAATATTAGAATGTCCAGCGTCTACAAAATTATTGTAGAATGTGCTGTAGTAACTGCCATCTGCTTAGATGATTAAGCATGATGTGTTGCGGGTTCGGTTCGGGTAACTGACTTAATAGTTAGCCAATTATAAAATGTCTGACTATCAGGGGTTACATTCATCATCATGGAGGTCTAAAAGAGGCCGGGAATTTAAGATTTCCTTTATCTGCCTGACAAGGATCAGGTACTCTTCCGTCTTCGTATGTAGGCTTCGAATGGAAGACCTAGCAGATCAAAAGTTCTGGAAGGCACCGAAAAAACAATTTTTCCGGGAACTTACTTGTTTTGGCTAGGGCTAATCGTAAAAATAATAGTCCTTCATGGGGTCATATTTGTTGTCTAGAACGAAAATTATTTTGAATTCGTCACTTATAGTCACCTAACTCCAGCAAGGATATGAGTTCCCTTTGCTCAAGTCATCCATGTAAAAAATCGCGTTTTACGATTTCGGAACCAATAGGGAACTTGATACTAAATTTATCGGCAATATAATTGGGTGGTCGACTGGAGCTAGGGTGGTGCCATATGTGACGGTGCATAATCGATGATTTTGTATATTTGTGGGAATTACATGATGGGGCTGTCGGACTCGGATAATATTTTTCAAGTTTTGTTGAATCGTAGGACCTACTAGGGTGATTTTTATTTAAGGACTACCCAGATGCTGTCTTAGCGGCCGCTACAAGCACAACATGGATCTTGGTAGTTGTACTGGAGCTTCTTAAACCGGGTGATGGGGCATATAATAAATTTTATTTGGAGATCCAAGGGTTTCTTGTTCGGATACAAGTTTCATTTGCCCTAGCGATATGTAGGCTGCCTTAAGGGTATAGGCGCCTAAACCTATTATTTTTTCTAGAGAAACCCATCGTCATAATGCTTATAGTTACATCATCTCTGAGACTACTAGAATTTTGGATCTCCTCGTTCGTTCCATTTTCCCTTTATTAAAGCCGTATCAAATTCAACGAAAGGAAAGGAAAGGAAGAAGTTCTGGGACATAGCCCTCTGAAACAGGACTCGGTTATTTCTTAAGCGATTATGACGGAATATTATGTTGGTTGAAAATTTGATTCTAAAATGAATTTTAGAAGAAGTTCTGATATATGGGCACCTGGAAAGAAACACAGCCAATTCTTAATCGATCAAGGTGGGATTGGGTATGTTGGATGAAAAATAGATTCTAAATTGATTTTTGGAAGAAATATTGGACTAATATGACTTGGACGAAACTTGACCATTTCTTACTAGATGATGATGAGATTTGGCTTGGTATGTTGGATGGAAATGGGATTCTAAAAAGAATTTTGGAAGAATTTCTAGAATATGGCCACCTGGGAAGGACTTCGACTATTTCTTAACCGAATTGGTAGTCTATAAAGACTTCTGGAAGAAGTTCTGGAATAAGGCGATCTGAAATCGATATCGGCCGTTTCTAAACCGAACGTTATAGGATTAGGTATGAAAATTGCCTTTAGTTCATATATCAAGTATTTTCCTCTCGGTAGTTATTTTTTTCATCACACGGATACTATCTGCTTAAGTAGCTGATTGAACTGCATTCATAAAAGTCGATTTCAGAATAAAACACTAAGAAGTATCGGGCGCACTTTTGAGCAAACCATAAACTTTCTTGAATGATCGGAAATAAACGATATAGTTAATCCGTCCGATGGATGTCACTTTAATATTTCTTGTGTGAATGTCTATACATCAAGTGAAGATAAAGCTGCTCAAATACAAACATCTCGAAATCGCCTTGAGAAAAATATCACACCAAGACGTCAAAATATTATAGGGTGAATTCAATATTTAATCGAAGGTGCTCACAAGGTACATCGTTGCACCATTGGCCAGAACTCCGTACGCTTTGTTTGTAATCAACAATGGGACAATGATCACTCGGCTAGCCATTCTCTACAATTTCGTGGTTGCAAGCAAATATTTCTCACATAAACGCATCCAATCGAATAAAATTTCTCTCGCATTAAAGATGTCAGTACAAAACGTAAGCCAACGAAATATTTGTGAAAATGGCCGAGATTCGCCACAGGTGGCCATATTTTAGAACTCATTTTAGAACCCCATTTCCAACCAATATACGAAATCTCATCATGATCGGTTAAGAAATGAACGAGTTCCTTCCTAGACGGACATATTCCAGAACTTCCTTCAAAATCTATTTTAGTATCCCATTTCCAATCATCATATCCAACCGCATCATGAACGGTTAAGAAATGGCCGAGTTCCATAAAATTTTATAAACCCAACTTAATCTTACACTTAAATGCCTCTTATCGGTATCGACACCGATAAATGGTGTTTACGATAAAAATTGTGCCCAAAATAAACTGTTGTACGGTTATGCCTGCGTAGAATGTATTAAAAAAACAACAAAGTTAAAAATATTCAACTCGAGTGCAGAACTAGTAGGCGCCAAAAGCATTTAACGAAATTTGATTGGTTTTGAGTGCGGCAGCGTGATGCTGAGTGTGTTGCTTTTTATTTCCGATATCATGTAAGCAGCATAAGGCTTTATAATAAAATGTAACACAATAAATTGTTTACGATAATGCGACCGACACAATTATCGTTTGAAATTGAATATTTTTAACCCACATAATAATAAATTGCTTACCACAAAATATATACGCACACACAATTCTTGTAACTTGACCACCACAGTGTTTTTAATTTGTCAAACAAATTATTTATTCTATTCGTCCAAAGATGTCGCTCTAATTCCGAAAAAATCGTACGATTTCGAAAAGGCATTTTGCGCCTCTACACTCCGATATCCAAATCATAACTGTCATGTCATTTTCTAATGTCAGTGAAACGAAAAAAAAAAATTTTTATACTGAAGGAAAACAATTACAACGACTAAACAGAAAAATCAATTAAATTTATTAAAACAAGAAAAATAAAAAATTCCAAATAAATAATTTATTCGTTTTGTGTTGTGTGCGGTATTGAATATGTTTATCAATTATTTGTTAATTTAGTCCGATTCGAGAAAATGCTGTGAAAAAATCAAATGAAAATCGCATTTATATGAGAACAGTGTTGAGTGCGCAGTCCCAAGTGAATGCAAAAAAAAATAGATTTTTCTGAACCCTAAATTTCACGTTTTTCTAGTGTTTAGGCCGAGATTATTGTGAATTGTGCGTTTTTATATGGATTAAGAAGTGCGGCGTTCGGGGCAACAAGGTTTTGTTATAATCATTTCGAGACTTGGTGCAATTTTCCCCCTTTCAACGATTTTCTTCTTTATCTTCTGCCTGGGTACACCGTGTGGTAAGTGCAAATTTTTCTTTTTATTTGCAATCAATTTAATTTTCCCTAAGTTTTTTTGGATTTACTTTCTGTTTATAATTTTTATTTTGTTAATTTTATAAATAATTATTTAAATTAAAGAAAACGCTGCTGATTTTTTGTTTAGTTTAAACATTTCTTTTATGGTTTTCCTTTTTTTATTTAAAAAAATCATTTTCATTGTATTGTTGGAAAATTTACGTTTTTTGTTGTTTTGTGTCGAACGAAACAGGGTAACGTGGATAATGCGTTTCTATATCCTCCCCCCCCCCCACCACGCGACAAATTTTGTACATGAGATGCGCAGACTGATTCTGTTTTCAGTCTTGTTCTTGTCTGTCTTGTTCACGTTCACACCGGATGAATGAACGGAAGGATTAAAGTTCATTGTGTACTGGTGATAGCAAAAATTACGTACACTTCTTGAAATTATCTTATATGTATATTGTTTTGTCTCTATATAATACAAATTACTTACATTGTGCGAGGTCGTGATTCATACTAGTGGGATTGTATCCAAAACGAATTTTTGCCAAATAATCCAATTACGTCATTGAAATATCTGATTTCGAGGTATCAGACTGTCGCTACCTTGAGTCGCACATTAGTCACGTCATTTGCTAAGCGTGACGTGTATTTGAGTAAGGGCAGACGATGTTCAAAGCGTTCTTTAAAATTCTAAAACCGGAAGACCATTTTTGGTTGTCCTCGTCAGAACATTCTATTTTGTTTGAACCTTATTTAAAAGGTTCCAAACCACAATTTATATTCAGTTTGAATATATGCACGCACTCAACTGCAAGGCATTAAGACATTCTTTAAGACATCGACACGGTATTCATCGATAACTTATTGAATCTTTTACAGAATGGGTTTAACACAATGATTGCGAATTAACACAATGTTCTCAACCGATCCAATTTACTGGTACATACTTTTCACCGTTTTAGGACTGGATTAGTTAGCTTTTTTTACATTTGAATCCTAACAACATACATACTCGTAGTTAGCATACTTAATATTGGCTTGAGAAGTACCAGAAATACACAAAATTTTCATAGTATTTATGAAAAATCAACCATAGCAAATGACAACCACCTATTGGAACAAATCACTTCTTTGCAATACTTCAGAGTACAAATCGGTTTTAACAAAATTAGGCAAATTCCATACTCAACTAGTTTGCAATTAGAACCAAATGGATCTAACTAACCTATATATTGTATTTGGTTGTAGAAAAAACCTGATATTACTTATGGCCTTTTCAAAATAAGATTGTGATCAATTGGGTTTAGGAAACCTATTTAACCCTTTAATCTTAGTTAATGGTCACTTAAACATACAAACATCCTCATCCCTAAAACTCCCGCTGACCCTTTCAAGAATTGTTTTCTAACAAGATTATCGAAGTTGTAGAGTTAAAGCTCCTACATCATAATACAGGGTGACTTAATTTTTTTTATCAGTACAGCACATTCCATAGACATTTATTTTGGCTTAAACGTAAAAAATAATATCTCGCAAGTGATCGTCATTTTCTGCTTCATATATTCGTGCTCTTCCTAACACAAAATTTCAGCCAGGATTTGATTTCGAATGATGTTTTTTAGTTCTGGTGTGGTCGCTGGTTTATTAAATGAAGTACTCTCTTTCTTTCAAATAAGCCCAAAGAAAACAGTCTGGAGCGGTTAAATGTGGTGAACTGAACTGAAATTTTTTCTTTTCGTTATTATTTGCTCTCCAAAGATGTCTCGTAACTGAACCATTGTGTCCCTTGCAGTATAGGGTGTAGCTTCAACTTGTTGGAACCACAGCTCTGGGCGATTTTGCTATTTCACTATTTATCACTATTCACTTTTACTTTTGGCATTGTTCATTTTTTTTTTGATAGCTTGCAGTACTTGCTTAAGATTGTTAGCGTGTTTCTCAAAGGTGTGGCCTAGTACAATGATGTCATCCAAATACAGTAGAACTTGCTCCATTAATCTCTTAAATGTAACAAGGGCATTGCATAATCCAAACGGCATTACTTTAAATTGGTAAAGAAAGTCCTTTGGCCTGTTACTTCGCTTGAGCGGCAATCCTGTTGGTGATTGCCGGATTGAAGTAGCATTTTCTGTGTCGATTCTATGTTGCACAATATTTATTTTTCCTAACTCGCCATCATTATGAGCAACTACATCGGCTAAACCGACCAGTGCTTCCACTGCGAGATATAGCTGTTCTATGGAAGATGGCTGCACAGAGAATGAATTATCTTTTTCTGTTTATGATTCGGTGATAGATGACATTGTTTCGATTGGCAGTTCATAATATAGTTGACATCCTTAGCTTTACCAATATTCGCCCCTTTCCTAATTACATTGGTTGACGAGCTCACGTTCAAAACACGTACTAGTAATTTCTGCCGGAATTTCTAGATCACTTTTTCGCACATCGGTGGTATCTCGATTCTGTCTTCTATTACAACTTGCAACGCATTTTGTGTTTATTTGAAGAGGTACCGTCACATTGCGCCATTTTAGTATCTGGTTATCCAGATCCACCACTATCTCTTCATAACATTTAGTCCGAGGATACATTCAGCATTTGTACACTGTCCTTCGACTACCATAGATTCACCTATCGATGTTAGCAAGTTAAAACGAACAATATCATCAATCTGTTCTGGAACTACCATTGGCTTGTTTTTTTATTACATCGGAGCGAACGGGGAACTAGTTAGAAAAACGTTTTGCTTACATAAAATCCATTAGTGATTTCGTAAGTGTGCCAACATCAGCTGTGAACCACCTTGTAGCGTTGTGCGATGTGCTTGCAAAATGAGCGATGATTATCGAGCGAATAACTAGTATAAGCCATTGTGAAGCGTCACGGTTTCTGCATGCGTTGTGATCATTGACTTTATTTTTCGTTCGTCCTTTTGCGTGGCCATTGACTTGGATCTTCTCGTAGCTAAACAAGGCCCGTCCACCACAACTGATGGCTGTGTGTTCAACATCACGAGACGCGCAATCTGCGGGGTTATGCTTGGTGTCGACATAATTCCATTGGCCATAAATGTCTTTGAGCGATTAGACGAGCGGCGTAGCCAATCAAGTACCAATTGCGACTCGGACCATGCGTACATTTGAGCCGGTGACACGTCGAGTGGCAGAATGCTAGCACAAAGCTCCATATGTGGCAGGAGGGTCGTTTTCATGAGTGTGACCTTGGTCTTTGATGCCAGTATTGATTTGATAGGTTCATCTGCCAACGTTGTACGAGCATACACCACCACTGCGTGGTGCTGAAGATTGATGCGAGCGATTTGTCGAATGAGTTATATAACGATCGATTCTGAGAGCATCTGTCTTGGGGCTCCTGATTTTGGGACCGCTTCATTTCACGATGTGCCGAGTGTCCACAATTCTTGAAGTATGACTTTGGTGATAATTGTGGTAGGAGACACTCAGCCGAGTGGATCGAATATCTTGGATGTGTGCGACAATATCGTTAATTTGCTTGGTGCGCAAACATTTAATGTTGAGCTTATGTCGAATCCGAAACAATCGACCTAAGGAAACCAATGAAGCTGAACTGTTTTTGACTGAATCGTCTCAATTCAGCTCAAGTTAACCCTGATTGATGTTCGCGGAATTCGACTGGTATTTCATTGAGAAGCTGTTGGCTGTTCGAGAATCACTTCCGCACTTCGATGCCACTACATCGCAGCAGTTCCACCATGTTTCCCTTGATTTTGATTAGGTCCACTATGTCGTCTGAGGCGGTCATCAAGTTTTCAATGCAACTTTAACTTCAATTGGGATCCTGTCCGTCTCATGCTAGTGACGATGGCGTGCTACTGACGATATCGTAAGTAACCATGTATAAATGATATTCTCGAACTGGTTTATATGCAGAAGGTCACTATACGATTTGCTGGTAATTTCTGTGTTCGAAGGCTTGATATCTGTAACGAAAACGAATTTATGTTTGCGTGATAACGCAAAGGGGTGATAAGTTGTCATTGAATGGCAAGATGACTGTATCTTTCATCTTGGTTGCGATAGTGTCAATTCGTAGTGCCGTTCGCATTCTGACCCATCGTGGTTCTCCAGATGAACAAACATCCTCGATTTCAAAGAATGAGTGGGTTGTTGATAGTGTCATAATCTTCCATAGTTGCCGTAAATCTAGACAGTTGATTGGTTGTCTTGCGCTGCACCTGGCCGAAGAAGATGGAACCAAGTTTCGTATTTTGGGCGAAAGGTGAACCACTGCTAACACCGCTGATGCAGCCATTCTTTTGAAGCATGTCAAAGACATCAGCTCCGAGTAAGATGACTATCTTGTTGAGAAGATAGTAATGAGGATCGGCAACTTTCAACTGCTCCAAGTGTGACCATTAATGCGTGTCAATTGGTTGGGATGGCAGCGTGTCTATGTTCTTCTCGAGGACGAGGACTGTAACCATGATGGGAAATGTTGAATCGATTCGCGAGCCTAATACAAATTCAACAATTGACTTGGACGCTGTTCACACTGATTCCACTAGTTGTGATTTCGGCTGGTCTTCTCGTGCGATGCCGATTCGGTATTCGGGTTCGAATTGTGTAGTAGCGTGTGGTGTTTTTTTATAGCAAACCCGGCATAAACTGGATTTGCAATTCGAACTGGCATAGCCTTTCTTTGCACAGGCAATTGAAGCAGAACCTTTTTCTCGGATGAGATTGGATCTTTCCTTGAATGTAAGAGGCTTGAATTGATCGTACTGAAGTACGTTGTGATTTCCAGTACAAAATTGAGCGAGATTTCGAAGTGCCGATGGCTGAACGAGTTGATTGTGTCAGGTTTGCGTTACGCTCGAGTACGATGATGACGGAGCTTTCAGACTGCGAACGGTGACGGTCGTTGTATCGAAGATCTTCCGAAATTCCACGGCTTATTCAATTTGTAGTGCAGGCGTGATTCTGAACTTTCAAAGATGACTGTCGATGATGAATCGACGATGATTATATCGATCTCGAAGAATGCGCCATGCATTTTCTTAATTATCGTTTGTAATGTTCACAGACTTGAACAAAAACACTGCGTCTCCAATTAAATTTGCCTTTCGGTAATGTAACTTCTGTAAGTTGTTCAGCTATTTGTGGTTGTGGGCGAGGTCGGCGAATAGCTTCTCGAATTCAGTCCAATTAGTGTACCCGTGTCGCGAACGACTGCTGCGCTAGTTTGACGTCACCTTGCGGGTTCTTGACCGTGGTTGATAATTATCTCTTTATGGTTTTAAAGTTTGAGATTGAGACAAAGGTAATAATCTACCGCTTGAGCGGGTTTACTATACTCTCCCGGTTTCTCATCATTGCACACGGCCTCGAACTGGTCTCGTACCTTGCAAAATGCCATTGTAACAGGGCGCCACTGACTTGATCTGCGTCTGTACGAATGTGTCATTTATTCCTTGCATGTTAATTGTCAGCTTCTTGCTCGTTCTCACTGCTCCTTTAAGGACCCGCTGCAGCAATGATTGCTTGACACGAGTTGTCATTGTACCACCGAATTATGTTAGTTTTATCACCCGAATATCACCGTTTATGCATATGAACCTCTATGTAATTTCATGCACTGACCAAAAATGTTGGAGCGGATTGCGAAATATGAATAATAAAGAATGAAACCCGATTTTATTGTTTAATTTATTTGTGATTAATTCGTGCGTGCTGCTCGAATGAAGGTTAGGTTAAGAAGGAAAACCTCACCAAGATTTCAATTTTGATATCTTCGAAGGTTGTCCGATTGAGTGTATGCTATTTAGAATTGTCCGACGTTTTTTGTTTGGTTGTAGGGTGCCCGCCGATAGGTGGTGACACCGATCAACGAAGAGATGTAATGTATCATCTCCAGCGAAAGGAACGGTCAATACACATAGGTTTACGGTGAAGCTGGTGAAACCTACAACTAAACGGTTTCGAATTTTCGTTGGACTATAAAATGCACATATTTAAGGAAGCTATTAACCTTTACTTGAAGGATCGCGTTGATTGTAGGAGCTCTGACAATTGTAAGGAGCCAGGATAGTTATAGACGGCAGCTACCATTTGTGCCAAATCGTTTTCCGTTTCCGTCTTCCTGAGTCCTAACGATTACAGCCGCCTCTAGATGCTCACTGAACACTTCTTTTTATACCGGCGTTTTCCGACCCTTCCTCCTCGTCTTTAATAGATGGGCGTATTAGGACTATTTTTAGCCGTACTTCTTTCTTTTGTCTTTGCGTCTTGTAGGTCAGGTCAAAATGCCTAAGTCCCATTAGCTGTAGTTCCTGCGGATTTGTTAAAGAGCCAAATTCTTTATTTTAGTTTTTTTGTTAGTTTGTAGCGCCGTCTACTTATTCCCATTGATCCGATGTTAGGCAGATACACTGTTAGAGACTAAGCTAGTTTTTGCCTTACAGGGCACTCAGCCTGGTTGATTATTAGCACCGTACGATCAACACATTAACCTCTTCCCAGTTCAATTTAGCATTACTGAGGAACCACCCTTAGTAATGCTAAGCTGACACACCCCTTATAGTTTTGCACATTTACCAGTAAATAAATATAATTGCGGGATAGAGCTAATACGGCAACAATTTAAACACCAACCACAAGCAATCATTGATTTGGTTAGTACAAAATTTGTTACACTTCATTGGAGTTTGAGTTTGTAAACAACTTCACAGTGCTGATATTGTTATTTACCAGTAAGATAACACAAAAACTAATATTTAAAGCCTATACACACGATTAAATCAATAACAAGACCAGCAATGCCCTTTGTGCGTCACGTCCTTATAATAAGTTTACTAACCAGTGAATCGGTAAATGGTAAGTTACAGTGATACCCATATCAAAAACAATTTACACAAGATATTTGATGATCATGTTCACAAAATTATCATTATCTCGCTAGGCTGAGTCAATACAAAACTCATTTGCATGATTCAGCACAATTCCAATAACACAGAATAATTTATATACCGTTTACATCTTTCTTGATAACATTTACACAAAAAAAACTTCAGCCTTGAGTAATGCGTATAATCGAATACAGTAGAGGCGGAAGAATGACCAAAAAAAATCAATGCCCTTGTTTTGAGCCAAGATACGATCGTAAGCGCGTAAATTTCTAAATCATCCGATATAAAACACACACAAAGAGTATTTTGTATGAACCCAATCAAATTTGTATGCCGTGCGCGAGTTTCTATTTTTATCAGATGTAAAGTGCGCGATAATATAATTTAGAGAGTATACACCAGCTACTTAATACCCTCCTCTTTCTGGCCTATAAATAATTAATGTAATGTAATTTGGTGTATATACCAGCATTACGCTATATGATTCCCGTCTTCTCTCTATTTTACGTTAATTGATTAATTTAATATTTATTACGATTGGTGTTCATATTGTCGAACGTACGATACTTTTAGTTGTACAACGGCAACGGTGAAATTTAATCTCGCACACACCAAATAAATTTTCAACCCTGAAATATTATCGCGGCTCATTGCCAAATTACTATATAAAAATTCGCGATCAGGTGACATCGCTACTTATACAGTACACTACATTATACAGTGAGTATTCGACACAGTATAATAATCGTTTATGGTAGATTAGGAAATATAGTTTAAATTAAATTTAATTTATTATAGAGTCGCATTTGTCGCATTATTCACCAAATAATTAGTGTTTGTGCTTTGTTAACACGTTGTCTGGCATGACCTCAATCTACAGTAGGCATCAAGTATAATATCACGAGTGTTTTTAAAACCGACCGCCAGGCGGCAATCGTATCATTATTATCATCTATAGTGATAGAATCTAGTGGCGCCCTCAAAAAATATAACTCAGTTTAATTCTAATGCGAGGTTTAATGTATTATGAGTTAGTAGTTATTGATGTTGGATGTTTGTGATAATAATTGTATAACGATAGATTATTAGAGCGTGGAAAGGGAAGGTTTTTTAATAAGGTTATTTCACAGCAATTCTTGCTTTTGTTTTTATCGCGCGGTAAGAACACGTGTGTTCTGTGTTTATAACATAGGGAGATATGGATTTTTATAATTGCGGTTGTTTACTATCTATAGTTTTCCATTAAATTTCAATCACATAAGTAAATGTACATAAATTTATGATCAATGACATATATGGCGCATGTTACAGAGTGTCCGAGTATGGGATACTAATCTGTGTCGGGCTGATTTTAATTCTGAAAAAAAAAACGTATGGGAGGAAGGGGTGGTCAATGTTTATGTAACCCCCTAGTGCATTCGCTGCTGCAAGTATTAAATAAATTTATATAGGAAATTTTACGAAATCTAACAACAGACGGTCACGAAAGATGTCGCGCCAAGTTTAAATATAATAACTAGATGAATTTTCGCTAAAAATAACAGTATAAGTTAAAATTTTATAAGAATTTATTATCGTGAACCACAGTGTATATCATTTATGAGAAAAACGACTATGAACTAAAAGATTGTAAATTAATTTTGTAACAATACCGGTCCAGATCAGGTTTCCAAAATTTAAGCGGAAATGAAAATTGTTAACAAACACCGGTTTTCAGCAAAGATTCAGTCCCTGTACAGCCCATACGGATTGATTGAGCGGGATAAAAATTCATACTTAAACGTTTTCCATTCTCCCAATCTCTATTAAGAAATTTTCCGGATTTCGGATTTTTCTGTTATCGAAAAATCGCGGCGAATTTACCTATTATGGAACTAGTCGGTCGGAGGATGCATTTTATAACTGGTGTGAAGTTCGAAGGGGTGAATAATAAATAAATATAAATACAAAAAGAATTTAAAAATATAAATATTATGCATTTATTTATATTATAGATCAATATGGGCCTCCTCCAGTCGCACTATTTGATTTTTACTATTTTTAATTTTTATATTTTAAAAAAAGCACATACACAATTCGTCAACTAAATAGCAGACGGATTTTGACATTTTATTTTCGGAACGAAATCCGATTTCGTTTTCTCTTTTAGTTTCAAAATATGGCGAATTTTACGATTTCGGATTTTACGAAGAAAAAAATAATTTCATAATACGAAAATTTGCGGCGGATCCGAACTCGAAAATTTCATAATGGGCCCCGAAAATTTATGGAGCATGTCCGATTCCCCGTATTTACCTTACTTACACTCTGAAAATATCTTAATTATAGTGCCTAGGCGAAAAAATTTCCTGAATGAAGTTTCATTTTGTTTATAACCCAAACAACGACCCACACTCCTTATTAACCAATTGAATATGTTTAAATCAGGGTAAGAACTAGAATTGATTTACACCAGTCGAGTTTGAATTAAATACTTTAAACTTTTAAACGCAGAACAACTACATATATAATGAATACTATAATCGTTTGCCTCTAAGTAGCTATCACATGCGACAGGTAGCGCTAGAGGTTTTTGTGTTATTACATTATTTCTTTAACAAACTAGGAAAAATGTTTGGTTTCTACTTTATCAATATTAAATGGTAAAAGATGTCCAGGTCCTATAAATGCGGAGAGTAAATTCGCTTGAGATATAGAATCTGCCATGTCGTTACTTTTAATGTGACAGTGGGCCAGCACCCACATATCTGTAATATTGTTATTCTCGTAATTACAAGAAAGATTTATGAAAGTTTACACACCGGAAAGCTACTCAATGAGTCAAAATTTCGTGACACCTTAAAGACAAGTTAAAGTGGACACCGACGCCGGCGGCGTTCTGGTATTATCTTTCTGGTATTATTGATCGTAATTGTTGATAAATTTGTCAATGCCCTGTAAATGTTTCCAATACATTCCACGATAAATTGCATTTCATTAAATAAACTTCTAGAGCAAAGGTTTCAAAAAGTGTGGGAATAATAAGGCGTGCTTGTTTCCTACACATTCATTTTAGACGGATTTACGTGAAAACTCTTATTGACGCAAGACACCACAATGTGAAGGTCTTGTTTCATCAAATCAGAAAAGACATTCTAGGTTTATATGAATTAGTTACACTTAGAGTATCAACATACTGATGCAAAATCTGGCCATCAGCAATGCCAAAAGTACTCCATCCTGTAGACCATCTTTAGCAATTTTTACAGAGGCCGAAAACATTCAAACTCAACCTGTAGCAGAAGAATTACTAGTAAATAACCTATCAAAGGTTCGGAACAGATGATGTTGCAACTATGAAAAAGAACGTTGAGCAGCAGATCACTAAATTATTTTTCCGTTGTCTGTGACGAGCTTCTGGGAGATCTTATAATTTTTGCGAAACTGTTTCCGATAGTGATCATGGAAGCATTGAAATATGGAATACCCTAAGCAAACTCTATAGTTCTTTTTAGGAACCTTCCAAGTCTGTTAATTGTTTATTTCGAATATAGGAATCAAGCTAATGTTAATCTCTTCGTGTTGAACAAAATTAAGTTGGTTCCCAGCCAACGTTTAGAATTTTAAGAAAGGATTCTTACAACAATTTTCATTTAGTTACATGTGTTTATTTAAAATATTTTATCCCTCTACCTTCAAAGTACAAAATTGAATTTTTTTTTAATTTTTGACAGATAAAAGTGAGGCTATGTGTTACAAATTCGAATCAATCTAAAATAATTGTTTTTCATCGTTCAGTAAAATTCATCAAATATGCAGTAATTCAATCACATACTTAACGATTAAGCATTGCAGCTTCGCTTTTAGATCATATCGATTTATGTCGTTCCACTGTATTTTTTAATACATACATATTTTAATTCCATTATCATTTAAAGATTTAAATGTACGAAATGACGCCTTTAAGATTATATTTTTGTACATTTTCGTTCGTTTCTTCGTCTTTTACTCAAAACGATAAGAAACACACACAGTACAATGTACACAGTACTCGTCGTCCGTCGCGTAAATTAATTTTAACATCGCATCATAATACTCAGCTGATTTCATTCTCGGTACTTTGTGATTTTTGTGTTTTATTTTAGTACGGCCACGTGTTTCATTGTAGTTAGTCGTTCGATCTGTGACGGTGTAAATTACAAGCAAAATTTGTATCGGTCGATTTTTTTTTTAATTTAGTATATTGACATGTGTTGCGCGAAATGCACGAAATAATAAGAAAAATTAAAATTAAAAACGAAATAATTGTGTTTAAAACGTTATTAATTATATAATTAAGTTTGTGATTTTATTGTGTGTCTAAGTGGGCGCGCGATCGTAAAAGAAAATAAAGGAGTTTCGCTGCTGTGCGGTTAAAAAAATTGTAAGATTGATTAAGTGATTAGAAAAGTATTTGAATTATTCACTGAGTGTTGATCGGTTCATTCAAGCGCGCCGATCAATTATCGAACTTTCGATACATTATTGCTGCATTTCTTCAAGATTTGTGGATGTATGTGTGATTAGATACAAATCTCGGTGTAAATTATTACAAAAAGTTAAATATTTATTATCACTTCTCGGAAAAGTGCGATAAAGTTGTGCTTAGTAGACTGTATACTTATTTAGTGTGTGCTGCTTTGTTTAGTTTATTCAAAGTGATCGGGAATCGTGTATTTTTTCGCAAGCTTTTCTAACTTTAGGTGATTTTTATAATTTTGTTAAATTACCCGGTTGTAAGCAGGTCATCGTTATGTATGGTAGATTCATTATTCCAATTAGTTTAATGATTACCATATACGCGATTGGCGATATTTTTAACTTTCTTTCATTGAAAAATTTGCAATTCATTCAAATTAGATAATTTTTGTAATTCTTTTAATTATTAAAAGTGAAGGTTATTGTTTGTTTAAAACGTGCTACTATAGTCAATGGCTGCTTAATGTTAACGCCGCGAGTATATATTTAAGTTGGTATAATAACTACGAATGTTGGTAACAAATTATTTAACGTATATTGTAATAAACTTCTAAAATTCACCGAAACAGAAATTAGTTGAAGAACATAAAATGATAATACAAAGAGGATCCGCGCAGGCTGAAGGTTTGTAACCTCTAATCTGAGGTAAACTTCAGACTTTGGCCATAAATTTTTGGCCGGTCTACCACAACTGGCAGTTTCCATAGAAACTTTTTAGTTTTTGCAGATAATTTGAAAAATATAGCGTTTATGAGTAAATTTTCTATAAACACAAAGATTCTGAATTAAATTTACGGAAATAGTATGGCTCGACTGGGCATATCCCGACCGTCCTTTTCTGCGTTAATATATATCCTATTCGCATGGTTCAGAAGAAAAGCTTGACATTTTGGATCCATGAGAAGATTATCGAGACCTAAATCTCAGTGAATAGATATCCAATCTCGCACATGATTCATTGGAGCACTGAGCTATTCTTTATCTTACTAGGAATAGGAGCAGCAGTGAAAGATGAACTGAAATGCTCCTTAGCGGAATTAATTTATGGACAAGTTCGCAAGCTACCAGGAGAAGTTTTCGTGACCACATCTTCTTATTCAAATTAGACTTTGTAAGCAAACTTTGCGCGAATACGCCTAACGTCATTTTAGTTGAATCGTATTACAAATGTCCAGTTGAATCGTATTACTGTTCTTAAGAAATCAGTTCGTTTCCAAATTTTACCATAACAGGCTTCTCCATAGTCGAGATTAATCGGCAGATCGCGTAGAAACTTCATACTTAAGATTGTTTCATAAATTTGGAGAGCCTGGAAAAAATAGGCTCAAATCGATCCACTACAAGTGGCAAATTATTGAAAACTTCACTCACAAATAACTATTTATTTGGGATGAATTAAAACATATTCTGGGCCAGACTAACTTGGTCCATTTTTTCATAGAATTAAATACATTAACATATTTCACTTAGCTCGAAAACCAACTGTAGCTGAATTATTTCGGCAAATATAATGTTCCTATGTCTCACTCATGTAAAGGGCGTTCCATCTGTTGGTTTTTTTTTAAAGCTGAGAAAAATAAATATTTTGTGCGTTGGCAACCCGAAAATATTTTGACAAATGAAAACTCAAAACTATGCTACTTTTCGTCATGTGTTCGTTTACAACATAAAAACGCGTGTTTGTTTACGTGATGATTTTGGTCAACAAGGAATTCGCAAAATTGTTGAACGTTTTGAAGAAACTGAACCAGTTAAACCAGTTACAGGACGATGCCACACAAATCCATCTTGTTTTGTACTCTAACCATGTTAACCTTTGTACCAACAAAACACAATTTGAGGGAAGTGCTGCTTTTTTTTAGTTTGTGAAGTATATGGAGAACATGCTCCATCAATAAAAACATGTGAATACTGGTTTCGCCGTTTTAAAAGTTGCGATTTTGGCACCAGTGACAAAGAACGCGATGGAAGACCAGTAAAATTTTAAAGACGCTGAGTTTCAGGCGAAACTTTGGGAGTGACTCAACAAACGATTCAAACCCGTCTCAAGACTACGGGTATGGTGAAAAAATAATGAAATTAGGTTCTGTATAAACTCAAGTCAAGAGACGTAGAATGCCGTTTTTTCAAGTGCAAACAACTACTCCTAAGACAAAATCGGAAGGGTTTTTTGTATCGATTCGTGACTGGGAGTGAAAAGTGGATCCACTATGACAACCCAAAGAGTAGAAAATCGTGGGATAAGTCCGCTCATGCATAAACTTCAATCGTCAAACCGAATATTCATGGTAAGAAGCTAATGATGTGCATCTGGTGGGATCAGTTCGAAGTGATCTATTATGAGCTATTCTAACTTAACGAAACCATCACTGAAGAACGTTTTGAACAACAATTGATGCAATTAAGCCGGGCATTTAACCTCATTGCCCATATTCCAAAAGTCATGACAAAATGATCTTTCAGCACAACAACGTGCGTTACCCTTCAAACATTGGTCATTCCGACTATCACTTGTTCCGGTCGATTACTCTTGACCTGGCCGAAACACGAAAAAAAAATTCGACGCGGAATCCATATGCTGCCTGAAAGATAAGAAAAAGTCGTAGCTAACGATGGACAATACTTCGGATAAAATAAATTCTACCAATTTCCAGAATATACCTTCGAAGTCATAAAAAAACCCTCATAACTTATTTGTACCCCTTAAATGATATAAAAAAATCTAATAGATGGAACACCTTTTAATTAACTTTTTAAAAGGTGTTCCATCTATTAGTTTTTTTATATCATTTAAGGGGTACAAATAAGTTATGAGGGTTTTTTTATGAACACATACAAAAATTACAACAAATGAATATTTAAAGGCTAGTTTTTAGCTAATTAATTATCACATTAGTATTTAGGCTCCACTTGTTTATTTTAATTTCGGTATGTAGGCCCAAATAATTGAAATCTCGATAACTAAAAACTAATCTTGGCCCAAAACCATCTCAACGTTTCGAGGTCTCTGATCCCAAAAGGCTTTTGGTACCTTTATCTCAAAAGGTTCGGGTAACTCTCATAGAAAATCCCCCAACCATCCAATACCACAATATTCCTGGAATAGTTCATCGAACCACCGTTTTGGCGCTGTTTTCATTTATTATAAAATATACATGTGTATATCGTTGTAAAGATTTTGAAGGATGCCGTTAATAATTAAGGGACACCTTAGTAATCAAAACCACCATCATATAGTTTATTATTTTAAAAATCTTGGAACTGGAACAATCATGTTATAAGCGCTTTAGTTGAAAAATCCACCATTTTGGCGCTGGTAATAAATTATTCATTATTAACGAATAAATAAATTTCGCACATCATCGAAACGGTTTTGAAGAATATCACAAATTTTACAGAGGCAACAAGTACTCAAAACTACCGTTGTAGCGCATCGTATATCTCAATCCTTTATAATCATGGGGCATACAGTTTGAAAAATCTTAGTCTGAAAAATTCACGTTATCAGAAATTTAGTTCATAAATCCATCGGTACGGTAATCCGGCATTTAAAAGTTTTGGACCAAGTATCAATTTTGTACCAGCACTTTAATTGAATTTTTGGTGCTTATCATTAGCCCCTAGGTGGCGCGTTCGATTTGGGTTTTGGTAGTTTAAAGAATTAAAAGAGCCCAATGTTTTATCCAAACAGAGCGAAATTCAAATCTTGCAACCGGATTTGCTCTGCCACTCAGGTGATACGGTTCAGCTAGAAAACGGTATGTTCTTCTGATGAATTCCACTAGAGAAACACATACATCTTAGCAAATCGCAGTAATTTTAAATTTCCCGCCAAAAATTTTACAAAAATTCTTGCATGTCTATTCTATTTTGAGTTCAAAATGAGTGGTTGATCTGTATAGAATACGAAATTGTGTCAAATGACTCAGTCATATTATAGTGTGCACTCAACGAGCGATCATTATTTCTAGAGAAATTAATGACAAATGTCGGCAGGTTCAATATCTCACCACATCACAAAAAATAATACTCGGTATCATCTCGTTGCCAAATGTCGTTGCGTATATTTTTTTGTATTAGAACACCGAATAAAATAAATTTAGTAAGACGTTATACTAAAACGTATATATTTCGTCTAATGTACACCGGTTGGAGATTAAAGATAATTATTAGTTTTTAATTATTTATAATTTAATTTTGTTTATATAATCTCACAAAATGTTTTTTCGCACAAATATTCAAAAATTTGCTCGGATTTGCCAAAATCATTTTATTTTGACATATGCATGCCCGAGATTAATAATTAGAACACGTTTATATGCGCATCTAATAATAATGTAGAAGACACACAGTTCAAAGCGAAGGCATTTGGCCGATTGTACGAGTTTCATTGTTTCATTTTTTGTTTGTTTACGATAGCGCATTGATGCCGCATTATACAGAGAATTGTGTGCAAAACATTTTCGATTTACAACTACATACGTACAAATATTAAACATAGCATGTATTATGTGATAGACGACAAATCAATTTATACACAAAACACAAGTACACACACTTGGTGTGTACACATATAACACAGTTGAGACGGGCAGACGCACCATAAACTGAATACAATAAACACAGAGAGGAAATGTTCATTTAAATCAATTGCCATGGTTAAACAAACAGTGATTGATTTTTTTGTGTCTTCATCAAATCTCTCTGTACATGACATGACTAAATTAGCTGGGGCTGGTGCAAAATAGTGTTGTTCGGAAATCATTCGCTAAATATAACTATTCGAAAGTCTTTTTTGCCTTTATTGCCCTCGGCACTAGACTTAATAAAACCTTGGCAAAGAATGATGGCTCGATTCTCTTCAACTGCGCGATTTAGCTGTGAGAAATAGTAAATTCGCCACTTCCTTCTCATCGATCATTTTCCTAGGTGCAATTCACAATCCTGAAAATGATTCCTATTGTAGACTTTTGTTAGAACTCCATATTGGGAACCGCCACATAGCCCCGTTCAAATTTGAGTTACGATCTTATTATAGGTTTAGCATTCTTCCATTATTCTGATGTAGGAGCAAATTAGTTTTGTTCCAAAGGATGGGAATACAAATTATACTGACATCAAGGCCTGTCCGTTTAGCCTCAACTTTCTTTGAGACATTGAAGAAGTTTGTTGATAGATTTTAAACGAGACCACAATGATACAAAGTTTCTTGGTGGTACAAATGAATCTACGAGTGGTGTTTAAATAATTGTCTTTACATAAACCGTTTTACGAAAATTTGGTTAACAAAACGTTGAAATATCAATGACTTTCGTGTTTGTTCTATGTTTGGGAAATTAATTACCAGGAACACTATTCTGGCTTTCCTTGGGAATAGGGAAATGGTAAAAATATTTTGAATAATGTTGCATTGGCCAAGTCAGCTTCACGAAAACTTGATTTCCTCCAGATATATAAAACTTTCATTAAACCATGTATAGATTGTTGCTGTTATGTTTGGGGTGGAGTATATGATATTACCCTCCAGGGCTAGACAGCCTAGAATATCGCAGAGATGTTGCAGAACTTTGCGTGTTTTACAGATTAATGCATGATAAATGTTCTGCAGAACTAAAGGAGAAAAATTCACCATTTGTAACGCCAGGAAGGGTAACAAAAGGAACTTTTAACACACATAGCTTTACGTTGAAGCTGCAGAAACCTCAACCAGAGGAAGCCAAGTTCGAATTTATTTATCGAACTTCCAAGTGAAATTCGCCAAACGGTTTCGAATTTTCGTTGGCGGCAGCTATCAATCTTTACTTGAAAGATCGCGCGGTGGGTGCAGGAGCTTGACAGTTACAAGTAACTAGGACAATCTAAAAGAGCGGACAGTTAAAAAAGTAGTAATAGTATCTATTCAGCAGGAAAATCATTGACGACCCACTAATGATTCATTAGCGATAGCCAAGCATGACAAATATATAGACATTTATCAGCAAATTGAACTAATTTTCGTTTGCGCCCACTTGAGAAGAAACGTTTATGGCATGCCTAACATGAGTCGCATGTGAGAAGTCATAAACGAATCGAATGTGACATGTCCGAGATGAATTGTATGTGATATATATACAATGACTCGTATATGATATGTATGTCTCTAATAAAAACATTTTATTTCAATGAAGACTAAAATGCTTTTCTAATTTATTCTTATAAAAGGTAAAACCATAAAAACATTATACATGTATAGGCTGCCGCCTCACTAAAACTATTACTATCTCCGGCAATGTGTTAGAATTTCAAAAGACGGAACTTAGCATATCTGTCAAATATAAAGCAATTTTCAAAACGTTTACTTACTAAATCGAGAAACAGAATATTAACACCGTATACAGAAACTAAAAATAATATCGACGGCGTCGTCACAACGAGTGACGACTCTCGAATCGCCGTATTTAAAATTGACAGGATGAGAAACATCGAAACTTGACATACATCTTTCCCTTGAGATTGTCATGAAAGAAGAAATGTACATGACATGTCTCTCACTTGTTGTCGAACGTAGATACGACAAATCAGTTGAAAAACTGAAGTGACTTGTCATAAGCTAGTCATTTAGTTAGCATACCATCAAAATCGACAAAAAATTATTATGTTTTTCATACACATTTTAAAACAAAAGGGTTAAAATAGAAACGTATGTCTTTCTACAGGGTATTTTTCCCTATAAAAACGCCTTTTGGAACAAAAGTTTGCCAATTAACTTTGTTTCGAAAATACTTACAGCAAACTAATTCCATTAGTATAGGCCAGAATTCCCTATTCCCAGGGATCGCCAGAATAGTCTCACAGATCAGGCTATCTTAAGCACCTAGATGTGATCTTAGATATATCAAGCTATGTTGAAAAAAAACTGCATACATTTTGTATGAGATAGCATAAAATAATAATTTTGTTACTCTCGCTAGAGCAAAATAAAAACTCTTGGTCAAATTTTTAAAATTTGCTTTATTTCAATAGTTTTTACAACAGATTTTCTGCCTGTTTCTGTCTTTGCTATATTATATAGCATCTGAATAGTAGCTAGTTTCAAAAATTAGTTTATTTTGGAATGTAGGTTTGCTTTCGGGAGTCACATGTGATGGCCGATGTGTTCAACTCTCCTTCTTGTTATTGAAATTATTTTTTACTGGCTCAAGTTCTTTTTTCGCATTTCGTTTGCGATGCATTGGGATATGGAATTCTCTCGGCGTAATTACTGGGCATTGATTAATGTTAGTCAACTTTAAACCTCTCATAGCAGAAACCAATATGGCCAGACACAAGCTGACTTTCGTGTTTTTTTGTTCAATGTGTTATTTAAGGAGAGATCTATGAGTTACGGTGATGTGGGTTTCTGACCGCCTATCAAGAACTAAGATTTTTCTCTATGTTTTGCGACAGAGTAGAATAATACTTCTAATTGTCGTAACGCTAAACTATTAATTTCTTAAATATGCGTTTTCGATGACACGGATGATTAAACGGACTCTGTATGTTAGTATCTGGCATTCGGCAGAATTAGGTCTGATGTGTTTAATATTCATATCCTATAGATCAACTTATTGCTCTACCTTCGATAAACCAAACTTGGGACAAGTGATGTCCCACTGCCGTGATTTCAATCTGAAATTTTGTCTTCTCCAAATTGAGAGTCAGCAAAAAGTTTGAATCAGTGTGGCGAAACTTACAAATAAATCATCACAGGTTAAATACAACTCAACATACATCTGATTTACTCATAAAATTCTAAAGGTTTCAAATAAACTTTCAATGATACATTTAGTGCTGTGTAAGGCAAGAATAAGAGGTCGACGATAAACGAATCTTCACATTCCTTCAGGACGAACATGGGTTTTTCGTTAAACAAGCTGGTCAACATAAGGAACTCTCACATTTACGCCGAATTCACTCGCCATTTCTATGGCTGATAATATTGACTTCAATATCAATATCACCAAAACAATGTAAACAATCTCAACGTACAAAAATTTAAAATCGGCAACAGAGTTAGCATCAGCGATCAATGTCAGATAATTAAAAGCTTATTGGGAAAGTGTTTGTGTCAAAAACGATTTTGTTAATGACACTACAAAAGTTGCCACAACCTATGGTGAGTGGATTTATTTGAAATTTCCATCTCGAAATGACGGACGCTGTTGAATCAGTTTCTTTGCATAACACAAACAAACCTTATCAATGACGGTCTGAAGACTGTAGAAATTATAGGCTAATTAAGTAAAACGATATTTTTTGCTAGTTTAGATAAATCTAGAGAAACTGATATCAAAACTTCATAAGCCAAATGTCTTTTAAAATGAAATTTTTAGGCTAGTTAACACGTTGCTAAGGAGGCCACTGAAGAAAGGATATTACGATGAAGCGTCTTTTCTTTCCCTCGTTCAAAACATCAGGCACAGATTTAATAATTTTCCTGTCCTTTTGAAGAAGGGACTGGAATTTATTTTAGACCAGCTTTCTCATTTATTCAGAGTATGTCTAGCTTTAGGATAAGTTCGAAAATCGCGGAAAAGGTAATGATAGTCTTTATCCCTAAGGATGGAAAATTGAGGTATGATCTTGTTAAAAGTTTACGGTAGGAAACAACCGCAAACTTTGTGACTGCTTTCAAGGGACGTCCACGGGTGGTGTCTTGTCGTCAACTCATTGTTAGTCGACAATTGTCATGGTTACCTCGTCAATTGCTGCACTAAAGATTGTCTGGGATTTCCCATAGCATTCATTCGGTAAATAGTGCTATTGTACACCATCCGGAGGGAAGTAGTTATGCTTATGACTAAGACTGGTGTCAATCGTGTCTAAAATGTATATTATAAGAAAAATGGAAGTCGTTTAAAGAGATATTGCCAGCTTAATGATTATGTTGATACTAGACGTAAGATAAATTTTAATACAACCTGTTTAAACAATTGTTAATTAAATGGAAATAATATTCCGCGGTTTTGAATTATTTACAAAAATGTAAAATAAATAATAGCTAGGTGGAATTTTATGTTTAGAACAAATAAATTATATTTCGACCTTGTGTTGCCTTCTGCTGACGGCGTGTTTATCCAGACCAAAAAACATGCGTTTATTCTAGTCCCGATGTTAGTGTCAATAAACAGATGTGGCCTACCCATAATCTGCGTGTGAACCAACAGTCCTCACGAGTCCAACACCAGATGCCGGGGGCAAGACTCCGAACGACCCCGTGATACTAGTTCAGTTAAAAAGCAGGTGTTTTGGTTTAAAAGTTCACGTAGACTTCTGTTGTATTTGGTATGCATTGTCATATTGGACGTATTTATTTGTGAAGGCGGCCCCATGCCGAGCATATTCAATTCTCATTGTTTTAAGACAGTTTTCGGTATACTTGCCTGGATAAACCTTCTTTCCACTAAGAAGCGCGTGTTTAAGGTTTTTTAAATCCCAAGCTTTGTACTCTTCTGAATGCATTACGATGAATAACACAATACAAAAAACTAAAATATTTAAAATGAATTGAAAACACCGTCAGTTGAAAAATTAGGTGTTAAACCTTAAGAACTTAAAATTGCATGAAATCTTCAGCGTATTAAAGCCTGAGTTTATCTTTCAATCGATGTCCTGTCCTTTCATCTCTCGTGCTAAAAAATGTGTCACAGAATTTGTTTAATGCTTTGCTATCTTTGTTTGCTTTGCTAATTTGTTTTCAAATGTAATTAATCTGTGTCATCAAGGGCTAGATCAAAATCGAATAAAATATAAATCATCTATCTCTGAGCTATGACCACATTCGCCCCTCCCTTACGAAAGATTGAATATCTTCACATAAAAGCTAAATAGTTTGAATGACTCTCTGATTTCATCTATCTTGCTGAATTGACGCTTTACGAATGCCTCTTCATATAAGGGAATTCATCTGAAGTCAAAACTCTTTCCCTGTTCACATTATGCAAAGAATAAAAAATCCTATAAGTAATTTGTCAGTTCAAAACGAAAACCAGTACCAGCTCGAATTATGCCTAAAATTTCTCCTTCTTTTTTTCAAGTTGTTTGGCCGACCCTGCTTCTCCACATAAATATGCCTTTTTAGTGTTCTAAAAATTCATTTGAACGGTTCAGTCTAAAACTATGGTGACTGAGTATATTTTTGATTGTTATTTCTGGACCCAAATAAGATCGACTCTTTTTGGCTATGGTCGATAACTGCATTATGTATCCCAATATACATAAATTCGTTTGCCAATCCCTGCTCTGTCGAAATTTTTTTTATTATTCGTGCGCTATAAAAAAAAATTTGTTAACATTTTGTGTTTTATATAGTTTTTTAGTTGCTTATGCTTTATAATTATTATGATTGTGTGTATAATTGTAATAAAAAGTAATTACATATTTCATATGTCATGATGTATCGCGATTTATATTTTTTTTTTCTTGTTATTATGAATGAATTTAAATTTTTTATGTTGGAATTGTGCCCATAAGCACGGCACAATGGTGATAGTCGTGGAATATGACGAGGAGAAGAAGGCATGGGTATAGTGACGATTATCTTGGCTTGAATTGGTCTCAGTAATGATTGGTTTATTTTTGTAAAGTTTGCTTGCCTGATTTGTTCAGTAGTCATAGTGGTGAATCATCTGAAAAAATCTAATGTATGCAAATGTTCGTTTCAATAATAATTTTGTGTTAATGCCTTTGCTACTCATAATAAAATATTAAAACTCGTAGTTAGCTTATTTCGTAGATTTGTCTACCTTTAACTTTCGTATGTGATTGACAAGCTATGAACAAGCGTTGAGTTATATAAATTGATTTTAGACGAATTTGTTTTAGACAAATTATTTTGAGAAATAGGAAATACGCTCTAAATATATTTTTAGACAAGCCATTGAGAAAATTAATAATTTGCTTTCTTAGCGTGAAATTTTTAGCTTTCTTGATTTTTAGCTATAAGCTGTTGTACCATCATGTAGAAATTAGAAGTGTATTAGTAGTGTATACCAACATTTTATTCACTATTATCAGAGAAAATCTGGCAATTTTTTTTATTGAATTATTGGTAGACAAAAGGCCTTTGTGAAAGCATAAAAGTATGAAATATTTTCAATGGTGTATTTGTTTGTTAATGAGGGTGTACTGCATTTCCTGCATGTATTCATCATTATTCCGCTAATAATTTAAAACGTTAATTAATCTCCGAAAAATGTTAAACCAGAGATTTGATGAATTTGTAGACACCTGAATTTAGATAGAGCAATTTAAAAAAAATTACCCTATCGTGCTTGTGTGTATGAACTTTATCTATGGTAGAAGATGTGGGAAATTCGACTTCTTTGGTCACAAAACGAATAATTTTTCGAAAAGGCTTTATTATAGTCGTAAAACGTAGTTGTAAAACTTAGGGTTGAGGGAAACTAAAATGATCAAAAACTATAACACACTATTGGCGTTAATCCCACCATGGTGATTCTGTTTTGTGAGAATCAAATACATAATTTTAGGTTTCAGAAAACCATACTAATCCTAGCGCAAATTTGAAAAATATTAATCAGAAATTGCACGACTTTTAAAATAGTTTAGAACGTTTTGATATTAAATCAAATTAAAAAAATGTAAATTTTCTTTAGAATGAAATTGTTAACTAATATTAGTTTAAGAGGAAATTGGTACGGGCACAAATTTTAGGTTGTCTATTTATTCACTATTTGTTTTGTATGATTTTGATTGTCTGTTATGTTAAATTGGCTAACTATAAAATTTATTTTTAATGAATCATTAAAACACCGTAGTTTAATTGGCCAAATAGGGATTTTAATTTTTCAATAAACAATAAAATTACGTAAAAGCCTTTTGGGATTTCTCTTAAAAGTTTTTTTGTAAACCAAATTAAATATAAGTTTTCGACGAAATTATAGCATCAAAAGAATCTCTAGATATATTTATTGTAGGCAAAGTTTTGTGGCTATTGGCTTGATGTCTTGAATTATTGAACATTTCGACCCTCATATATAATGTTATGAGATGCCTTTAATTTATGTTATCGTTCCAAACAGCAGAAAGGCTTTTCGCATTTTTCATATCTAAGGTAATTTAAACTAAAATGTCCCTATCAGTTTGTCTGAATTTAAACTAGGTTCAATAATTGTTCAACTTCTATATTATTTATATTAAATTTGAACGTCAAAACAAACTCTACAACAAGCTTTTTATCGTTTCTGTTCCAACATTGATTCCTTTTTGGTAGCACTCTTAGATGTTAAAGCCATTTTTAATAAAATAATTACGATAAAATAAGAATAAAATGGTTCAACAAATAAAATTTCGACATATAAGTTTAAAACAAAAATGTGTACACAATTTGAAGATGTCTAGTTAATTCGTCTATATGTTCAATGTTTTTTCGTATGATTATGATTATCTTCTACAAAAACTAAATTAATGCATGTTTCACCAATAGTTGTCTAGAATTATGAAAAGGCCTTTACAATTTTTAGTAGCGAATTCTTTTACTAAGCTGTACCTCGAATGTTTAAATTAATTTAAATTATTCCACAGACAATCTTCAGTGCAATATGATTGCAAAAATGGCTTTCCAAATAAAAGCCTTTTTTGATTCCCTTCAAAACATAATTTAAATAACCAAATCAATTACATTTTTCTGTTTTGGCGAAATTTCCAAAGGTGTTCAAACAAATTATTTTTAGGCACATTTTTGATGTAAGAATTTTGAGTCCATTTTATTGTTTGACTAGCTTGAAATTTAACATTTGCAAATTCAAGTTTTTTTTTGGACACACTTCCAACATTCTATTTTCAAGTATAGTGTTATAGCAGGCCTTTAATTTGTTATCACTCCAAACAGCTTACAAGCCTTCGTATTTTTCCTAATGATGACAAATTAAGTTAAAAGTATATATTTAGATAAGCGCACTGACAACAAAGTCAAAATCTGTAACATTCGTATCGGGTTGTAAGACGTCTTTTATTTGTACCATATCTTCAAACAGCTGAGGGTTTCGTTTTTTTGATAGAAGCATAAATTTAAAAATAAAGCGATTTAGATAAAAATTACCCTATCAGGCTCTTACGAATTTTTTAACTTCTAAATTTTTGACCGCGAAAAAAAAATCCTCAAAGGATTTATTCTAATACATAGTTATTAAACATGTGAAATTTGTACGTCAAAGCAAACTCTACAAGAGGCCTTTCCTCGTTTCTCTCCCATCGGAAGAATCAAATTTTACGTTTCAGCAAAAACATGTCAATCTTATTTAGAAAAATTAATTTCAAGAACTTGCATGGGCTCTCTAAAACTGTTTAATTCATTTCAATATGAAATCGTCAATTTTAAACACTGTCATTCTAACTCAATGAAATTAGAATCAAATGGTTTAACAAAAACACATTGATTTAAGAAAAAATTGGTAAAGACACAATTTAAGGCGGTTTAGTTAATTCATATATGTTTGCATTTTGCATTTTTCCAGAGCGATCGTACAAAAGATTTGTTGTTTTCTTATTATTTCTGAACGCTCGAATATTGCGATTTGTCTATCTGATTTTTTCCTTAATTTTACAGAACAAATCAAGTAAACATTTCTTTTCGGATAGAGGCTTATAGGATCTCTGCTCGCTCCGAGTATTAAAGGTTTCGTACGATTATGATTATTTTATAAAAAGACTAAACAAATGCATTGTTTCATCATAATAATAGTTATCTCAAATTTTGAAAAGGCCTTTGCGGTTTTTAGTATTAGCTTCTAAACTGTACTTTGAAGGTTTAATTTCGTGTAATCCACGAACAGTCATTCGCTGAATCGAAATGCCTTGTTTTAATTTTTTTAAATAAAAGTCGTTTGAATAGGCCAAACAAATACATTGTTTCAGTATACCAACATTTATCTCAAATTTTTAAAAGGCCTTTTTAGGTTTTCGTGTTAACTTCTAAACTGTCCTTTGAAGGTGTAATCCATGAACAGTCATTCGTTACATTGATTGCAATATAATTGAAAAATTACTTCTTTAAATTTTTTTAACAACGTTTAAGTAGATTTTTTCACAAAATGTGATTTCAAAGAGAACCAAAACTATATTGTGTTGGCAAAATTGTACAAGCCAATAATCCCTTTAGAAAATACGTTGAAATATAGACATTTATTATATTGAAAATTATCTGTTTATTTTCTTTATTTTTAATACTTGTACACTATCAAAACTATTTTATTTTACGAATACGTTTATCAAAAATTCACAGATACAACAATAACATTAGAATTATCAGAAATAATTTTTATGATGCCTGTGATTTGGCTAACTTCAAACTTTAAAGTTTCATGAATCCTTAATTTTCAATATCGTCGTGATATAACAAACCGTCTTCAATATAGATTGAATGTTGGATTATTAATAAACCTAATAAAAGTCCTTTTTCTGATTTGATTGCAAAAGTATTTTAAATCGATATGTCTCGAATTTTAAAATAGAATGAACAGACATCTAAAAAGGTTTTCGATATATCCTTCATGTAGCGTCTGAAATTGTTTTACTTTGTTATATCGAACCAGAAATGGAAACGGCTTTCTATTCACATCAAATCCTTTTGAGATTTCATTTTCAGCAGACCCAAATGAAACTAAATGTTTTGTTTTAGCGAAATAATAGAAAACAAAGGTCCTTAAGAACCTACTTCGATTTTCAGCTGTTTTCTTGATTTTCTAAAGAAGTATTTATAAATTCTAGTTTCTCTTAAATTTTTAAATTTAAATTGAGAGGATTTGTACTTTTTACTCAATGAAAAACTGAAAAGCCGTCGACATTTCTATATTCACTACTAGCGTTGAAGAGGTCTTCAATATATTTTCGTATTTCAAACAACTAAAGCGCCTTAACATTCACCTCTCCACTAGTAGTGTTGAAACGGCGTTTTATTTATTTTGCCGTTTTCTGAAATAAGTGCGTGATAATTTCTTTTTAACAATCTTTTTAAGGCCTAATTTGGTTGAAATTTTGTTAACAGTTGGATAAATACACAACAAAGCAAAATCTAAAAGGCCTTTATCGCTTCTCTCATGAGAGCCTGATTCTTTTTGGTCAACTGGTTGAAAATTTACTTCGATTTCACTTCAACTTATTTCATCTTTATATCAATTCACCATATTGATGTACAAATAGAGTTATATGGATTGCTACCACCGTAGTTTTTATCAATCTTACGTTAGGTGTTGTGCAACGACGAGTTTCTGAAAAACTGTTATAATTCTCAGTACATCATTTAATCATCATTTTAATTTAAAAAGATGAGCGATTAAGTTCTAAAGGTCAAATTTCGATTCATATACAGTCTCTGTCTGTATAAAAGTTGTAACCGTATTAAAAAAATAAGTTGAATGTCTTTATAGTAAAGTATTATTTCTCTGTCCCAAAATGAGTTATCGCCTGTACTACATTGAGTTATAAAATGTCTTTTATATATTATATACACAGATAGTTAACTTGTTGGTCATTCGCATTAAATTTCAATTATATCATGTGCTGTGAGCTCAGGGAACAAATTGCGAATTCATTAGTGCAGGTTGTTGACGTCATTGACAATATTTAGTATAAGCAAGCACCACATACTCTTATCAGTATCTTAAGACATTTCATCAAACATTTATACATAAAATTCTATTATCACTTTAATTTAAATTTTTAGTTTTTTATGTTTATTTAAGCAGCGTTTTTATGTTTCTTATGTTTGGTTTGTCTATATACTATGTACTGCCTATATACTTGTATAGTACTAGTGCATAGAAAGCTCAGTGTTTTAGATTTGTTACAAATTTTTTGTTGTTAATTTGCAAATTTCTTTGCAAAAAAAAATATTAAGTATTTTTTTTTTTATTTATTTATTTTACTTTTCTTGTAAATTCAAAAGATTGCAATATTGTGCGTAAAATTATTGTGCTGTAAAATATAAATAATGCCTGCATCAACAAAAAGACGACGTGGGCACGGAGGATCTATACCGTTGTTACCGCCACAAATAATGAAACCATCAACATCGGATAGTGCGCTAAGTGCACATACGGATAATTCGAATGGTAGTGGCCATCAACTTATGAACGGTGGCTCGTCTAGTATTTGCAATTTAAATAATGGTGGACTTACGCAAAAAGAACAGCAGCAGATGGAGCGTAACACGTATTTATCGGGGCTGACCAAAGATCAGCTAAAAAATGAGTGCCGAAAGCGGGGTCAAAAAACAACTGGAACAAAAACAGAATTGGTACCAAATTTTGATTTTTTTTTTGTTTGTTTAGTTGATTATTAGTTAATTTTGAGTTTTACATAACTTTTTGATTTTTTAAATATAAATATATAAACACACAATATTTGAGCATGTACAAGGTTTCAAACCAAATTTCATAAAAAAATCCAATTTTGTAGTTTATTTTATCAATACATCTTTAGTGTTTGTGTGTGAATATTTTTTTTTATTTGAATAACTTAAGTTAATTAAATATCAATTAATAGCAAAATATTGCCATTACGACCATATCTCCACCATAATCAAAAATGCAAAAAAGTATTTCCAGCAACAATGTAATAATTTTCCGTTTGCTTTGTTACATAAATTATAAATATTTTATTACCAATGCCAACCGTATGTACTTGTTGTTCACTTGACAACAGAAAATACTTCAACCTTTAAACTGGGACCAATATCGGTCGCAAGCATATTTACCACATTATAGGGACCAGAAATCATGAAGTCCCCAAAATTGAAATGGCTCATGGAAACTTTGGAGTGCGAATGTTACGTTCAATATTACTTCATACACTTCTCTAATAATTCCAAGTAATTGGATTATTGATGTATTTGTCATAGGCAAAGCGGGTCGAATGAAATAATTTTAAGAGTTTCTAAATGAGAAAGAAGCGATCCTTTCATTTCAAAATGTTTAAAAATGTGGACAAAAGGCCTTTTCATTTTCAAACCATAAACAAAAGATCTTTTCGAAGAAGACTCCAAATAAATTGGCATGCATATCCTTTTCGAAAGCATTTTTATCTTCGAACTTTTCGTGTCGATAAAAACTTATCAATTACCGACCGATTATAAACGTCATTTTCGGTAAATTAGCGGTTTAGTTAAACTACATATTACATATAAGACAAATGGGTAACGTTTTACGTTTACCCTAGGAATATTATTTTCCGCCACAGATGTAACTTTTTGGGTAATTGTTTAAGACACTAAATTAAAGGGTGGGCCATTTAAAAGTTTGTTTTAAAAAGGCTATAAAATGAGTATACATCTTTATGTTGTGAAAACTTTTTTTTATTAAGTAGGTTGGAGTCTTCGATTTAACAATTTCTTTCATGTGGTTCCCTCTGCTGGCCTTACAATAGGCCACGCTATGAGTACATTTTTTAAGAATTTGTTCGAAGATTTCGGCGCCTGTTTCGCGAACAACTGTCTTAATGTCATGTTTTAAAGGTGGAATTATATCTGGAATATCCGCATAACATATCTCTTTAACGAAACCTCATAGAAAAAGTCCAACGGCGTCAAATCGCTGCTCTTAGGCCAATTGACATCTACAAAATGGCTGATTATTCGGTTGTCAAATTTGGCGCGCAACAGATCGATTGTCGGTCGGTTTGTAAAGCATGTGGCGCATTCTTGTTCACACCAAAGGATGTTCATAATGGTAGCCATTGGCGGTAACGATATTTCCAGCAGAGTTTTCGAAGAAAAATGACCAATTTTGGCACCACTCCAAAATCCACACCAAACAATCACTCTTGATGGATGCATTGCCTTCTCTACGATTACGTAAGGCTGTTCCGAATCCCAAATCCGACAGTTCTGCTTGTTTACATAGCCCCGAGATGGAAATGCTGTTCAGCTGAAAAGATGATTTTCCGACCAAAATCGACATCATTATGAAACTGGTGTATGGCCTACGCAAAGAACTTATATCGTAGCGGATGGTCATTTGCTTCCAACTGCTAGTCATCTGGACCTTGTAGGCGAATAATCTGAGATCTTTGTTCAGTATTATCCTCAGGCTGGTGCGACTAATGGTCAGTTACTGCTATCGGCGTCGAGTTCAGGTTGATGGATTCTGTCCTAGATTACAGACCACAGCCCCCCGCAGCTTTGGGAACACTTCTAACATCCAATAGCAAGCCTTTTTCAGTATTTCGAAACGCTCCTCAAGCGAAATTGTTTCGTGATGAGTAATATGAGCCTGACGAGCTGTCAAAATTTCAAGCAAATCGGTCAAAAAAGTGTTGCCATTGCCTATGATTTAAAAACAAAACCAATATATGGCCCACCCTGTATACAAAAGTTTATTTTTAAATTACCCTAGACCCGGAGTCCAGCCCTGGCTGTACCAACTCAGAAACCTTTGCGAGCATACACACAACAAGCTTATGAAGTTATCCCAGGTTTTTCATCCCAGGATTTTTTTTTTTATTATTTTCAGGAAACTATTCTGTTCCATCCCAGTATTTTCATTTTATAAGTACCTTTATTAGACGATTTTTATAATAAACACAACAACAAAATAGATTAACCCAGTTTTTTTCGTTTATTTCTTGTTTATGTAAAACAAATATATTGAAATGCTGTATTGGCGGAAGTAATTCTTAATATTTTAAGTTCGAAATCATAATGTATCATATTATGAGTTGAAAATATTATGGGTAACTTAAAGTGACCTCCCCAGTGCCAGCCGTATGTTAGGATTGGCACAATCTTCGAGCGGAAATAGTAATTTACGCTTTGAGATGGTACATTATCGGATGAGTGTGTCCAAGAGGCCAGCGCCTGCCATATGTTAAAATTCGAGTAAATGGTCAGCTTCCAAAATCTCAGGTGCAAAATAAGAATTTGTTTCTCTTAAGAACTTTCTAAGCCGGAAATGTTTTCAGTTGCTAATTATTAGAATAAACTATGGTGAGCTCCCCAGTACCTGCCGTATGTTAGGATTGGCACAATCTTTCAGCTTCGATATGGCTCCGTATAAATTTATAAGAAAATCATGTATAACTTCCAAGACCTTCCTGGGCCAGAAATAGCAATTGATGTTTTGAAAAAGTACATGTTAGGATGAATGCTGACCAAATGGCCAGCACCAGCCGTATGTTCAAATTCGAGCAATTTGCGAAGTTACAAAACCTCAGGTTAAGTTAAATAAAAATTTGATCTTTTAAGAACTTCCTAGGGGAGAGATGGTACTTTATATTTTGAGTTGGTAATAATAAGGGCAAACTAAAATGAGCTCCCAAGCGCCAGCCGTATGTCAAGATTGGTACAATGTTCCAGCTTCAATCTGGCCCCCATGTGAATTTATAAGAAAATCGTAATTAACTTCCAAGACCTTCCTCGTTCGGAAATAGCAGCCATATGTTCAAATTTGAGTAAATGGCCAAGTATTAAAATCTCAGATGAATTAAAATAAATATTTATATCTCTTAAAAACATCCTAGGCCTTATGTTTTTAGTTGGTAATGATAAGGGCAAACTGTGGTAAGGTCCCCAGTCCCAGCCGTATGTTAGGATTGGCACAATCTTCCGGCTTTATTTAGTTCAACATCGTCTATAATTTCTAAGACCTTTCTGCGCCGGATATTTTGAGATGGTATGGCCAGCACCAGCCGTATGTTCAAATTTGTGTAAATGGCCAAGTCCTAAAATCTCAGGTTAATTTAAATAAAAATTTGTATCTATAAAGAACTCCCTAGGCCAGAAATAGTTCTTTATGATTTGAGTTGGTGATGATAAGGACAAACTATGATGATTGGATTGGCTGGAAACTTCCGGCTTCGATTTGGCTCCATATAACTTAATATGAAAATTATCTTTAACTTCCAAGACATTCCTCGGCTGGAAATAGCGATCGATGCTTCGAGATGGTACATGATCGGATGAATGCTGATCAAGTGGCCAGCGCCAGCCGTATGTTCAAATTTGAGTAAATAGCTAACTTCGCCTAAGGTGAAGTTAAATAAAAATTTGAATCTAAGAATTTCCTAGGCCGGAAATGGTTCTTTATGTTTCGAGTTGGTAATGATAAAAGCAAATTATTGCCCTGATCATTAACAACTCAAAACATAAAGAACCATTTCTGGTCTAGGATGTTTTTAAGAGCCATTTCGAAGCTGGAAAATTGTATCAATCCAAACATACGGCTGGTACTGAATTGCTCAGCATAGTTTGTCCTTAAAAAATCCGGCCTCTGGTTAACACCTCGTTGAGAAAAAATATCATTTTCGATAGATAATCGTTAGCTGAGGATTGGTTACAACATTTTGCCGTACTAATCATCAATTAGTAATTTTTTATTGTGAAAAATTAAATGAAAATTATAATAATTTGATAAAAACAGGTTCGTCGCTTATTTGTGAATTTCAATTTACAAAATTAACTACAAATCCAATTGGAATATTCTAGTTGCAATACACCCGTTAATGTTCTAAATGCTGAACTGCGCTATGGGAATTCACGAAACGATTTATTGAGAAAATTGAATGCCAAATATGATGAAATATGAACGAGTTTTTTTAATAAATTGTTTGAGGGAAAACCAAACAAAAATAACTGGTAAGTGGTAACCAATGCCGAATAAAAAATTACTAAACGATTCCAGTCGTAGTAGTGATGAATCATAGAAATTTTCTTAACAAACCCCTGTAGGGATGACCAAACGAAAACGGCTAGAGACCAATTCTCAATATTAGAAGATTAAACGATTCCAGAACAATAAGGGATGGACTAAAAGGAACTAAAAAATTTGAATTAAATTCATCTTTTAGCCACAATTGTTTGAAAGAGGCATTTCAATTTTTTTAACGAAATGAAATGCGTGTTTCAATTGGATTCGTTAATTTTGCAAAATGAAATTCACAAATAAGCGGCGAACCCGTTTTTATTGAATTAATATAATTTTGATTTCTTGTCGTGCATTAGAAAATTACTAATTAGTGTAACCAAACGACGAGAAAGTGGTGACCAACCCTCATAATGATTTTTTTCAAACGATTTTCATTATTTGTTTACCGTTTAAGCGTAAGTGGCGAAACGACGAAAACTAGTAACCAATCCTGACCAAATGATTCCAACAAAAAAATTCCATTAGAACCTTTTGGATGGGATGCTAAAACTCGAAAGGTAATTATTTATGCTTTTTGTATCCGATACGTCATGCATATCTAAAATTTGATAATTCCCATATGTGCGATAAACGTGACATTAGAAATCGATCATAAATTTTTCTTTAAAATGTTTTTTTGTTTCAGTGACGTCATTGTGCCACGGCAAGGTCTCTTGCAATAAACAATTTCAATTACAATTTTTTTTGTGCGAACGCAAATAGTAGCTTAAACAGAATTGTGTATTATGTTGTATAAGTAATTATTGTTGTTTACTCTATACCTTACATACAGTTCTATATAGGTTAGATAGTACAGGGTGACTCATATATAAAATTACTAAAATATGCATAAAGACAATAGTCATTGTTACGATATTTTATCGGTATTGTTATGGGAAATTGTTCTTGCATTTTCACACGTATATACATTTGTACCTCTACAGTTACACGTCATTGTAAGCAAAATTACGAAATAATTATTTAGAAGTAAGTAAGTTTAAGGTACAATTATAAAACAAATCAAAACCAGCTGTATTACCGCTTGCATATACACATTTTGAATTTGTATTTTTGTTCTACTGCATATGCAATAACGTATGTGACCAAGACCTAGTTAAATCCAATTTGTGTGCAATGTGCATTTGTCATTAGAATGTATTAAAAAGAACAGCGCCGTACACGACTCATGGTTGCCTATAATTAGATTATTAAGGGAATATGTACATATACGGTAGATAGGAAAATGCATGCTAATTAATGTCAAACAAACGCCATTGTGACACGATTGCATGGGGATGAAAGGATCAATGAACGCGTAAAATCATTTCAGTATGCAATTTCTCCTTGTGTACACCTACAGCACTTATTACAGTAATCTATTCATATTTTATGACGTTATCCACAAGTTGTGTGAAAGGGTGGTTTCTTTATTTTATTTAATTTTCCATTTTTTTGTTACGTATTTAGTTAGAAAACTCGAATGAAAATAATTTTTATAAATTATGTCCTTAAAAGTTCTGATATTGTTTGTTTAATATATCGATCCGATATATGACTTCAAGTTTTTTTGAACATTTTATTGTGGTCGATAAATACGATTATTAGATATTTATTGTGAGAATGAATGCAGGCGTTGAATTTTATTATATTTGCAAGAGTTAGGTTGATTACATAAATCAACAATTTAAATATAAATAGTTAATAAATCCTCCTTACACCGGAGTAATAGCATTTTCTAGCAAAGATTTTAAAATAAATCTTAAACGGTAAATCTTTTTATCGATACTTTGTTTACTGTTTCAATGCATTGGTGCGACGATATTGTTCATTGTTGAAAGTTTAATTTTGAAGTCTGGCCATTTTTAAGTGGCGCCACTATCATTGTTCTTAACCGATTGTCGCTAGAATTGATTTATATCAGTATCGTGAATGTCCAGAATATACAAAATTGCAGTTTAGCACCGATTTAGGAAAAATATAGGGAAATCTTTCAAAGTCAATTATTAATTTTAATATGAATTTCCCGAAATTTACTCCCGAAACTTGGTAACGATATTTCCAATGGATTCACTTAATGAAAAAAACATTATGACACGAATGATAATTAAGGTTAGCTCTGATTAAGAAATGCAACTTACAAATTGTGTATCAATCAATCGTACAATCTCAAATTTAAATTTCACTTTCAACAATCGAAAACCGTGTTCGATCAATCTCCAATTTTTTCTGAAATCATAATACAAATAGGCTAATGGGAATTATCTGACATTTTTGACAAAAACATATCAACAGCCAGCCAACAAGTAAAAAATTTACTTTTCGCCATAAAAATCTACTTTCGCCCACTCACAAGATAAAGTGTAGTGAATTTTGACGTGCAGTAGTTTTCCAAAAAGTCATATCTTCCATTTACAAAAAAGTAGGTGATATTGATGACCAAAGAGAAGAAATCCTAGAGACGAGTAAGCGGATCTGACTAAATTGTAGTAAAGTACAGGATCGATACAATGCCTTTTCGATGGCCTAGTCAGATGTGCTTGTCAATATCTACAACCTCCGGCCATTTTAACACTTTGTGTAGAGCAGTTTTGAATTATCGATAAACCAATGTTTCACGGGTTGCATAAATATATTGACTGGTTCGGTATGTTGCCTAAGAGCCAGATATGCTTACCCATCTTCAGGATTACCTGTCAATAGTCGTCGAAACCACATGCTTCGTGTAGGGTAGATTTGAATTATCGAGGAACCAGTATTTAACGGATCACACACGTACACCAATTGGTTCGGTCCGTTGTCTAAGACTTGTAATTTACAATAGATTAGTTATATTGGCCATCTCTAAGATTACCTCTCAATAGCTCCCTAAATCATCAACACTCTTGTGGCTGGTACCACCAATACACTGTTTGGTTTGGCACTTTTCAAAATATTTGTGCTTCAAAATTTCCTTATTATTTTTATTCGTTGCCTTTGTTTGGTCATAAGCTCGGCTACTCTTTTTTTTTAAATATTTGTTAAAAGTGTCTTCTACACCTTCGATTTTTGTCAGTGTGTCAGTTACTTCGCTTTACCTGCAAATGTCACTTTCAACGTATAATAATCGTTCAATCCCAATTTTATATACAATCCCGATTAGGAATGGCCATTACACAAAATTTCGCTTTCAAATGAAAAATCATCCATTTTCAATTTTAAATATGAAATCTTACATTTTTTCAGCAACTGGGCTATAATATCGGCAACGGTCCCACTTAACAGAAAAACACCATGAAACTGATGTTCATTGGGGTGGCAATACACAAATTTTCACTTTCAACAATAGAATGTTTTAAATATAAAATCCAAAATTATCCTTTCATTTTTGGTAAAATTTAAAAAAATAATCTGCACAAATTATGTTTGAAACGTTTTTTCGTACCACTTTTTTAACTTCGGCGATATAGCAAATGGTGAATATGCAAACCAGCCTAAAACCTACGTAAAAGCCTTAAGGTTTTACAAGTTCTTTCTATAAGTTGATGTAAGTGTTTTTTTTCTAAAAGTGAAAAAATATAAACAAATTAAAAAAGTAGCTAAGATATTAGTTCCATTTATTTCCACTTTAAATAGTGACGCTACTTTCTATGTCAAAAAACGATTAAACATTAACAAACTGCTTTCTTATTTGTCACTGCCATCTCCTGAGGAAAATCCACCCTCTACTTTAAATAAAAGTATTCTGATTAACTGACTCAAATTTTATACGCCTATACCAGACGATTACAACATTCATTACAACCTACCAGATGCCAAGTTAGTCACAAGTTAAAAGATCATAACTCCTTCGGAAAACAGAACTGTATGTACATTGAACATGTAAGACTAACAAAACTTGACAAAACAATTTTGAAAGTCTAATACGAGTATCAGAGAGTAACATCAATTTAATGAACTCCAACTGTGACGGTCAAAGTGTTGTCCTTAAAGGTAACGCGTCCGCGATAGTGATAGCAAACTTCATTAAACATCTGCATAACAAAGCTTATTGCTCTTCACCATCCAAAACCCTACTCCACGAAAGCATCCATCCATCATCCTCGTGACATATTTCACTGAAAAACGTCTAAAATTAATTTAATTCACTTTAGACGATTTTCTTCAAATTTGTGGAGAAACATTCTTGAATTAAAAAATTAAACAAACATTTTCAGTTATTCGGTAAGTTTTATGCAATAAAAAGCAAAATTTTGTTAATCGACAGACTGACAAAAATGAACAAATTTATAATTAAAAAATCTAGTTTCTTGGGTTATTTTTGTCGTTCTTATAACTCCAAACTTTGGTTCTTCGGATACAATTTTTCTCTTCTCTTCAAATGTCAAAAGAAATACGATTCTGTTTTTTTTATCTTTTCAATTCAAATCACAAATCTCGATTTTGTGCTAATTATATACCAATTTAAAATTAGGTATATTTAAAACAGTGGCAGAGAGAAAAAATGCGACAACTATACCATCAACGTCAAGCAATCGTTGTTTGGGTTAGTACAATTTTTAATGACCGCAGGGGGCGGCATTAAAATGTAATTATAAAGAATGGGAGGAGAAAACTAGATCATCACTCCCCCCTCCCCTTCCAGCAGCTGGGACCAATCACACCCTAATCCGAATATTACTGATTTTGTAACTACAAATATCTGGCGGCCAAATCCCACTAGCGCCGGCAAAAAATGCACCTTTAGGCGAAACTGTCATGGCCACATGCGTTGTTTTACATAACCGTATTTGTATTGGGTCTAAATTAAAACCCGAGACGAAATTTTAATTTTAATATTATACTAAAATGAACAAAAAAAACAAGAACAAACGATATAAAGGTTGCTTCATACGATGTACACACGTAACCGTATATTAAAATTAAGTTCGTTCCGTACAACCAAGTTATTGAAATTTATATAATAATAAATTACCTAGGCATTAAATCACTATTCCCAACCTTTTCAAAGTTCCTGACCTCAAATGGGGAAAATAAAATAGCCCATTCGAATGTCATCGATCATACCTCGAAAATGGCTTATCCTTTTCGCGATTTTTAATACGGCAGATCAGTCCGGTACCAGCCTTAGGCAATCAAACAATAAAAACACCTATTACCACGATATGGCTTTACAGTTTTTCTTATTATTCCCGTTTACTCGGATGGTATAGCGTGAAAACGATTTTGCTTCAGGTGGGAATTTTAACAATGCCACTTTAGTTCATAAATCCGCCGTTCTGGAGTTTGTGACAAATTAACCATTTATTTTAGAATATATACGTATCGTTTATTTTAGAATAAAGGCATGATCGCGATGAATAGCTCAAAGTTGGCTGAAGCATCTTAGTGCTCAAAATTACCTCTATGGGTGCTGGAAGCAGAAAAATTTTCCTCATTTCAATATAATCATGCGGCATATCGTGTGAAAGGTGTTACCTCAATCCACAATTTTGGTTTTGTGGCAAATTATGCGTTTATTATAAAATAAACATATCCCCGCATCGTATATCAGTGGGAAAATTCACGAAGAATGTCACAAACTTACTGGAAGCACCGTAGTACTCAAAACTATCGCTATGGCGCTGGAGATAAATTTATTATTCACTTCTGAATTAATCATGCGACATATTGTTTGATATATTTTTGATCAATCAAAAATGAAAAACGGCATTTTAGTTCACAAATCCGCTGTTTCGAATCGGAGTTTTAATTATCTCGTGAGGTTTCAGCTCCTCGCACTTATACTCGTATATTTCTATGGATACTTTGATAATGGAATATTAATATTTAGTTTTAACAGAGGGCCATTTAAATTTATGCTTAAACTACTAGGAAACAAAAATAAAATGAGTACTACCAGCACCCTACAATTCAGATTTCTCTGACTAATTAAACAAAAAGATTAAAACAGCTAACAAACTAAAATCAAAATAACTTTTAGTTCGTTTTAAAAATGTATATTAAATCAACATGCAACAAATTTTTTCAAATAGCTGTGTGGATACCAAAATCGCGATTCGCTTAAAAATAATATAATATTGGAAATAAATAATAATATTAGATTGCATCCTGAACTCTCAATACCAGCCTAATACGTGTTATTAGGCCTACCTTCTATTTTGTTATGTTTACGGATGCTTCTGTAAAATGAAATATTATGCTAGTTAGTTTACGACTTGGGGGAAAAATTGAAGAATGAAGCAACCAATTCCGTCTAAGCTGATCACGGATTCCAATATGAAGGTGTTTATGAATCCTCACAAATTCATTTATTAAAGGTTTCAGCGTTGATTTCCAGATGAAAGTTATCAAAATGTCTATCAAATAACATAGAACAGAGACCGCGGTGAAAGTATTTGGAACAGTTAGGCTGTGGACGGTAATTGCAATAACTTTAAGCCATATAACAAGAGCCGAGAGATACGCATCAAATAAGTGAAGTTGGTAAATTATTTTAATCGAATTTGTCTATTAAGAGTTATTTTTTCCACCAGACAAGTAGATAGGCTTTTACAGATATAATATTTTACACTAAAGGAGATCGATGTTTATTTGATGAGCCCAGAATTTCCAATCGAACACACTGACAAATTTTACGAGGCATGTGACATAGAAAATTCTATTCTATTTTATCCCAAGCACGATTCATTAGGATATAACATAATTATGTACAGTGAGCTGCATTGGTAACCCAATTCTGTACTTTTTCTAAAAGGCCTTTTTAACATGAATTGCATTTTATATCAAAACGTAAATTACGACTTCTTTAATTTAGATAGAAAAGTTACAGGCAGGTGACTTTTGTGTTTGTCGTACTTATAGGCCTTTTTAAATGTTTTTTATTCGCCGAAATATAAAAGACCTTTTTTTATAGTCAAACATTAATTCTGACCAATAAAATAATTAGAATTAAACTATTTTAATTCTAAAAGGCGTATAGCAAAAAAAATTATTTTTCGACTTTTACACACTGAACAGAAGAGCCCTATTGTTAAACCGACCGCCTTTCGCTTTTTTGCGATCTTGCGCGTGCGATTCGCTTTTAGCAATGGTATTGGTTAATGCGATAATTGCATATCGCATTTCCCATAGGGAAATGTTTGGGGAACATTTTTTTATGTTAAAATATTAAAGTTAGAAATATTTTTAACTTCGAAAAACTATTTAACTTTATTTATGTAGACGGTTATTTATGTATTTGGACATGATTTAATTGCATTTTCGAAAGTAACAAATTTTTAGTAGGAATAATGCTCAGATATCGATTGCTACTGAGCTCTCGCATATATTCAAATTAATTACGTAATTATGTAGTTACGAATTTTTGCGAAAATAACGTTTTATAATACCAAAATGCGAAAACGCATTTTTTCATAATAGAGCCCTTGAAATATGTAAAGACGACTGAACAATAAATAATCGATTGATATTTGTAAAGTCAAGCTTTAAAATGTATTACTATTCTCCGAAAAAACAGCCTCGAATCGATTCGATTTTGGGGTAGATTAAAGTATATTAATTTCGGGTTACGGCAATTGACATTAAAAGGCTTTTTTATTTGAGACATTTTGGGTTGTCGTAACGGCGACATATTTTTGTTCGACTAGAACAACATGCAGGATTATAATTTCGAGGTACGTTTTTTGGTTTCTTCGAGAAAGTTTTCCACATTCAGTTTGACTAGAACTCGTATTGCGTACAACTCATATTGCGTAAAACCAGCTTCATATCGAGGTGAGGTTACCAAGGCGTTGGTAGTTTGATTTCGACCTAATGAAACATTGAATTCTTTCAATCAAAAAATTCAGTCGTCTCATCATAAGTGATCAAACTACTTAGTATTTTAAATATTTTAAATATTTTTGTACCTTGGTCACTGCAGTCTGATGAGACGACCAAAGTTTTTGATTTAAAGAATTCAATATTTCATTAGATCGAAACCTGATGCGAAAAAATGACATTGTTTAGTTCTTATAACACCAATGCTTCAGAATGATTGGTTTAGAGATTTAAAATAAATTCGCGTGAATTCTTGATATATTCAATGAGAGTTTACTAATTCTTACAAAAACGTAACCCTTTTTTGAGAACATATTACGTAAATATAAAAAATAATAATAGTGAACAAAAAGTTTTTTCTAATGACCAAATTACTACCGTCCAAACTACCTATAATATAATATTTTTTGATACAATAGGGATGTTAAAATTGATTCAAAAATTATCATCAGTTTAACCTAATAATTTAACTTTTATAATAGATCACACCACATCCATCGCATGAAATATTCAAATTTGATTTTTAGTTTTTTTAAATTTTCTGACAAATTTTCATTGTTTAATCGTCCCCAAATTGTTTTTTCTCATTTAAATAGCTCCAAAGATTAGGATTTAAAATGGTAAACAAACATCAGCAACAAAATGAAGCCACATCATCATCGTCGACTACAACTGGACCAACCGTCACATCATCTACATCAAATACAATAGACGCGAATTCAAATAGTACAGTAAATTTAACCAGAGCTGGCCAAAATAAATTGCAACAGAATAGCACAACGTCTAAATTAGCGTCAAATGGTGTTAAACTGACAACGCCATTTGTTAAAAAGCAATCGGCCAAAGACCGCGAAAAGGAGCGAGCGGAGCGTAGTAAAATTGTTTTATGGCGACATCCTATTCTAACTATTAAATATTGTGCTTTAGAAGCTATAACACTATTACAGCAATATGGAAAAAAGTAAGTTCGTACCGTACCTTGTTATTTCGGATATTAGTATGCTTAATAATGATTTATTTTCTTTCAGATTATTAGAACATAAGATATCGTTAACTTTTTTCTTAGCCATAGTTTTTTTAGTTACAGTGCTGTATCATGTACCCGGACAGCATCAACAGATTTTCGATGCAATGCGTCCTTATTTATGGTTTGTGATATATTGGGTGGGTCTAGGTGTGCTTTCTTCAGTAGGCCTAGGCACTGGGTTGCATACATTCTTGCTGTATCTTGGGCCGCATATAGCCAGTGTTACGCTGGCCGCATACGAGTGTAATTCACTAGATTTCCCTAAGCCACCATACCCAGATGATATTATTTGCCCGGAGAAGGTGAATCCGAATTTTATTCCCTCGCTCTGGAATATTATGAGTAAAGTGAGAGTAGAAGCATTTTTATGGGGTGCTGGTACAGCATTAGGTGAATTACCACCGTATTTTATGGCCCGTGCTGCACGATTATCTGGATATGATCCGGATGACGATGAAGACTTACAAGAATTCGAAGAATTGAAGAAAAAACAGGCCGAAGGCAATTTAAACTTTTTAGATAAGGTGAAACTGTTTACGGAGAATATAGTCGTGCGGGTCGGATTCATGGGAATTTTGGCCTGCGCAAGTGTAAGTTAATAAATAATTAATATTTTAATTTAAAATTATATTCTATTACAAATTTGTTTTACCCGTAGATTCCAAATCCACTATTCGATTTGGCTGGTATAACTTGTGGGCACTTTTTGGTGCCATTCTGGACATTCTTCGGGGCCACGCTTATTGGTAAAGCTGTGATTAAAATGCATATACAAAAAATTTTTGTTATAATTGCATTTAACGAGAATCTAATTGAGAAGGCGGTCGAGAAATTGGGCCAAATACCGATAATCGGTAAATGGGCTCAAGAACCATTCAAATCATTCCTACAAAATCAAAAAACTAAGATGCATCGTAGCAATCCGTCACAACCAACCAAATCTAGTTTGCTGGCGAATATTTTCGAAAAAGTTGTTACCGTTATGATTATGTATTTTGTCATATCGATTGTGAATTCATTGGCCCAGAGCTATCACAAACGAATTCATAAAAAGTCGGGAAAAGTTTTTAAGAAAATTGCAAAAGATTAGGCGAGAGGGAGCACGACGGGCACGCGCATAAACGATTGTCTCAGGTTTAAGACTCAAAATTAAATTAAAATTTATATACATAGAATCCAAAGATTATTATTTTGTTTTTCTCTAAAATCAATTAGATCAATTGTTTATTGCCATTTTGTGTTGTTGAGACATGGGAAATGTATGAATGGGGGTGTGTGTACTTAGACAAAATCTAATTCTTTGCGCAATTGATCGACTCCGAAACCGTTTTTTTCTGTTCAACTTTCTTGTCTTTATGTACATATATTTACTATCAAATTACTATCTACAGATATTATTAATAAATATTTAACACAATGATGTATTATTTAATTATTATAAACATAAATAAACAAAATTTTTAGGTTATGTTCATGAGGTGTGATTTTTTTTTCGTTTCTGTTCGTTCTTGGGATTTAAATATATAAATAATTTTAATAATACAAAAAATAGTAGTATAATTACAATAAAATAAATATAATTAAAGTCAAGCTTTTTATAAAACAAATACATAAAATATTCATAATAAATCATATAGCACGTGCTCAAGTAGAAAAACACGTGGATAAGTAAAAATTACAAAATGGCGTCGTATCGATGTCCGTAGTATCATCCATCTACTTGAGATCGATATAAAATAAAATTAAGTATAGGAATCTTTTTTTGACTGTAAATTATTATAGTAATTACTACAACCTCTAAATAATTTACTATTTTAGTTAAATTAATTTATAACTTATTACACTCTAGATAATTTTGCCAATGGTGGTTATTTTAAATCAAGTTTTAAACCGTATATTGGGCTAAACTAGCTTATCTCAATATGCGTGCATTACTCGTAAAATAAACATTTATTATATACATACAACAAAAATTATATTTAATGTGATTTTAATTAAATAAATTAATTGCATACTGCTTAATTATTAGTCAAAAAATATTATTATATATATATTATTAGTTTCTATATGATAAACTGTGTAGTCGAATTCTAATAATTATATGATTTATCTAATATTTAATTAAATTTATTGTCATTCCCTTTTTTCAAATGTTTTGTTTGTTTTTATTTGTTATTACATATTAAGAAGTTTTTTTTTTCAAACTATAAAATCAAAAATGCATAATATACATAATATAATATATAAAATAAATTATTAATAATGTACAACAATTTTTACAAAACAAAATTAAAATAATTTAATTAATTGATAAATTTGAAAGAAACAAAAGAAAACAAAACAATGATAAAATAAAAATAATAGTTAAAATATTTAAAAATGAAATATTAATTAAATGATTGTTTTATTTTTTTATGGCTGTAAGATAGTTCAAATAAATATGAATCGTATACGCCAATTTCTCCACCCATTTCTCGCCCATTTCTCTTGGTTTCTCATAAAATAGTTCTAAAAAGCTAAAATAGTTCTAAACCTCACAAAACTAATAAACGTACAGTACATAATTCTACAAATTTGCAAATAAAATACTTCCGAAAAGTACCTCAAAGAAAATCAGACCATTTTCATAATATTTCGTTAGGTAATCGTCCGGACATGTCACGATATGTGTACCAAAATTAAAATTAACTTCAACTTGCAAAAATATCAAAATGGATTATTTTTCAGCGAACGAATTGCAGATAATGATCAGACGGTAACTACACTGCTCGTCAAAAAATTATGGACACTTGAATTCCTTCATAAATATTCTTCTAGAGCAATTACGCATTGTTTAAAGGCACTGTCATATTGAACGGTACATAACCGAAAAATAAATGTAACAGAAACCGTAATTTTGATTTTAAATTAAATAACAACAACAAAGTGTAATAAATGAAAAATATCCAAAATTCGGATTTTTACGTTTCTAAATAAATGCGCATCATCCCATTGTTTTTAAACGTTTATTGTGTGTACATGACATCGGAAATTAAAAGCATCACACTCGCTCCCACACTCAAAACCAAACAAATTTTGTGAAATGATTTTTGTCCCGCCTACTAGTTCCTCACTCGAGTTGAAATATTTTTAACTTTGTTACATTCTTTGCGATACCATGGTATTTTTCCTAACTAACACCCGATGTCATTAAAGTAGCATTTATTGCTAGTATTATTATTCAAGACGCTATTAAACGATATCGTGAAAGGTCAGTAACAGCAAAGGATTGAATCAGGTCGTAAACGAGCGGGACGATCGGTTTATGGTATCAATGGAAACTCGTAGTATTACTACGAGATCGTTTTCAAACAGCTAGAATCGTCGCTGGTCGATTGGTACATGTACATAGTGTCAATATTTCAGTCAGCACAGCATTGCGAATATTAAATGAACATGGAGTGCAGTCCAGGAGGGTTGCTACAGGGCCAGAGCTTCTCCCAGTCCATCGGAAAAAAAACCATTTGACTTTTGTCCGTAACCACGACAGTTGGACTACGGACAACTGGAAGTCCGTGTTGTTCACTGATGAATCAAGATACAGTCTGCGATCACCGAATGGACGTGAAAGAGTATGGTGGAGATCCGAAAAGTGGCATGCGCAATGTGCCATATTCCACAGAGTCCCATTTCATGGCCGCTCTCTAATTGTGTTTCTACGCGACGACACCATAACTGCCGAACGGTATATCGTGGACTGTCTAGAAGACTTTGTGGTTCCAAACCTCCCATTTATTGGACAGTAATTTAAATTAATGCAGGACAACGCCAGACCCCACGTTGCAAACGTTGTCAATAATTATTTGGATGAGGTGGGAGTTGATCGGATTGTTTGGCCCGCTCGCAGCCCTGACCTTAATCCTTTTAAGCACGTATGTGATATACTAGGGTGTTGTTTAAGGGAACGGAAAGTCGTTGCAGAAACCTTAGAGCATCTTCAATCAGCTCTAATGGAAGAATGGGAAATGATACCTTAGGAGTACATTGCAAACCTGGTGTACAGTGTGTTAAAAAGAATGCTAGATGTGATCAGAGCTCGAGGAGGAAATAATTTTGTTATTCCAGTTGTTTTGATTCAGTGATTACTTTTATACTTTCCGTTAGTGTCTTTGGGTGCATATTATATTATTTCGTACAACCATAACTTGAATAATGCGAATAATTACCGTAAACACAAATATTTACCGAAAAAATGTGTCCGAAATTTTTTGATGAGCAGTGTACTTCAACATCAACGTCAAGCAACCAGTGCTTGGTTAAGTACAAATTTGAGGGACTGCATGAGAACATAAAGAAGAAAGTGAAAACTGAAACGAGGCGAAAACTAAGATATGATTTACCCAGCAGTTCTGGCAGCTGGCTAGGATTCAATGGGCCAATCATTTATTAATCAGAATTTAAGCGAAAATTTGAAGAAAGCTTCAAGTCTAGCACAAGTTGAGAAAGAGATGAAGCGTCGAAGTGCAGCACTCATGGGCCGATCCATCTTCCATGCCAATTGGTGGACCAGCAGATAGTTCTACGTAAATCGGACCTATAACCGTACGTCCTCGATTTAGCAGGGAATGCGTAAGATAGCACGTGAAAACTGAACCACGAAAGAGTTGGGAGTGCTTCGGCCTCAGAACAGATTGCAAAACTTAAATCATAAAAAAAGAGATGGAGCGATACTATATTGAAATATAAATCCTCAGTGAAGTCAGATGAAAGAATAGTGGAGATTGAACTACCAGCACTGGCAATGGTGCTGTCCAACATCTCCCTCCTAATTCCGCCGTTCCACACTTTGATTCTTTGGGCGTGATTCTTTCCTCATTTCCTTCCCCTTCATCAACAAACTGTTATTAGTTTGTGGGTAAAGGGGAAGGAAACGAGGAAAGAATCAAAGTGTGGAATGGCGGATTCGCAGACGTAATCTCCTAAGTGAGTTTGGTGGTTTTGATGGTCGTGCTTGGCCTTGTATAGAATCCTGCCACTGTATTGAATGATATTTCTATATCAACTGCTGATATCGGATTCAGTGCCACAATTAGAACCAATGGTAATTGATCGGACTAGGTATTATTATTCTCGGTGTAACAAAGTCAATTGATTGGCAGAATACTGTGTACTAATTGATTCGTTTCTCGATGATACCGCATTCCCAAAATTGTTCGTTGCGACGATCCGCTTTTGCGTATACATTGTCGCCTGCAGAGAAACTTCAATGTTGGGCCCCGTGGTGTTGGTTGAACTATTGCTCTTGTTGAATATCGCGATCCATGCCGTGTTCTAGAGCAGGTTTCAACAAGTCGAGTTCTATTCGAATTGGACGACTCACGATTAGTTCTTTTGGTGACTTAGTTTATTGTGCGTTTCGATTTAGTGTTGATCGATATACATGAATTAATTTGTTAAGTATTTCGTTTTTAGTTCGGCGTTAGATTCGAGTTAGGGCGGCGTTAAGATGTGATTAATTCCTCGAGCACGACAGAAATTACTAAATTTTTTACTGACGAATTGAGTACCATTGTCGGTTACCAATCTTTCCGGATTGCTATAATGTGAAAATAATTTTCTCATTTTCTCAATGCAAGTCGTTAACATGATGCTAGTGCATTCGAGGACGTCGGAAAACCTTGAATGGTAATCAACATTGACCAAGTAATATAAACCGTTCATTAATAATGTTTTTCTGTTTTTCCAAAATGTGAAATTTTGAAGCTTTCACACTATATTTATTAAATGTTATTTTATATACAATTATTATTTACAAAAAAAAATTTGGAAAATTTTAATACATTTTTCAGTAGCTTTTCTTTGTTTCGTGATTGGTCCAAACTGCAAGGCCGGATTCATACTTCTTCGTTCATTCATTCAAACTATTTTTTCGACCAATAATCTCTTGTGAAAAGAAGCAGAAGAAAAAATTGTCATTTTGGAGCAACATGATTGGCCGAAAAAATTGTTTGAAGGAATGAACGAAGCAGTATGAATCTGGCCCAAATGCTTCAAGTAGCTCCAAGTCATAATTAAATATAGTAAAATTAGTTTAGGTAGCGTTTTAGAGCACATGCATCAAAAGCCGAAATAGCTCAGTTGGGAGAGCGTTAGACTGAAGATCTAAAGGTCCCCGGTTCAATCCCGGGTTTCGGCAAAATTTTTTATAATAAATAATTTTATATTAAATGTAATGCAATGACTAATCTGCTTTCATCATACCACAAATTAAATGTCTGCCATACGCCTACTACCATCGAATGATCTCATTTCATTTGCATGTGTGTGAAGTTGTTACATAATTTAAGTGTTAAAAGTAGTACGTACGTCTTATGTACAGTAAAATACCTATTTTCTTTGGAAACGCATTTATCTGATTTTATTAATAAATTACAGTAAAAAGGCAACGAAAATAAATAATCATGATTTCATCATCGAGACATTTTGTTGATTTCAATCCTTGCCCCGACTTGTTTATCGATCCGTTTGCAACCAGATGTCGCAAACAATCCAGTTGATTCCTCCATTGGCACCTCGCTTAATATCGTTTCGATATCACTTGAATCCCCAACTACTCCCAGTCGTAAAAATTCAGCTTTTATACACTGCTCAACGTGATACCGTTCTAGGGGTAAAAATGGAATATAGTGATCGATAAGGCTAGCTTCGATTGCGCCTGCTTTTTGGAGCCCCCCCGGCAGATTAAATGCACCAAGTTGGCATACTTTTTCGAAATCTTTTAGTGATGTCTCTGAGCGTAACTTTCCACTGCGTAATGCACCAGCTAGAATTTCAGAAATTTCAACCCCAGCCGTATTCGTTAAAAATATAAAGATGGACTGACGAAAATTTACTCCGTTAATCGCATAGTGATGATCCAGGAGCGGTGTTAGAGATTCAAGTACACCAGCAGGGGTTTTATCAATCTCATCGAATATGAACAAAGATCGAGGGCATTTTGAAACGACCGATCTGACGGTACTCTTAATCGTAGCTTTATACTCATCGACAAATCGTTCCTCCGGAAAATCAAGCCGCCCAATAAATTTATGTACAAAACGTGATTCTAGACCATATTTATAAAGATTTTTGGCTATAAAATCGGTCACGAAGTTTTTGCCAGTACCTGTTGTGCCATGAAATGTCAGGACCAGCGGCTTTTTCGACATCTCGAGATTCTTGTAATGCGACTTCAAAGCGGTTAGCACAGTATCGATGACAATATACTGGCCATATAAATTGGCACGTAAATCTTTTTCTAGGCCTATAAATATACAAGTCAGATTAAGGGCACAAAGATAGTATCGGTACAGCTTACCGTCTATATCCAATGGAATATGATCATCGATGCAACACTCGGATAATCGACAGAACGTGTGCTGTTTCACAACACCAAAATTATACATCGCTGCTCCAACAGATGCAATCGCCAGGCCGGTAAACGGCTCAAAACATATGCATGATTTAAATACAAATATTAAAACTATTACGATTTTATACATTTTTATTTAACAGTTAAAACCAAAACTTATTCTATGTTATGGACTTTGCAGGTGGCACGAAAGGGGACTCCCTTAATTACATAAAAACTTTATATTTAACTATAAAATTGTTTACATTAATTTTAGTCAAATAATTGTTTAGCTATCTTACTGCAATACGATTCCTATTAGTTAGATAAATATAATTACATTTAAATGATATCTATTTCATATGCAATCGAGTATTTTATAAAACAGGGTATTAGTAGAAAACTTTAAACTGGTGAATACCTTGTTTTGACGTTTAATTTTACATGTGCAAGCACCAAGCAGTGCCTAATGCCTATGTACTTACACGGCCAAAAAGAACCAACAAAAATGTGTCAAAAATACGCCATTGAATTTTGCTGAATAAAAATATTACGCGAAATGTAAATTTACTTTTTGTACAGGGTAACGAGTAACTTCATTATCATCATTGAAAAAATTAAAATTACGCAAAAGTTACCATGGGTTAATTTCCGAAAACCTAGTATATGGACTTTGTATGAATGACGGCCCAAACAACGTAAACACAAAAAGAATTCATATAAATACTATGAAAATTGTTTTAATTAAGTTTTTTTTTTTACTTAGAATGAAAATTAATTTTTCAGCCGCATTTACAAGATATAAATAAATAAATTCAAAAAAACATTTCAAAAAAAAAATTCCATAGTATTTGAATGAAAGTGTTTTTTCGTGTTTACTTTATATGAGCCTGCATACATTCAAAGTCCATATATTGCGAGACGGCATTATACACATACATTGACGCTGTCTACATATTATACGACGATCATCAAACTAAAAACATCATATTTTAAAGACATCTTACCGAAAAATGGTAAAATCAAAAATGGTAAAATTCCGAATGAAAACTTACTTAAAAATGAAAACAATATATTAAAATTGGGGATAAATAAACAAAGTTCAAGCTCAGGAGAATGAAAATTTATTTTTGTTACCACATTTACGAGATATAAAAAAATAAATTCAACGAAAACTTTACAAAAAAACGTGCTTTAGCATTTCTATGAAAGTGGTTTTCCGTGTTTACGTTTTTGGGCCTGCATATATACAATCCGTGTTTTTTTTTTATTTACCTTCTACTTGGTCGTGTACATATTCGCAGTGATCGTCAAATATAGCGGATCCCCAATACAAAACTTGTACCCACTAAGTATAAATAGGGGGCCGTGTCATCACTTTTCCACACAGGCATTTTGCCTGTCTGCATACTATAAAACTGTACCGTACTTCTTGCTTGTGTTTACGTTTCTTGCTTTTATTTGAATTTTATAAACGAAGATCTAATTGGTTCACGTGGCTAGCGCTGCGCAAACCAATGTGCAGAAAATCATCAAAACAAAAAAAAATGAAAAACATAATGAAAAATGTCAGATAAATAGGGTAAACTTTTAGAAATTAATGAAATTATGAAGTAGAAGGTTTTAAATTTGTATTAAAATAGTCTGAAACTGTACTTGGACAAATTACAATTATGTCATTGAAAAATCATAAGAAAAAAGTATTTCAGGAAATATAAACGAAATTAAACTTGCCTGGCAAAAAATCCCTTGTCATTAATATAGCGGCAATGCTTAGACTATTTTGCCTTAAAAAAAAGTACGAAAAACATTGCGAAAAAAAGGAAATATAAGCATAAATTTACCAAATCCTAATTTGTAGATTAAACTTCGTACAAGCTTACGGGCCTATTTACGTATACGCAAGCCCTCATTAAAACGTTCTCGTTACGCAATGTTTGAAGAATAAACTACACGTAGGGAGCATAGGAGTCAGTGGCGTTACTATGGGGTATGAGCGGTTTACAACGATCTAGTACTGCACATTCAAATGTCAAAATTTGACATTTCTTACTGTGTAGACATGGTTTGTGAAAAGTTTTTGTCGGTCAATAAAACTGCTGTAATAACACAAATTACACGATCATTTGGAAAACATAATAAGAAAGATATCTACAAAGATGGGCAGCGTTTTGAAAGAGTTACATATTACCCAAGGTTAATTTATATTGAGTGTTTCAGTTGAACCTTCAATTTATAGGTTATATTGCTTATTTTAGAACTGCAAACCATCAGGATCCGCCAATAGAGCCTTCCAAATTGTTTCGCGTGGAACGTGTAAAACCAATCAAAGGTGCCCCGTATTGGGAAAAAAGAATTCTGAAAGATTTAGGTATTGATGAAAAAGTAAGTTGATAAAATTCCATTTCGACTTTGTATAGTGCAATATATCATATGTACATTTCAGCTTCATTCATTCAATGTCATTAAAAACATCCCGGAAAATAATGCTCGCTTATGGAAGGTAAAACATTTAATCAAAATAACTCCAATCATGTTTCCTCATGGTGAACCAACGGCAAACGATGTTAACTATACAATGCTCAAAGAGAATGGTGATTGTATTGTAACGAAGAAAATAGACGCAATTGATGCTCGACTCCACGCTACGGAAGAATTTGAAAGTGTGCCGGAACGTCTAGATGGAGAAACCCTTAGAAAGGATTCTCGTTTGAAATGGTTAAATAATTGGTAGGAGAAGACTATGTAAAATAGATTAAAATAAAATAGTACTAGATTATCAAAGCTATTTCATTTTCTACAAGCACAATAAAACATATGTTTATGACACATGTCAACATAAAACCGGATTGGCTCATAAACGTTTGACGTCAGTATGAAGTGGCGCGGTGTGGTTTATTTTTAATTTCAAATTGATACAATTATTAAATTTAGCTTTAATTATAACAATTAAACTTTTCATCGTGCTATAATTTAGTCCATCTTCTATATTACAATCGTGCGATGCACATGCATTATTTTTTAAAATAACAATTCATATGGTAACCTAAATATACAAATAAATTAGAAAAACGGAAATCTCGGTACAATTTTAAAAAATATATATTCATCAGTTGAACCCAGAGTTTCGGTTAAACGTGTGAGATATTTTGTACTCTGTCTTATTTTATTATTGTGGGTGGAAAAATGAAAAACAAACCAAATCAATCAATCAAGAAAGGTGATTGCATTTTAAAAGAAAAACCATTTGTGTTTGTTTTAAAGTCTAAATATAGAACGGAAAGATGTGATTTATGTTTTACCGCGTAAGTAAATATTTGTGTTGCATAAATCTATTAAATATTTGAGAAGGTAGGTATAAAATGTAATAAATTTATTTTCGTTTTCATCTATCTTTAACTAGATTCTAATAATAAAATAGGTAATATTTTCTTACTTTCATTTTCATAAAACAAAAATATCTGCTTTATTTTGCTTTTTTGTTGTATCAATGCCGTTTTAAACAAAGCCATTACGATATACAGAAAATATTATTGAGTTGATGTACTGTAGCGCCAGTCAGACTGTAGCGGCGCTTTCAATCAGAATACGCTAATTCACTCATAATAATTTAAGTTATTAAAAGAAATTACTTATTTTATAGAAAATTTTAATTTAGTAAGGAGTTCTAACAAAATTGGATATTTATTTAACTGTTTTTACTAGAATTTTCTATTTACCTATATAGTTATAATACACTTGCATGCAGGTTAATCGACTCAAACCTTCAGCGCTCACAGGTTTTTAAAACGGCTTAACTGTTTTTCACAAAACATTATTTTCATGAAAGTTGGTTCGTTACTTTTTTTATAACGAATTTTGAATGAAAGCGCAACCAAAATTGTTGATTATGAGGAAAAATATTAGGAATAATTAAATTTAAATTGCAACTGCATGCATTTATGCAAAACAAAAACAATGTTATTGATTAATACTTAGTATTGCTTTCCTTGCGTCTACAACGGTTCTCAGGCGGTTCCCCATTGACCTTATTAAGGTTTTGACTAAGGCTTGGGAGATTACATCCCACTCCTTATCCAATGCAATCTTGAGGTCACTGATGCTAGCTGGTACCGGATTTCTGGCTCGGACCCTCCGAGGGCTGGCCACTTCATAGTCTCAAGTCCAACCACTCCATGAACTGCCGTGTGGTTCGAGCTATGGGATATCGAACATTGTCATGCACCAATATGAAATCTTCCCCTATATATCCTGCGTAGGGCACCACATGATCCAAGAGAATGTCCTTGATATATCTGTCAGTAGTCAGACTTCCTCACCCACCTCCACCAGGTACGAAAACAACATCTCTTTTCCGTCAAGTGATATGCCAGGCCACACCATGCACGAATCGCCGCCGTAGGAGACTGTTTCAGCAAAACAGCACTGCCAAAATCGTTTTCCTGGACGCCAGTAGATCCGGCCTCTCCTATCACTACCATGGAGACATATTATTCACTCTTCAGGGAATCGAACGGACCTCCGGATTGTCGATGGTCCAGTTGATGTATTCACGAGCAAATTCGAGTCGCTCTTTGGCTTGCTGTCAATTTTGGGCCTCTAGCGGGCCATCTTGAAGTGAGGTTGGCTTCCTTCAAGTGTCTTCTTTCTGTCCATTAACTAACAGCTCCATCTCGAACTTGTCTTAGCTACTGCTGCACATCGAGGCCTGTGAGATGGCGATTTCGCAGTGAAGTTAGGACGATAAACCGATCGTCCCTCTCAGATGTACACCGATACCGGCTGGTATGTGGTCTCCAATTGATGGTTTTCTGAAACCAGTTTCCTGAAACCTTCTGGATACTCTTGAGACAGCAGATTGGCTCATGTTCAGCTAACGAGTGACTTCTCATTGATTGCGTCCTTCTTGCAACTGGTAGAGATTTGTTCAGGTCAACGTATGATAAGTGACTGATGGCAATAGTCGGTCAACGTGGTATTATTCAGGAGATGCACGTTTTTCACCGAAACATTGCATTTTGCTACAACTGCTTTAATTTGAAAAGTACTGTATATTTTTATGATAAAGGTGTCCTTGTAAAGATAAAATAATAAGCTGTCAAAAAAGTTGTTTTACGAAAATAGATTAAGCCATTTTAAAAAATTCGCCTTACCCCGCTCGCCAGTGTAGTTGTTTTCCACCAGATGGACGTTATATTTTAATATTTGATATGTACTAGTTCTAGTAAATTAGTACTAAAACTTAACTTAACATTTTACTGCATACCCGATAAAACAACAGTATCCAAAAAGAGCTTCTAGCAAATTATACATACGCCACAGAATACAAACAGAACGGACACTACTATTTTTGTATGGAATCGACCGAATTTTCGTTTTTTTATTCTTGATTTGTATGGAAAAAGGCAGAATATTGGTGAAAAAATGTTCCTCTGATTTTTTACATTCAATACGGGGAAAGTCAATTTTTTGCCCATTTGTAGCGTATATATTTACTTAATAATATATGCATACATGTTAAGGCAGTGCACATTGCGGATGAGAAGCAAGAACGATTTATTTAATTTTACGAAATATTAAAAAAAAATTACAAATTGATGTAAAGTGACTATAGATAGCAAATGCATTTAAAATAGCCCGTCGGGGCCATAAACCATTTCACGACTATAGGACCCTCGATTTCGGATCAGTAAAACAGTCGTTTTTTAATGTGCGGACATTTACCGACTTCGCACTTTAAACGTAACATATATATACTATTTTTTGTATAATGCTGCCATAAGAAATAATAATTATTAGTATTTTTTAAATTTTTTATGGAAACCCACCACTAATATACAATATCTTTGTTTGGTAAATTTTACTGAAGTTATTTTTGCTCGTTTTTTTACTGAAAAATATGTTTCATTGTGGATTACAGGCATTTCCATTTACAGTAGTATACCGTTAATCTTTACTGAATATTTCTATTCCAGCGGTAACATATTAAAATGTTCCGGCTGCCAATATGTGTACTACTGCAATCGCGGGTGCCAAAAAGAAGCATGGCCTCAACACAAATTTGAATGCAAATTTTTGGGAAAAGTATTTCCACGCATCGTTCCAGATGCAGCTCGTATGATATCCCGCATAATATTGAGACTTAAGAATAATGGTGATTTGGAGAAGAGCTACTATACAGAAAACCAATATAGAAAATTTAAAGATCTCATGTCACGTGAGTTTTATATTGAGGTTTTGTCGATTACATATTTAAGTTTAATTCACTTTAGATTACCAAGAAATAAAGGAAGATGATACTCGAGTAGAGCATTTCCAAAGCCTAACACATGTTTTATACGACATGCTGGGTGATCAAGTACTTCCAAATCCGGTCGAATTGCTGGGAATCTATGGACGAGTTAAATATGTCCTGTTTTATCAAATTCCACACATTTTTTATATTTGTATATTTTTTTCAGTTAATAGTCAACGGATTTAACATACTCGATGGTGAAATGAACATTGTTGGCACCGGTTTATACCTTGGCGTCTCAGTAACTGATCATAATTGCCATCCAAACGCTGTTGCCACATTTGAAGGGACAACGCTACATGTACGCGTTCTGGAAGATATGGATCGCCTGGATTGGTCTAAAATTTTTATTTCGTACATTGACGTGTTAAATACACCAGACGATCGCCGCAAAGAGCTTAAAGCCAATTACTATTTTCTGTGCATATGTAATAAATGTACTAATCCTGCGGAAACGATCGAAATGATGCACGGCCAATGCCCAAATAAGGATTGTCGAGAAGGAATCGATATAAATAAAAAAATTTGTTTGAAATGTGACACAGAGATTTCAGAAGAATTTGTAGAAGAATTCAATGATGTTTTGGAATTCACCAAAATGCATTTAAGTAATATGAAAGATGTTGCCTGTATCCTTTTTATGTTTTAACCATTCTTGTGTTACGGACCCTTCTACACAAATTTTCCTTAATTTATTTCCATTTGCACATTATAATTTCAGATCTTGATATTTGCAAAATTTGTTTAAAGAAACAAGCGAATATTTTTCACCCTTTAAATATTTGGCACGTAAAAACATTGGATATAACATTCGAAAGTGCCATTGACATAGGTAAATGGGACGAAGCGTTGGAATACGGGAACAGACTGCTCATTGGATTTACAAAATATAATGGCGAACAGCATCCACTACTTGGCTTGTTGTATATGAAATTAGGTAAAATTCAGTTGTATTCGGAAAAGATTCTGGACGCTCGCAATAGTTTAACGGAAGCGGAAAAAATTTTAAAAATAACTCATGGTGTTAATCATAGTTTATACAAAGGACAACTCATTCCGCTTTTAATGCAGTGTAATTATTAGATTTGTGTAAGTAAAATAATTTAAAATAAACATTTTGTAGAATTTTTGATATATGTAGTTTGTTTTTGAGATAAATTTCCTCTTCTGTTAAATAAACGGGTCAAGCGTTTATTGATAGATTGATTGGGCTGTGGGACCAAGTAACTGGACAAGTGTCCCTGATAACGCCGGGCCTATTCCTGCCGCCTATTTACATATAAAAAAGGTAAGAATTAGAAAAGGTATTTATTTTTTAGGTCGGAACGACTACGAGGAGAGGGAGTGTAAAGGTTTAATGGTTACTAATGGTATTGGTCTTCAAGTGCTTCTTTAAATCAGCAACTTGAAGGTTCAGCAAATGAATAGGTAATTGAAATTAATATTTGAGGTGTAGATGGAAAGATCCCCAAAACCAGACATCGTGACATAATAACTTAATGACGAGCTTATTGTTAGCTGTAGCTGCAAATTGGAAACTTGTACATATTTACTAAAATAATGTTCCCAACACCGAGTGAATTTCCTGAAACCAGAAAAAATTATTTAAATGATTATTTAGGTAATACCGTAAATAATTATCATTTAATGCAGCCAGGGAAATATAAAAGCATTTTAAGAAATTAGTGCTGCAATATGGAAATAACATTTATTATTTTTTATGTAATTTAATTTATCGAATAATTCTGAAAGTCAAAGTGAAACTTAATTAAATAATCTTACAAACTAATAAAACTCTAAAGTGACGATGTGATATAACTGTGGTAATTAATATTAGCATACAGCAAAATATTTATAACAATTATGCAAGAACAATGAACTATAAAATAACTATGCTGATAAGGTACGTATATAGTAAGTATATGGGTTAAATATAGAAAAAAATTAAAGTTGTGTATATAAATATATCAAAACTATAAAATAAGATTAACCTCGGAAGAGAAATTTGCTTATAAAATTTGCACTACATGATTCATATTAGCCAATTACTTTTAATCGCTCTAAATTTAAATTGACAGTTATCACACTGGTGCAGCTCGAAACTTAATGAAACGAAACTAAAACAATGTCATAATTTTTTTATTTATTAAACAGAAATTATAAAAGTAAAGTTACCAAATTAGTTCGCACTATATTTTAATTTAACACGTGATTTGCCGAATTATAATTTCCATTATGCAACAGAAATTAAATCACTGAATTTAAATTTAATTTGATAACACGCGATCAAAGAAGAATATTCTTGCCATCGCCAAACAAGCGATACTGGCGGAAAACATCATTATGTCATTGTTACAGAGTAACGGAACAATTGAAAAAATATAACCAAAACATTCTTGGGACACACTCGTGGGACAAATTAAGTTAAATTTAGTTGTGTAAGTGTATTGTATAGCTCGATAATTGTTTCGTTTCTCTGCTTAACAATTCATTGGGACTCTTTGGTCTTACCCCGCATTAAAACACCGGCTCTTGGTTTTGAAAAATTTTACGATTTTGATTGTCATTTCTTTCATTGAAAGACGGCTCTTTAAATAAAAGGATCAGTTGTTTCAATAAAGTAAAGCAATTTTTATAATCTCCCGTTAAATTTTAATTCCCCATCCCGCCGATACATAAATAATACCACGCAATAACAAACTGTTCAGTAAAAAAAAATCAGAGGCGCTATTTTAGTTTTATTTAAAAAGTTCCGTTTGTCCTTGGAACTACTAGATTTCAAATCAAAATTAGTGATCTAAAACAAAATTTGCATCAGTTGTTCCATATTAAATTTAAACTGATCCGGATCAATCAGTGTCAAGAACCACGGATGAAAAAAAAATTTTGCTTTTCATAATTTCACCGAACACAGATTTACCCCCCACCAGAGATCGTATACCACTCACGTAGCAGCGCAATTCCCAATGACTACGAAGAACTAAAGAAGGGTGATGGGGAATGATTTTTCCATACATTTAAACAAATATACTGCATTCACTAATGATCGATTAACTTCTCCCTTCAGTCTGATACCATAACGTTGACATAACTCTACAACTTTCTTCATCATAGTTGAATCGTGAAACGTGCAAAAATAGATTCACAATCGAACAATCCCTGTTGATAGTCTATTTTGTAAAATTCCGGGCATGCAATAGAATTCTGAAAATAGTACGTTATAAGTGCCATTTCCCACTTCCTCGCTGCATCCCTGTTCTAACCGTATCGACGGAGGCTGTTTTAGTTTCCAGCGGAGACAATGTCGTTCTATTATTAAGTAATGAGGGCCCTGATGTCGATGGCTGATGGCGAGGACAAGTTGTAAGTTTATTCGTGCCTGATATTATGACTTTATGTTATCCGCAGGTTAGTTGTTGCCATTTCTTCGGCATCCGTTATGCTTGGCCTTTTATTCATTTTCATTCTTGGAATTTTCTTGGTGGGTTCCTGCCTTTCTTCTATCAAAGGAAATTCGACCTATGGAAAAACAATTTACTAGTTGGTGCTTTTGAGGTACACCGCTATTTTGGGTGAGGCGGAGACGATTTTTTGTAGATACAATTATCCTATCATTTCCTCAATAGAATCTTTTACTCAGCGATACGTCACTCGTTATTTTAGAACAACAGAGGACCACTTGATCTTTGGTTCTGTCATTATGCAGTCATGGGTGTTCTTGTACTAATGAGCTAAGGCTCCTCTCTTGTAGTAATTAGTTCATTTTTCTTTTTGACTGATCTCAGTGGACTTTTGTGTTCTAAGAAGAGAGCCTTCTGTAGTTCACAAGCTGTAAGTTCTTTATTGAAGTATCCTAAAATTTGGTAAATAGTATGGATAGGGATCTTTTCTGTAATTTCGTGAGGTTCGTAAAATATCGAGCGCAGGTCCCTTGTGTCTTTGGGAAAGTTGATACGGCCGAAGTGTAGTTGGTGATTGACGGATTAAAGAATTCTGGTGCCAGTAGATGTTTTAAAAGCCGAAATCTCTAGAGCTAGCAGTTCTCTCATCTATCCACAAAAAAAGATGTTTCATAGATGTCAAATTTCCTTTCGATTTGTCTTTTAACTGAATTCTGGCGATTTTCCTGGACAAGATGATTAATGCCCAGATTTTCTCAGTGGTCTGGTTTTCAGATCCTGCATGTGAATCAATAGGTTTTAGAATAAAACCGAACACGGAATTACCTAATCCTTCTGAATTACTTTGAGCACTTATTTATTGAGCTTACTTGAAATGGCCGTAATCCGGAGTATCTTTCATTATTGTAGGCCTACCTTGGGAACAGTAGAAAACCAGTTCGAGTTGGTAGAGCACTGAAGGAAACAAATTTAAGTTAAGTGTTGTTTGCACGATTGGTCCTAAGTTCTAAGACTAAGTTTATGCCTTTTTTAATAATGAATCAAAATAGCTGTTATGTGGCTGGTCGAGGTAATGTTAATTGCATTATTTTCAAAAAATTAGGCATTCTGCCGAAAGAAAACTGACGCTTGAATGATAATACTCATAAAATCCTAAATTTTGCGGTCAACTTACCGTAACCTTAGTGTTCTAAGCTACCTAGAGTGCAGGATATCTTTTTGGAGTGAAGATTATTTTGCGGTATTGAATATCTATTAAAAACATAGCGGTTAAATTTACGCTAATCAAGTATACACCCAATTTCATTGAACACCAACTTTAAATGAATGGCGGCTATTCATTAATATATATAACGAATAAGTAGTTAGATCTTGATAATATCGCGCCAAAACGTTATAAGCCTATTGAATGGTTGTCTGAACAAATGATTTTTTTGTTTTTCCCCTAAATTTTGGACTTAATTTTGGACAAATTGCAAAACTTAAATTATTAAGGGCTGATGAAGCAAGTTAAATTATTTGAGGGATTACTACTCGCTGTTTACCAGTATTTGTTTCCAAATAGATTACCCACCCCTGATATAAACGACGACGAATAGCGGCCTATTCAAATAATAGATTTGTTTGTTTACAGTTTCAGTTTTCTTCTAAATTATTTTGTGTGTACATTGTTTGCAATCAGTTTCACGGTGCACTTCATTAAGGAACCAGCAGTAATTTTTTCTTGCGAGATAGGAAAAATTACAATGTAACAAATGTTTACAAAACTAAATTAAAGTATTTTAATGTTCCAAAAAAATTACTACAAAGTTTAGAATGTTTGTAAATTTTACTATTGAAACAACATCAGATGTGGTGATTTCATCTTCAACTCCGCATTCCGCATACGATGATGATAGCGTTCAATATGTGTTTGTGCCATTGATCGTATTTTTACTAATGCTACTGTTATCGGCCATTGTGTGTGAATCGAAAAGTGTATCGATTGAACGATTTGGTGCTAATTATTGTTAATACATTCCAGGTTTATTGCATGTCTAAATATCGCAGAGCTTTCTCGAATTTTAACGGCAAATTCACACATAATCTAATCGATAAGCCGATAAATGATGAGCCAAGCGAATCTTCACCAATTCGAAAATCTAAAATGCTCGAGAGAACTTACAAATCTTTGGAAAACGAATAAGACTGATATGTTATTTTGGTTTACACTATACAATGTTTTATTTATAAATACATAATACATCTTGTAATTTTTGACTAAAAATGTTTTGTACAAAAATTTACTTAGGTTTCGTGGTCAATAAAAAAGCTACGGGTGAACTCGTAGAATCCAAAAAAGATTCCTCCACCCAGGAAAATCCAAGTAACACGCGGTACTATACCAGAGAATAAGCCTCGTACTCCATTTTCATTATAGATCCTATTTAATATCGTAGAAAATTTCCCAGTATGTCCATCAGCAGTTTCGGCTAACATAATTTTTGTTTTTGCTACGTCTAGTGGTGTAGTGATTGCTGCTGCAATTCCACCGGCAAATGCACCACACAATGCAGAGGAGGAGCCGGTGAGCGGCTCACCAGATTGTTCCAACCACTTTGACTTGAAATATTCCCACAGTGGAAATTGAATGAACGCAAATGGTATTTCCCGTATTATGGTTGTCCCAAATCCTCTATAAATACCTCTACGAAGCCCTTCAAATTGATACGCATCGTACAGATGTTTAAAGAATGACGATTCAACTTTATACGTTCTTGCCTGCCTTCGTTGCTTGACTAGTTCTACAGGTACCCTAATTAAACATGCCATTACTTCACCAATGCCCGCCGATGACATATGTACCAGGTAATCATGCTGCCTAGGTACAAATTGTGATATTACTTTTTTACACAGTTCGTAAGTGGTGAAGAAAAGAGCTGCGGTTGGTGCACTTCCAGCGGCACACGGAGCTAACCCTTTATATACATTGTTAAATCCACCACTTCTCCAGAAACCACGATCACTTTGCAGTCGTGTTTTAATCGTGTCAATTGGAAATAATATACAATCAACAAACAGCCCTGCTACACCACCAGACTATAACAAAAACCGTTTAAAATATTTACATAACAAATTAACCACTTCAACATCTTTACTTACAATAAGTTGAGAGACAAAAAATTTTCTATTTAAAGCTAACCCCTCGTCCATGATTATTTATAACTATTCTACCTAAAATTAATAAGTTTTAATTTAAAAACTTAAACATGATATAAAAAATGTTCGTCGACTCAGGCAATGCGTAATGACATTTTACAAAAATTTTGACATTTGATTTTAAATAAACAAATGCGTTCGGTAAATTAGAAAATCATACTAGATGTCACGGTCACGACAATTAGACATTTGCAAACTTATGAACGCATCCAATTTCGTACTTCCGCCGCGTTATAAAGAGTGGCCATCATTTTATTTTATTTCTTTTCGTCTGAAACATTAGATAAGTGAAGACGTGTTTGTATACTTCGCTAAAATCTTTTAAAAATGGTGAGATTTCTTTTCACTTTACTTAGTTTTAACCATCGCAGTTATTTAGTGCATATTTTTGTAATATAATTGTGAAACTATAATGATTCATATTATCATTACTGTTTTGTGAACATTTTTTTTTGAACACGTGGATTAATTGGCTTCCTTATTTTGTTAGTCTCATCGTAAATTCTCGGCCCCCCGTCATGGGTCCATGGCCTTTTATCCAAAAAAGAGATCAGCACGCCATCGTGGAAAGGTTAAGGCCTTCCCGAAAGATGATCCATCAAAACCTGTTCATTTAACAGCATTCATTGCATATAAAGCTGGCATGACTCACATTGTGAGAGAGGCGGATCGTCCAGGATCAAGTAAGTACTAAAATAATTTAATGAAATTTTATTATTTTGCGATGATGAGTTTCCTTATTCGTTTATGGTTATTGTATGAAAATCAATGATTATGTTTTTAGAACTAGGGCGAACTGATAAAACTGAACAAAATATAAATTTTGTATCAAAATGCAATTTAGTTAAAATGTGTTATTCTCAATTTTAGAAATAAACAAAAAGGAAGTCGTTGAAGGTGTAACCATTTTAGAAACTCCGCCAATGTTCGTTGTTGGAGCTATTGGTTACATTGATACACCATACGGATCACGCGCCTTGGTGAATGTATGGGCTCAACATTTATCTGAAGAATGTCGTCGTCGATTCTACAAGAACTGGTAATTATAAAATGGAATACGCTAAATTATTTAAACAACAAGAATATAGTTGATGATCCTCTGTATAAGATGTCTTACTGCGAAAAGTATGTGGTGAAATGTTCTATCTGCTGCTTTCCTTCTGATACTGTTTGTTGTTTTAATAATTTATTCGAACAATTAATAATTTGAACCTCTATTAAATATAAATAAATCAGCTCTCCAATCTATAGAAGAGAGTTTTACCTCATGTGATGAGCCTAGTTTCGTTGAAACATTTGGTGAACATGTGATTTGGATATGAATTTCCGCTCAAATATTTGATGAAATTCTATTCATATTTAATTGTTAGGGCGTTTTCGTTTGGAATGCTTTCGACAAATTTTGCAATGATCTAATTTATACAGGTATAAGAGCAAGAAGAAGGCTTTCACTAAAGCCAGTAAAAAATGGACCGATGATTTGGGTAAAAAAGCTATTGAAAACAATTTCAATAAAATGATTCGTTACTGCAAATATATCCGCGTAATTGCTCATTCTCAAGTAAGTAAAATAATTTATTTTGTTTAAAATATCGACATCGTGAACTTTTGGTTTTGGTTCGCCCAGAACCGAATGTTCGAAAGGGGTTGGGTGATATTTTAAATGTATTGCTAAGGACCTCATTGTCGAAGATCAAAGCCAATTTCGAGCGGCTGCTAATATATTCCATAATCTTTGTATAGTCCATTGGGCGATTATTACGGAGAAAAACCATATTAGATACATTTTCACAAGAAAAAAAAGAATTTTTAAACTAACGAGTGTCTCGTCCAATTTTAGATCCGGCTCGTTAAGCAACGCCAAAAGAAAGCCCATATCATGGAAATTCAATTAAACGGTGGAACTATCCAAGACAAAGTTAACTGGGTCAAAGAACATTTGGAAAAACCAATTCCAGTTAGTACCGTTTTCGCTCAAGATGAGATGATTGATTGTATTGGAGTCACCAAGGGCAAAGGTTTCAAGGGTGTTACAGCTCGTTGGCATACTAAGAAATTGCCACGCAAGACGCATAAGGGTCTACGTAAAGTTGCTTGTATTGGAGCATGGCATCCAAGTCGTGTATCATTTACTGTAGCTCGAGCTGGTCAAAAGGGTTACCATCACCGCACCGAAATTAACAAAAAAATATATCGTATTGGCGCTGGAATCCATACCAAGGACGGAAAGGTATAAATTATTCATTTTATTTTAGTTTTGTAGTATAAATTATTGATGAAAAAATAGATAGAGCCGAAATAACTATCTACAAATGATACATACATGACATTAAATGATAGGACTGATTTAAGCCTAGATATTACCATATTTATCATAAATTATTTAACTTTGCTAATTTTAATTTTAAATTTAATTGCAGATTATCAAAAATAATGCTTCAACTGAATACGATTTGACCGATAAATCCATCACACCAATGGGTGGTTTCCCTCATTACGGTGAAGTTAACAATGATTTCTTAATGATTAAAGGATGTTGTATTGGATCAAAGAAGCGAGTTATTACGTTACGTAAATCACTCCTTGTCCACACTAAACGTGCAGCCCTTGAACAAATCAATCTTAAATTTATTGATACATCGTCCAAAATGGGTCATGGTCGGTTCCAGACCGCAGCTGATAAATTGGCATTTATGGGACCACTCAAGAAGGATCGTATCAAGGAAGAACAAGCTGCGGCTGCTCTTGCTGCTGCTGCTGTTAAATCATAAATGTATTTACATAATAAGTAATGTAAATATTTACAGATTCCAAGAATAAAGCGGAAAAATTGAAATTTTTTGGTTTTAAATTTATTGTTTTCCCTTCAGCAATGTGCTTTTTCCTTATTCCGCTTGAAAGATTTCAATGTGATATTTTTCTATAATATGTTCGCTCTTTTGTCTGAGATATTGTTCTATAATGTTAATAGCACAAGCTAACCATTTATCATGAAGCTTTTGTATATTTTCAACAATTCTCTAACCAGTCGCAGGATCTCGGTGGTCTTTTGATAGTATTTTGCGTCGTGGTGCCTTATGGTTTTCGCCGCGGGAGTAAGCAAATTGCCCAATATTTCGTTTCATATGATTTTCGGTGAAACAAATGTTTGTTTGTCATGTAGAAGACAATTTGCACTTGTGCTTTAACATTACAAAAATATGCTGATGTCATATCGGCATTTCTAAAGTAACGTGAATTATGCTGCAGTGGCTCTTCCAACATTCGATTTCCACGTCACTGGATTCTCTCGTGGAAAGACCTAATTGATGCAACTAAATTGTCTTTAATGCTAGTTTGGTGAGGCGCAAGTGGTGTACATAATGTACATGTAATGACAATGTCAACGATCTCCATTCACAGGCCATCGAAGCTTCTGTAGTACAAGTATGTTTACGTTTGGAATTAAATTAGCCGCCTGTGGACCATCTAACCACCTACTGTTGATTCTACTTTCTTAAAATAAAGACTTCAGCAATTAAGCTAATTTCATTCTTTCTAGGTCAAAATATTACAAAACTAAACCAAAAGTTGGCTCCTTCCTAAAAGCATGAGTTACGGAATAGAAGGCACAAGTTCAACGAAAAATGCATGGATGATGCATACGTTACTTGCGATTTCCATCGAATATAGATGGTGGTGTTTTCTACGTTCACAAAGCGACAATCGTAGAATCAAATATGTTGACAGTTTTACATTCCTTTATTGAATTAAATACAATAAAATTATGTAACTTTATTTACAAACCACTTTAATTTGCATAACCCATTATATTTTCTTGTTTTATTACGGCCCTTAACAACACATACTCTGCTAAAAGCCGAGCTTCTAAAACGCTATGTATAACCACAGAATACAAACAGAAGATATTACTCGATTTTGGTATGGAAAAAACCGTCCGCGAAAGCGCAACACGAGTTTTGTTCCAAAAATTAACGTAATTTTATTTCTCTTTTGGTTTACAGGTTTCGAAACTTATCCGAAAAGTTAGTATACGTAAATTATAAATTTATAACAATTTTTTAAAATTAAAATTATAAAAACAAATCAAGAATCACAGGAATATTAGTGTAGTACTGTATAAATACGCGCATGTATAGAAAATTTAGTAGTGAGTATAAAGTAGTATTTGGCTGGTATTCGGCCCTTAATGTAAACTGACTTGAATACTCTGAAGGAGTTGTTTCTCATTGTCGGTCAGTTGCTCGAAGAACGCACCAAAATGTTCATCCCGGCTAAATGTACGCAAAAAGTTTATTAAATTCTCCTCCATATTTGCCGAACCAAAATTGATGTCCTGCATTAGTTCCAGCATCATTTTGTCGTTTTCATCTTCAACATCATCGTATAGTAAATCAGCCATTCTGAGCGATTTCTTTTCTGATGAAATTGAAGCGTTAAGCCCATTTTCATTTTCCGCATCTTCATCATTGTCGCCGCCATCTTCATCCTCCTCGTCGTCCGTCCACTCATCATTTGCATCTGTATCAGCCTCTTTCAAATTAGATAATTCGTTTAGGAGCAGCTTAAATATTTTCACCAAAATTGGTACCGACATCCATTGTTGCTGCGTTTGGGACAATGCGGTTTGTGATCGTGTTTTAATTTTATTCGATGGCACGTTGACAGGCTCACGGATCATAACGGAATTTAATCGAGGATCTTGTGTCGTTATTCCATATTCGAAAAGTTTGCAAAGTGCCATTATTGAAACTTTTCGCTCATAGGCCCCGTAAAACATGTGTTGTCGTGTCAACCAGTTCATGAATATAAATGTCATGGCGGGTTCTCCTGTTGGGCCGGGGACTGTACTCAAGAAATTAAGCACAGCGTCCATTTGAGTTAGAATTAAATGGGCGAATGTGGTTACCAGGCTCATAATTACGTTAAGGGCTTCGACGAGTTGCATTTTACTAATCACTGCCTTAAGCAACAAATCAATATTGTCACCGAGTAGATTACCGGCCTTAATAATAATCGTGATTACGAGTCGGCCTATAAATACGGCAGTGAACTCAGTGTTCATGGGATTCAGTAGCATAGTGGTTACTTGCATAATATAATTTAGTCCTTCGCCATTCTTGAATGTGCAAACCTGTTCTGGAGATACGGCAATAAACGTACGAAGACATTCTCCTCCACTTTGCATAACGGAATGATCATCAGTTCCAAGGACGCATTGAACTGTAGCCGGAAACGCAGTTTCGATTAAAGCTGCACTCAATGGAGGTGTTGAATATTTAACGAGTGTTTGTAAGACATCTAGCGCAATTTCTTGCATTGAGCAGTTCGCTTGATTACCTTGCATATTTAATATACTGACCAAAGTAGGTATGATCCGTTCCTGTAGCGGTTGTAAACAGTATGGATTTTGTGAGAAAATTTTTAATAAATCCTGAACTAATTCTAAAATATACGGATCGTCGTGATATTTTAGGAAAATTGCGATGGTAAGCGGGATAACTTTACTTTGCACAGATGCTGTGAAATTTGTATCGAATGACACGACCACCGATAAAGTCTCCAAAACTAGTCCCAGCACTGTATTTTTACATTGCGTGACGACTTGCATTATCCCTTCGAGAAATCCTTCTAACTTTGATGTTACTAATGACCGACGATCATCTGAGGCCTCTTTTAAATTATCACAAAAACCGTAGATAGCTCTCATAGCACTAATTCTTAGCACGAGAGGTTTATCCTGTGAAACACTAGAGTGTGTAGCGTCCAAAATTTCGCTCAGCATTTGTAAATTAAAAATTTCGGATTGCACAAATCGAGTTAAGGCCCATAAGCATCGACCTGATAAGAATGGTGACAATTGGTAATCCATTAGGCTCCGGACCAAATTAAGATAATGAAGTAAATTAAAATTATCTTTTTTCTCCAGAATTAAATTTGAAAATGAACCGACCGCTAACATGCACGATTCATGGATTTTCCACCAATTTGGATTCCCGGCGGTTTTCTCGGCTTCTGCTACGTTTACGTGTCTTGAAAGGGCGTCCGATAAGGACAACAAAAATTTCGCCTCGAATTCCTGTCCCAAATTCATTAAAACATCCTGACCCGAGACACGAATCGAAAAATCATTACCGTCCTCATCCTCGTCCTCGACAAATTTTTCAACATTTTCGGTCCACAAATCGATTTGCTCTCGTGTAATTTGCATATAAACAATCATAATGTAAATCAAATCGGTCAACACATTTTTGATGTTCGCTTTAAATTTACGCGATTCTATGATGGAAGATATAAATTCAAATAACTGCAGAATCATCACCTGGAAATCATCATCCTCTTCAACACTTGTGTCTCCAGCATCCACAAATGGGTTTTGTTCAGTCTCATTAACGGTCACTTTTACATAAATATCGGCGGTGTGTGTAAGCAGCTGCCAGATTGGTGGAAGAATTTGTTGGATATACTGGTGGATAAATTTTGGCATATCGGTTACCATGTACGCCAAGACTTTTATAATTTCAGATTTCAAAGTGAAATTGCTGGATACATTATCGGTTAGGCCGTTTATCAGCTTTTCCATAAATCGAGGTAGTATCGGATTTAATATTGTGGCCTGATCTTGTTTCGATGAAATGTGCGTGTTTATTGATTTCAGGAGACTTTTGAAAATCTGAACGGCTGAACTACGCGTTTTTACGCCGTACACAGATTCAGCCTCGAAAATACGGTAAACTTCGGATAATATAATTGGGCCCACTTCCGATATTTGTGTATTCAACTCGTAGGTAAACTCGACAAGGACCTGCATGGCTCCGTGTATCGAATTCTCATTTCCGCCCAAACACTTAACGATTATATCAAAAAGTTCGTTCCAGTTGTCAGGCCAGTCCCAGGAAGCGATTGTTGATATGGAATATGCAACAGATGTACGGATCTAAGTAAAAATGTTAATTTCTAGTATTGCACCGAAAAATAAGATAAATGCGCACTTACTTTACTGTTTGGGTCGTACAATCCATTGGGTAAAATATTCTTGATCATTTTTTTCGCAGGATCTGTGGCCACTACTTTCATAACATCCTCATCCTTCTCCACCCAATGCATCTCAACGTACTTCTTTAACATGACCGACGCCAACTGGCGTAGACCGAGGTCAAACGATTGATTCATTGTGAACTCGGCCAAATAAACTCCATAACCTAAAAATTATGTTTGGAATAATTGGTGTTTTATGCTACAAGAAATTCGAATAATATACCTTCCGTATATTCTAATTGTTTGATATGTTCTTCGGCCGCTTGTCGCACTCCAGTATTTGGGCTCAAGATATTTTGCAACTCTTCATAAAGGGCCTGCTTAATGGAATCTGCATTTTGAAATGTTACAGACATTTTGATCTCACGAAATTTTATTATTTAAATACTTTATTGCGAATTATGTATGCACTGACTTAACTTAATAAAATAAATACTTTGTTTCAAACTTTCCTTTTATTAAAATTTTTGCGTACACCCAAAATGCGGCTTCACCAAGTGACAGGACGGACAGTAGAAGAATGTGGAATGGTGTGATGTTGTAGGTTAGAAATTTTGTATAAACCCAAGACATGAACCGCATTGAATGGCGGGAATGAAAGAATCTAGCAGTTAACTCAGAATCTATAGCAGTTGTGCCTGACTAGATACGCTTTCTTGCAATAACTGTGTTGGTTCTTGGTCGCTCGGCCGGGAGAAATCTCATGCGTTTTCATAAATAGGCTTTTATGATTTTCTTTGCACTAAAACATTGCGTCAATGCCTATGTATGTGTATACGGCCGTCTCGCAATATTTGGACATATGTATGCAGGCCCAAATAACGTAAACACGAAGAATTTTTTTTACTTTATTTATTTATATCTCGTAAATGCGGCAGAAAAATAAAATTTCACTCTCCCAAGTATTAAGTTTGTTTATTTATCTTCAATTTTGGTCAATTGTTTTTTATTTTTAAGGTAGCTTTCATTTAGAATTATACAATTTTCCGCTACGAGGTTTTTAATTTGATGAACCATATGTAAAATATATAATGCATAGCTTGTGTTGAAGAACATGAAGAGTAGTTATTTCTTTCGTTATTCTTCTCTATATCACCAGTGCACCTAGAATACAGAGGTAATCCCAGTGCAGTGCACTGATGTCTGATGTCATGCATTCACTCCATGCGCATACAGTCAAACTATTCTCTACATACGGTAATCATTAAATTAAAGATATAAGAGTGAACAGATATAAGAGTGAATAATCTGTTTGGAGCTACTTCTAAAATGAATGCAATTCATTTGTGGACAAAATTGGGACATGCACAAAATGGATATTTTCTCAAATTATGTAAATTATACGGTCCACAAATCGCTTACCCTGTTGTGAATGAGCAGGTCTCGCTCAAAATGGAATAGGTTGAACGGAGTGGATTTTTTAAAACAAATTTTACCTTAATACAATTAACAAATAAATAAATATCGTAAACCCAAAACTACACATAGAATTTGCATCTAGCCCATGTAGGATTCTATAACTGAGGCAAACCGGCAACTGAGACATCTTAAATGTAGACCTACAAGGGTTCTCACAATTGTTCTCACAATTTGTGCTGTAATGTCGTGTTTGACATGTCTGAGATGAATCGTATGTGAGAAATTATGTGTGACATTGAATAGACATTGAACGCGTCATTTGAAAATCAAAAGTGGCTAGTCATAAATTAGTCAATTGTCAACATACTCGTACCATCAAAAATCGACAAAAACTAAGCTCTTTGTTTTTCATACACATTTAGAAAAAAGGGTAAGAAACAGAAACGTATATTTTCGTGAAAAATCCACAACAAATGATGTTAACAAATTTCGAACTGGGACGTATTCCATATTGTACGATTACGATCGAGAATGTTAATAAACACAACTAAGACTCTCTGGTGGAGTGCAGAATTCAGCGCCGACCCACCGTTCATGTCAATGTACAGGTTGACATGGAGTTTGCAATGCGCAGGTTGGTTTACTGTAATAGTTTGAATGGGGGGTATTATGAAAATAATTATGGTGGTGTTCGCTGTAGACAAAAAAACAAACGGAAAAATAACAAATTCAATATTTTCGTTTGAAAATATCCTTTCTCTTATTGTATGATTTATATTTAATAAAGCAGAATGAAATGAAAACTAAAACGCGTGTATTTATTATGTATGTACAAAAGTACTCGTATATACATACTATTTAAAATAATATGTGTGCAAATACGTAAACTGACAAGGAAAAGGATCTATTTTAGATGTATGTAGCTTGTTGTAATCAATTTAAAAATTTGTAATCCAAAACTTAAACACAACTGAAACCGCGTTCATCGATCTCTATTTCAAAAATAAATTTTATAGATTTAAAGACTGCATGCTAAATATAAACTTATAATTTTCTTTGGCTATTTAAAAGTAAATTATATATACACATATTTTTATACACATACACCTTTGATAAACGTATATCTTATTTGTATTTTTTCATACTTGCATAGACATTTATCTTACTAACGAAATCCTAGGAAAATTACCACCTAAAATATATTTTGACTTTACGTTGTGATAAAAATATAAAATCGCACAGAATTATATTATGATCACTTATTATTATTATGATCATTCTAATAAATTTCGCAATAGGAAAATTGAATTTGAAATTTTCATTTATATCTCCAACTTTTTAGTAACATGCACGTACATGTAATCGCACATACATTTATTAAATCATCTTACAGAAACCAACAACAAAACTAATTAATAAACATACACATATAATTGATCGTATCTATTTTATTTTGTTTATAAAATCTTCATTCTCTATACACATACGTACGCGTATAGAAAAAATATATTGAGCGAGAAATGAGCAATTGAGCAACTAGACCAAATTAGGGTTTGAGTTTTAGCTAAACATTTCTATAACAAACCGCTACAGTATTTTTCCATTTGTAACGATACCGTGAATTTGATTTACCAATGAAGGTAGAGCAATTGAGCAACTAGACCAAAATAGGGTTTGAGTTGTAGCTAAACATTTCTATAAACAACCGCTACAGATATTTTTCCATTTGTAACGATATCGTGAATTTGATTTACCAATGAATTTTCCTTCCGTTTAGGTCTCCTGATTGTGACTTACTTCTACGTGCTAGTACTATTATGATTTTAGTGAACACAAACAATTTGATATGAACCCCAACTTTTCTATCTTGTTGTTGCTATATTCTATGTAAATTATTTTGTTTGCTTTTCACTTTTATATTTTAAGCCACTATACTCTATCTCATTTTTTAGATCAAGGCAAATAAACGAAACGAAATTATCCAATACAAAAAATGAGTTGTGTCGTATATATATATATACATACATACTATTTAATATAAGCTAAGGTGTCAAACAGAAAAATATTACAGTTTATTCATTAAATTACGGGATTTAAAACATGCATAAAACAAGATTCCCATTGTGAATTACAATCTATCGTAATTATCAACGCAAACTTCATATCCTATCAAGAGATTTCTGTGATGTCATAGTTTAGAAGTTTTAAACGTCAAATCACAGAATTTAATTAGGAAAAAGAAAAGTTTTTTTTGTAACACAAAAGTTAATTGAAAGTTTATTTAATTAACGCAAAAATAATTAGTAATTGTACTATTGTATACCTTTATACGCAATTTTTAAATGTGAGTGTCAAAAATAAATGGGTTTTCTAGTGATTATGTGAAAATTATATTGTCTGTTTTTTAGTATTTTTATGCAAAAAGTAGCTATAATTCGTGATTAAATTGTTTATTTTGCACAGTGAATATTAAATTTTATATAAATAAAATTATAAATAGATCCATAGTATAAATGGATCTTGTCGATATCGATAAAGTGTTGGACGATTTTGAATTGAACGAGGATAATTCGAACAGTGATACAGGCATAACCAATATTTCTGTGCCCCAAAATATTACGCCGAGCGGTGGCCTAAACCATTATAGTATTGAAAATACTACTACAGCTACGACCACCAGTAGTAGTAGTGGAAATACAAATGGTAATTATGCGGCTGATAAAATAAATTTTACAGATGGCCTTTTAAATCAGCAACAACAACAATACAATGGTAAGTCGAATGATTCATCGATGTAATTTTTTATGCTTGGTTCGGGTGCACCTCTGTCGAGTGACTTTTTCCTATTCTTGCTAAATTGCGTATTGTGCATATATGTAATCGCGTATAATGACTGTGCATTATGTTAAAACTACGTATCGAGCTTTAATCGCAAGGATTTATCATTTCAATGAACTTGATTGTTTCCTAATCTGATCCAATTAGCGAGGAAACCGTAGACAACCGATAAGATTATGATCAAGGTCCTTATACATATAAAATGAATCGTTTCATGTCTCGCAGCTTATCCTCCAAATGCCAGCCAAAAAGTTATACATTTATTTTTAAAATTTGCAACAGCTTGATAAGGCTATCAAACGCATTTTTGTCAATTTGCAATATATATGGGGGTCTTGCTGTATTTGAGCTAACAACACAGCTAACTGATTATTTTAAATTTTTCTTTTTAGGTTCGCGGCCCAGTTCGTCGGCATCCCCTGCAGTGTCAGCCGGAACAAGTTTCAACACAATTTCGTCGACCACAAAAACATTTGTAAATGTCTCCAACGTATTCTCGTCCCTCAACGAATATGTAAACGCGGGTATAGATAAAAATTTAGAGCTTGTCACTGCAAACACAGAGAAATTAAAATTCACTGATGCTGCTATAGACGATGATTCATCCCAGTCATCATCTCCCGATTCTTATATAAAAAGTGAACAGCTAAATCAAATCGAAATAAAACGAGATACACGAAAGTTACTACCGAACCGTGACGATACTTCTGGTTCAAATTCACCCGGTATATCGTCACGTGCCTCATCACAAACCTCATCTACAACCTCATCCCGGCGTACTTCGTTGGCAACAACACCTACCTCATCCGATAACGAAGATGATGAAGAGTTGCTGACAAAAACCAATGAACAATCACTAAAACCGCTTTCGAATATGGACTCGTCCATAAATACCGATGATTTTAATAATCATGAATCGATACTGCAAAATTCCGAGATGAAAACATCAAATACGGCCGGAATAAATAATCGAACGAATACGGTTTTCTCGTCCTCATCGTCATACTGTTACAATGAAAATAATTCGAGTGATGTAACATTCAGCAACGATATCGTTAGTTTAAATGAGACGTCATCACTATCGTCGTTAATTAATTTGTCGAATAATGGAAGTGGGATGATGAGGGGTGCTGAAGGTGAATTAAATAAACATGTTGTAGATACTGAAAATCTAGTATCTGATCCAGTATTGGTTCTAAACCATGATAACAACCATATACAGTCAATTGATAATTCGAATGACGTGACGTCGGGGCGAGATGATAAGGTTGTGATAAATTATAAAATAAAAAGTGATGAGGAAATTAAACCATCCGAGAATGTAGTTGCTGAAAAAAATTATGAACCAAGTAATTCGCAACAAATTATTGATAGTAAGCCGCACTTAGTGGAAGTAGTTCCTAAGAAACCGGTCATTGGATTTGAATCAACAATGGATGATGTTTCGGACACAGAACTAGAGAGCTATTTACAAGAACTTGAATTTGAAACAACAAACTCGGTTCAAAACCAGTTAAGTGTGATAAAACCTGATGATCATGAATATGCGGAAGACGTTGGAATGCAAGAACACGTTGAGATCGACGAGATGGCCAATAATAATATAGTTGAATGTGATAATGATGTTAATGTTAACGAACTGATAGAGCAATCGATTGAAAACATAAATGCTCAAAATACGTCAGATATCGTTGAGGCGTTAACCCCGACGACGTCAGATGAAATAAAAGAAGAAAAAAATGTAGACAATATTTCGCAGGCGTCGACCGTTGAGTGTAATGAAGTCGTAACATCGCATACCGATTTTGAGGAAAAGTGTATATCGTCAGATGAAATAGGGGTTGTTGAGGAATCGGTTGAGGCGTTATCGGTCCAGGAGGTCGCGGCTACTAGTGACGAAGATCTCAATTCTATACTAAATATTGAGACAACTGCGGCAGCTGAACTCCCAGCAAATCAAGACGCTCCTGTAGAACCGGTTGAATTAAGCGGAAACAGTGATGAAATTAAAATCGATGAAAATAGTGACGGCATGAATCCGGGCACATCATCTTCATCGTCGCAACCAAAACGTCCAAACACACTAAATTTTCCATCACCTACCATATCGGAAGAAATTCCGTCGCCCGGCCAAACCCCGCCACTAAAAAATAATCCTGATCAGTTAAACGATCAAAGTCAATTATCATCATCTTCGTCGGACGAGATGACTAATTCTTCCATGTTAACACAAAATAATTTAGAAGAGATGAACACCTCAGGCCTGCCCGTACACCAACTGGGTAAAATACCGCCATATTGGGTGCCGGATTCAGATGCCCTGAACTGTATGCACTGCAATATGAAATTTTCGTTTCGTAAGCGACGCCATCATTGTCGTGCCTGCGGCAAAGTATTATGTTCAACGTGTTGCTCGATAAAATCGAAACTCGAATATTTAGGCGATGCCGAGGCTCGGATCTGCCAGCAATGTGATGTTTTATTAAAAAATCGTGATAGTTCAATTAACAATAATAGTAATAGTAATACGCATGCGAGTGCAAGTGGTGCGGCCGGATTTAGTCGTTCCCCCAATCCAAATAATCCGATGGAATATTGTTCGCGTTTACCGCCGCATCAGCAGGTGGCGGCACAAAATTCAAATTCACCCATTTCGGTTATGGTACCGGTCGGAGTGTTAAAACGTGAGGGAGCACCGAAAACAACACGTAAGGAAAAAAATGTGATATTCAGTGATGGAATAAGACCTGGTTGTGATTTGACTGAATTAGATAATAATTGGGATACAAAATCAAGTAGTAGTAGTTATGGTAGAAAATCTGGAAGTAAAAGAGTTCAAACACCGCCTGGTAAATGAAATTTTTATGCAAATTATTTATTATTATTTTTTTCAAATTCATTTAATTTAGAAATCAACATTTTACATTTTTTTCAAAATCTTTTTTATTCTTGAGTAGGGCGGCGAACCGATAAATGTTTCTTGATTTATTCAAATTCGTGATAAAAGGGTTCCCTAGAGTCCAATAGAATTTCCAGATGTACTGTTTTTGGTAGGCGTTAGGAAAAAGTTTATTTAGTTCTAAGAGTTGCTGCGTCACCTATATCTCATCAACGTTATGACAATCTAACTTGAAATTGATAAAAGTGTAGAATTCATTTGATAGAGACTGGTATGCATGTCACATAATCGGCTGATAATGATTGCAGTATATTATAATTATTCTTTAATATTATGCTTTATTTTGTATGTGATTCGATTATGCTTTGTGTAGCTGAATTTGTTTTGGTAATAAAAAGCATTTGCCCGATTTTGTTGCTTCCTGTCCCTTTTAGCTAAGCTACACTAAATACTGCTGGCGCTATTTTTACCAAGTGAATCTTAGTTCAATTGCAGCTGTTTATAAAACGAATTAATATCAGGGCCTTTCTAGAAAATGTGTTTGTGTAATTTTTAGCTTTGACCGTTAATGAGAAAGTATCAAAACAGCAATTCTTATATTCTCAACAAGTTCGCATCTTTCCTGTTGACCTCAAGTTTGAATCATTGAGTATGATGCCATCGTAGTACAATTAAGCTTAATCGATGCTTGGTTGTGGGTTTCATCTAATTCCATTTGACGTTTGTGTTGAAATATCGAAGTTCACTCAAGTGAACTACTGTTCGTTTTTCGAAAAACGTGATGAGGCAAGTACTCTCGATTATAGAAAATTTTCTTCTTATGGCCAAGTGTAATTTATTTCGATATGAATTGTTATTTTATTTTTAAATTTATTTTAGAAGTTTTTGAATTTTTTCCTTTTAAAAAGGCCTGGTTCTTGCAACCGTTGCTCTTGGCCTTGAAGTTCGAAGTAATCTTGTTCACCGAATTAATCGGTTCGAATAATCTGTCACCAGTCTCATGTGAACTAAATAACTTATTGGTTATAGCAGCTTGGTTTCCTTTATTGATTTCATTCATCATTTCGATCGCAGCTGATGGTAATGAAGATCTTTTATTCAATACCAATGTGTTGGTAAATAAATCTATGCAGTTAGGTTTGCCGAGAAGTTCATTTTGAATGTACGTCATCTTGGGTTTAAATGCATGCTTTCTGTAGTTGTGTATTTAAGAAACCCTTCATTCGAAAATCTTCGAAAATAGCTTCGTTCGTCATATTCAGCCAGTGTATCTTGTAACTGCTTAACTGCTTTGTGCGATTGTTACAGGGCAATTTATCAAAACAGTTATCCAAAAACGACAATTCACCCAAAACGACAATTCATCGAAAACCCAGTTTAACGAAAACACAATTCGCCGAAAATATTATGAAGACGATTAGTTTATGGTACCTGGATCCGGATTTTGAAAATTAATCAGTTTTAGTAGAAGTATGCAATTACTCTTAAATTAAAAAACAATGCTTAATACTATATTAGGTAATATTTTAGGACAGAAGGTTCTATTCTCTCTATCGAACCTATAATATATTTCCATGATCGTCATCAGAATATGCGTATTTTAGTTTATTTCTAACAGGATGTTGGTTTATTTTTATTTATTTTGGTCTCTTCTCGTGGGTTCATATTTTGAGTGCAAACATATTTTTCGCGATCGAACATTTAATTGAGAAACAATAATAAAAATACAATAAGTAAAATGAAATTTTTGCTTTTTTAATTAAATTTGTTGTGTTAAATAATTTGTTATTTTTTTACGAGTTTTTATTTGAAAAGGCATTAATTAATTATTTTTAAAATTTTATTAAGACAGTTTGTTTTGTGGCTGGATGGCAATATTACTACTCGATTACAATTTTTAATAGACTTATTTACAATTTACGTAAAAAAAATACTGTTACGAATTTGTTCTGTCAAATCCGGCTCGTTTCACTGGATTGCGAATATCGTTATAGAATTTAATCAATTCTCGTAATTCATACCGCTCCCGGAATATTTGGTGAATATACTGGACATAATTTCTAATTTCGTTTAACTGGTTACTGATCTCATTTTAAAATATTCAGTCACAAACAATTTAAAGATATTAATGCTCCCGCCGATTTGTTTGTCTAAATTTAAGAATTTAACGCCCCATTTACATTTAGAAAATTGTTTTCTTCTACAAATTTTCGCAGGTAAATTAGAAGCATCTACTATATAAAAATATTCGATATGCAAGAAAGAAATAAACATATATAGTAATGCCATAATTTGTTTATAGGAAAATTTTTAATTTGTTTTTAATTACTTCAAATGCGAAATTTACATTTCTGACTATGGCGTCGTTTTTTATTATGAATCCTTAACATTTATAAAAATAAAATATTTTTTTTTATTAATTTTAAAAATGTTGCCATAAAAATACGCGGATCGATTATATTTTATGGCAACATTTTCATTTTTATAGTGGTTTTAGCGATGTAGTGGCTTAAAAAATCTGCAAAATTTTGTTGGGATAATATATTTCTTTTCTTATCTTTCATGTGCAAAAAGTCAATGTTATATCTCTTTCATTTTGCAGAAGAAAAATGTTGGTCGCATGTAAATGGGGTCTAATACCCCATTTACATGCGACCAACATTTTTCTTCTGCAAAATGAAAAAGATATAACATTGACTTTTTGCACACGAGAGACAAGAAAAGAAATATATTATCCCAACAAAATTTTGCAGATTTTTTAAGCCACTACATCGCTAAAACCACTATAAAAATAAAAATGTTGCCATAAAATATAATCGATCCGCGTATTTTTATGGCAACATTTTTAAAATTAATAAAAAAAATTATTTTATTTTTATAAATGTTAAGGATTCATAATAAAAACAGACGCCATAGATAAAAATGTAAATTTTGCATTTGAATTAACTAAATACAAATTAATAATTTTCCTATAAAAAACTTATGGCATTACTATAAATGTTTATTTCTTTTTCGCATATTGAATATTTTTATATAGCGGATGCTTCTTTATTTACCTGCAAAAATTTGTAGAAGAAAATAATTTTCTACATGTAACTAACTAAATGTATAATTAGTTCATGCCATTTATTGACAGATGTCACTAATTTCATAACCCAAAATAAATCTACACTATATATTTAGTTCCAAACCGCAATAAGTTCAGATTTATCATAAGCGATTAGAAATATTTAACGATGGTTAGTTCGTACTTTAGGTAGCAAATTTTAATTAAGTATTAGACATGTTTTTTTGGGTTCTCCATGAATGACTAGATTGAACTAGCCTCCGAAATTCAGATATAAAAATATAGGTACACAACATTTATCTTGTTTGTGTAATTATATAACCAAAGCAACGAGGCATTATTTGGCATATTACGAGCCATAGCAATACAGAAATTGTCTAGCACCCGGAAATTTTGTTAAATATTTTTTATTCGTATTAAAACCTTTATAATTAATATTATTTTAGTCTGTGATCCAGCCTTATGTAACCTATTAATATGTGCTTCTTAAAGCAAGTGGTGAGACATGAGACCCAATTATCAGTGTATTTCATTTGTCAGCTTATCAAAGCGCATTATATTCCGTGGGCAGGATCGCAGTGGAGTATCGAGCATTCTATTTTAACATACTTGTTTTAAATACAGATTTAACCGATTTAATTGCTAATATTAACAAATTGGTTGCTGAACCCATGTTTCCCTTTTTATCAACAATTAGCTTTGCACCATTTCAATTAGCTTACGAATTTGACCCTCGTTCTTAGTTTGTTTGGTATGTTACATGCTCGCAGCAAATTCTCCGCTTCATTTATATTGTGTAGTTTGCCGCTTTTTAAAATTAAATTACTTTTTCCCAATATTTTTATTAACAAAATGTAAAAATGTATGCTTCCTCAAAATTTAGTGACATGAAAAATTAAAAATTTTTGCACATCGCTTTTAATTTATTTGTTCCAGATCCAACCGCAAAATCGTTTCGCAATAGTATTAAACTTCCAAAAGTTGATGAAACAACCAATTCATATATACCCAAAGAGGAGAATGGTTTGCCACCGATATTCGTCTCTACCAAGACCGATTTCGATTTTATTGATGTTACCAATAATGCCCAGCTGATAACGCGCCTAAAACAGGAAGAATGTAAATTTGCAGTGCAACGAAATTTTTATGTGATTGTTAAGATACTAAAGTGTAAGTGTCAATTTTGTGTCGATTATAAAATTTAAAATTTATGATATTTTGTTCGTATTTTAGTGTCTTGCTGTATAAATAAAACGGTTATAAATTTTACAACGCAAGGGATGCGTAATGTCGGCCAAGACGAAATCATAATACTGCTCGAGTTGGACGATAGTAATTTAATCCCAAAAGATGTATTTCTACATTTGAACGAGTTATATTTGAATGCCGATAAAGGGCAGATTATAACCGAACTAGGATTTTCGATGCCGCATCAAATAAATTTCCTCGGATCCAAGGAACACGGCGGATTTTTATATATTCGACCAACATTTCAATGCTTTCAAGGTGTTGCGATACCCGAATCTCCTTATCTAATTGGTATCCTAATACATCGATGGGAAGTGCCTTGGGCTAAATTATTTCCGCTAAGGCTAATGTTGCGATTGGGTGCCCTATATCGATACTATCCGAGTCCACATATTTCTGAACGTGGTCGGGATTCTGTATATGCAGAAATTGCGCAAACGGTGATAAATTTTCTGGCCGATTTCCGTTCATACACGTATACGCTGGCAACGATCCGGGGCATGACAATTCACATGGAGGATCGTAAAACGACGATACAAATACCAAGAAATCGATACGATCAGGTGATCAAAACAATTAACCATTCGAGTGATCACATACTAGCGTTGGGCGGTGTATTCTCAAAGAAAGCTGATGGGCATTTAGTTTGTATACAAAATACGGAATCCGGTGCTTCCGAAATGTATCAGTATTCAACGCAGGCGATCAATATACAAGGTCAACCGCGTAAAGTTACCGGGGCAAGCTTTCTAATATTGAATGGAGCATTGAAAACGACGAGTGGACTTTCGGGTAAATGTACAATTGTTGAAGATGGACTAATGGTTCAGATACTACCCGAGACCATGGTTAATGCACGGGAGGCTTTAAAAAATATGAAAGATTTTAATATAATTTGTGGTCCGGTGGATGCGCCGCCTGAACAGCAGGAGACCGTTAGTTTATTGTGGGTTGAAAATGATTTAGAATTTAATGTGGGGTGAGGAACTGTTCGATAATCTTTTGAGAATTATATAAGCGACGAACCTGTTTTTAATTTCAGAGCATTATCTCCGATCGATAATAAAGCGATGGATGGTGTACCAAGCATACGTGTACATAAAGGGCTGGACTATTCAAATAATAATCATACTATAAGGTGGACGGAAGTGTTCATACTAAAGGTAAATATTAGTTAATCATATTTCTGTACATTTTAACTATTAAATTATATTTTAGTCGGACGAAGTTTCTCCTCATGGCCGTGATCAAATCGACATCTCAAAGGTATCAGAAAAAATTGGTAGAAGTGCAGCTGTAGCATTAGTCCCATTTTTAGATCTGTTGGCCGCAAATGGGCTAAGAAAATTAGGTTTACGTGTTACATTAGACCAAGAAAATGTAAGTACAAAGTTAGTTCAGCTATTCTATTCAAGTTACTTACGAATTAATTCTACAGGTATGTTACGAGGCTGGCAGTCAACAAACAAAATTACCTCCGCTCTATATGAACGCATTGGACAACGAACTTATTCCAACGTTACATCGTCAGACTACAAGTTTACAGACGGATACGCCAATTGAATTAGAATTAATCTTTCATATTTTAGACAAATGATAAAGCTTATACATAAACATATTAATTACAAACAAATAATTAAATCACTACAAAGTTACCTAAACAAAATCTTTAATTATTTAATTTGAAGACAATACAAATTAAAAATTTGATCAAATCAATTTACATACATACATATTTCAAGAACGATAAGGTTAACAGTTTTATATAGAACTTTGTCTTGTACATAATTTTACGACAACACCAATTTATAAAGTGCTAATTCAAGAAATAAAATATCAGTTTATTTTATAAAAATTTGATTAATTGAATATTAATAGGTTGCATGTACTAGTAAATATGTATTGCTCAAAATAATAAATTTCGGTGTTTAGTTTCATAGGGAGCTAGAATATTTACATTTAGCTACTACCCAGAAAATTGATATAAGAAAGGTACGATCACGAAACGGATAATAATCTTTACTTTCTCTCTCGACATATCTAATTAACTAAAATCTAATCTCATTAATTATTCATTGTGTTAATTTTTATCAATTAAAACATATATTGTTATTGATGTAGTTGGATAGATTTAGATTGTGTTTTGAACGTTTAAGCGATTATTTGATCTTACATATTTCTATTACTCGGGAATGATCGTCCATTTTCTTCAACATACAAAATAGTGCAGGGGTACAAAAGATCGTCTGATCATACAACTATATATAACTAAGCAGCTTAACAGCATAAACACGTACTAAACTTGTATAATAAAATATTTAAAATAAATGGATAATTTAAACAGCAGAATACAGAAAATCTCATTATTAACTCAATGAAATTATCTTATCAGAGGTTATTTTATTATGATGATGTATATAAAATATTTGTATACAAACATTATTCTATTATATAGTTATTTACAACAAAGAACAAATTATATAAATAATTATAAATAAAATGGATTTAAATTATATATATATATATATATATATATTGTTATATAATAATTCACTACCATAATGATAATCTATATAGATAAATAAATATTTTATTAGAAATTAATTTTAATCTTTGTTTAGAATGAAACTGCTATTGTACGATAGATGGCACTGATAATTTATTGCAACGATTATATAGATACATCTCTGTGCTAGTAGCGGTAACTATTGTGGTCCTTAGAATTCGGAGTGCGAACAACTGTTAAAGAAGTATCGACATTGCGGGCATGTCATCTTTGATAGTTGTAACACCGTAAAGGTATAAACAGAACCAGAGATACAACGACAAGATACATCGACAAAATACATTTGTCTCCTGGCGATGTCGCTTTAGTAAACACAACAAGCACGTCAGCGTTGAAGCGACGAAACAAGAAAAATAATAACAAATTAACCCTAAAATAGTTCATTTATCTTTCTATCGACTCTATTTACAATTTTTTAATTAAAACATTGTGTACAACATTCAGATTTGGTTGAAATTCATTTAAAAACAGTTCTAAAAAATTTGATACCTTCGCTCAGTGTACAACACACTAGCTAACTACTCGCCCGGGTTGAATTATAAATCAAACACTATGTCGAACTCCCAAAATTTTATAAACGATCTTTCAGTAAGGATGCTCGATTTTTAAATGTAATTAAAACAAGTTGTGTGTGAGATATCCACTCAATTTTAGTTTCATTTGAAAGAATATGTTATGGCATTAAGTATGAAATATAGCGTCGTTCATCCGTAGCGGCTTTACTTGGTGGCACGTATTCGGGAGGCCCAATTTTCGATGACTATCGCATAAATCTGCCTGAATTTGCTGGATGGCGTTCGTTATGTTGATTTTTAGGGCATCAATTGTTTGCGATTTATTCGCAAAGACTTTCGATTTAAGATAGCCCCAAAGCAAGAAGTCAATCATGCCTTCAAATCGCTGTTGAATGTCAAATGTCGTCGGCATCCATATCATCCAGTTTAGGCCACCAGAAGTTGCCTATCATCGCTCTCTAGCGCTCGCCGTTGACGGTTATGTTAATGCCAGTTTCTCACGCACAGCAGCAATGTTTCTAGCAAGCCTTATGTTTCGGTGATGTACGGGTGTTGGCTGATTATTTATCGAACCGGTTGACTAGAATTTGGCCACCAAACGTCGAATAGGTTGACTCGGCAGGGCGGTTGCGGCTAGGGTTCCCAACCGTCTTTTTTTGGGAAGAACGAACAGTTCTTCGTTTGTAAAGTTTGTCCTTTCGCCTTTCTTTCTGGTAAAATGTCCTTCCTTGAACTGCAATATCCTACTTTCATTTAACTTGTAAAATGAATTTTGTTTTAATGAAGTTAAATATCAAAATCGTATTGGGTCTGAAAACTTTCGATTTTTTATTGATACACACGATCAAACGTTTCAAGCATTAACAGTTGGAGTATTAATTAGTGAATTCCATTAACTGGTTATTACGGTTCTCTCTTCAACTCAAGGGAAATGTATAAATGGAATGTTTTGTGAATTTTTAAACCCATAGTTTCAAAGTAACAAATAATAAAATAAATTACAAGCCATAAATTGTTGAGTGTTAAAGCAGAATCAAGTGTGTCGAGCAATTGAAACAAACGCGCTGATTAAAGCTTGGCTCATTCGGTAATATTTTGTTCGGATTTTGAACCTATCAAAATAATTTTGTTTATTTTTTATAGCAATTGCTATGGAAAACACAAATTTATTTTGATCGGCTCAGTCAATATAAAAAGGACCATCTTAATAAATTTGTGTTTTTCAGTTCAATTTTTTAGCGAACTAATTTAAAATGTAAACTAAAATAGTTAAAACAGAACATTTCTAATGTAGTTCCGATTAACCGTTCGTGAGAATTTTTAGCGAAATATCAGGCTAAAAGTTTGCTATGAGTGTCGATACTTTAAATAGAAAACTCACAAAATCGTTCATAAAATTATGGCCATGTCATAAGTATCAGCGTAGTAAATACCCTAAGTAGAAACAGGCCAGTTCACGAATTTTGATTGCATGCACCACGCGTTACTGCTCAGCGGATTAGACCACTCAAAATACACCAATGCTTACAAAATTCATCTACTGGTCAAAGTGAATGCCAGAAAACCAATCCATCGAATACCTTTTGAAGAGCTTATGGCTGGTTGGCAATGAAGCACAAACAGTCTCATGTCTAAATACATTCATATAATCAACAAGTTTAAAATAAATGTACTGTTATATTAGGAGTCTCATATGTCATACGGACATTTATGCCCCAAACAAATAAACAATTGTTAAATATTTTTGTAATGTAGTTAGGTTTATTATTAAATGCTTTACTTTCCAAATTTTTTAATTGCTTCCGGTTTCTTGTTTCAAAAGTAATTCCTTTAGCGAATGAAAAGTTGGGAACCCTAGTTTCGGCGAGCATAAAAATCACGAAATGAGCGGAACGTTTCTCGAACGGAGCACTGATTTTGAAAAGAAAATTTGATGATATGCACACGTTGTTCAATGCTATAACCGTCTATGGTGATTTGCCATACACTACTGAACAATTTACAACAAATTTGACAGATGTTGCTTTAACAACATATGGGCACTATGACCTAACAAATTTCGAGCGTCACTATTGAAAGATCCTTTATTTTTGATTGATTGATTGATATTTGTACTTTGTAGCGTTTCGTGCTTAGACTATTTATACATGGACCGCTAGCATATACTTGGAATAGAGTTGGAAACAGCGACTGTTCAAAGTCCCTTACTGCAGATGTTAGATATGTTGAAATGTAATATTTAAAAGCCGACAAAATAAAGCCTACAAGGACCGAGAGCATAAAAATATATTATAGGTATATTCTTCAATCTAAATAGGTAATTACATATTAGGTTTTACAATTTCAATATTCCCACTAGAAACTAATATTTTACTTAAGCTATTTAAACTTCATTCCCACCGCGGTAGTTTAAGTGAATTGACACTTTAGTGAAAGTTAGCACGTCTGCCCACATTTCATTTGTTGAGATATGCTTCATCTTTATCCGACCATACTCCATTTCCGACCATACTACATTTGCACGCACAAAATGGTGCATGATATCTATATGTTTTGCTCTGGTATGAAAATCGTTTGTTAATACCAAATAAATTGTAATTTTGTTGTCGCAATACATGACAGTTACTGATCTGGACTCGTCAAAAGCTATACTTTTTAAATGATTTACGTCAGAGGGTCTCCCATTCATTGTAGATAACGCGACTGTTGGTTGTTTTTTAGAACTTTCACATATCGCTCCATTCGCTTAAATATGCAATCAGCATCGCAGCAACCACAGATACTTGAAGTTGTTAGTTTAGAGAACTCTAATTTTGCGCTAGTTACCTTTAAATACTGCATAATTCCTATCACTGCACTTCAATGCGCTCTTTCGAGATCATTATTGAATATGCGGACATTACTGATTGCGCATATTCAATGTCTGGTCAAGCAATTTCTTATTTGGTCATGTTCGGAATTTGTTTTCGGACAAATTGGTCTGGTGAGTTTCACATTTGGATCCATAGGCGTTGCACAAGGATTGCATTCACTCATATTGAATCGCTGCAATATTATTTTATATACTGCGCCTGATTGAGCCATATTTTTCCTTCTGCATAGTCCCGTGTAATCTGTATTCCAAGGCGATACCTCACTTCTCCAATATCTATCATCTTAAAATTTTCCATTAATTTGGTTTTGACCGATGACGGTTATTGTTGGGATTCCAAGCACAACTAGACAGTGACTATTTCCCTTCAGCATTACGTTTCGTTTTAAAAATCCATTTGCAGTCGATAGGTTTTTTGTTGAGTGGCAGATCGGTGAGTTCCCATGTGTCATTTTCAATAAAAGACTCATATTCTTCTTGAATTGCATTTTCCAACATCAATGCATCAGCCATTGATATAGCTTCTTCGGTGGTTGTTGAATCATACAATTCACTGCGGTGAGACATGTAATAAACAAAATCTTCCATTTGTTTCAGTTTATGCTGTCGTGACGATTTGTACTGTGAAAAATCGTAAATAAATGTTAGGAAATAACGATTTCCTCCTATCGATGCTATCTGAATAGGTACATACAAATGCAATGTACAAGCTCCAGAATGATTAAGTTTGACCTCAGATGCAATACCACTTAATAGTTTCATGCCGATGGAACTTAAATGTCCAAGTCGTCGGTGCCATAAATCCATTTTGGGAATTCTTTTATCTGGGTACTTTAATGCTTGTGATTGGTTTAGTCTGTACATGTTTCCCACTAGACTTGCGGTTGCAACATAGTTCGCCAAATTTATTGAAAATTTCGAATCTCGTATTTGCAATCACAACATCACACACTGCAACAGTGACCTTTATGAGTCAATGGTTTCTTATTCTCATATGTGCCCGGAATCTACGTACCAATCATTGTGGTTGAAAGCCAATCATGACTGAAATTATTAGATAGTGGATTTGTTAGTGGCATTTCTGGGGCACTATTCTTGGGGATAAATATGCGTGTAATGTAATACGTAGCGGTCTGTTATTTTAAAAAAAAAAATCCGGCCCTGCCGATTCCGTTCCACTAAGGGCAAACTTGCATATTTTGCATACCATTTTATCTTGAAATACGGAATGTCGTTATTTAACCGTCGCTACTTTTTAGCGCTACTCCTGCAAGTCTCCATTAGTTTGACTAAAATACATATTGCCGCTGAGTTCTTGCATCTGGATATACTGTTTAATTGACATTTGTAACAATCGCGACATTTACGTTTCAAGTATACGTTTCTGATATTTAGGACTAGCTGTCGAGTATTTCCCTCAATTAATCACTAATTGGGTATTTCGATCAAAGTCACATAATTGTAGATTAGATATGGTTAGAATTTGTACGACATCGTAATCAATGACACACAACCGTTCGATTTATATAAAAACTAAATTTATTATGTCAAAATTGATAAATAATACATTAATTTGTATACAAAAAGCACAACAACATCAAAGCACGTCTTAGATCCCATTAACCAGAAAAAATTGTTAAAACCTATCAAATTTATATTTTTAAAATTTCGGCGACCGCATTGATGATATTTCTCGACGAAATGCCATACATATCGATCAAAACGTTTGGTGGGCCTGAACGTGGCACGGTCGGGACAGCTAAATGTTTAACGACATAGTTTCGATGATCGGCAACGGCTGATTTAACGGCATCACCTAAACCACCTTCTGGATAGTGATCCTCTACCACAACAATACGCCCGTTACATTGTTGACCATGTGCTAATATTGCTTCCCGATCGATCGGTTTTACGGTGAATGGATCTAAAATACGAACGTTAATTCCGGCTTTACTAAGCTCGTTCGCTGCGCTTATCGCCTCGTATAGTGTAATACCGGCACCGATTAGGAGCACCTGATCTTTTGATGATTGCTTCACAATTTTAGCCTTTCCAATTTGAAAAACTTCATCGTTTTTATAGATAACCGCAGTATTCGGGCGTGAAGTACGAATAAAGCATACCCCCTTCGTATTGGCCGCTAATTCAACAGCACGTTCACATGCCACTGCATCTGATGGGTAGAAAATTGTACTCCCCGGAATAGTTCTAAACAGTGCGATATCCTCTAATCCCATTTGACTTGGTCCATCCTCGCCAATGCTCACACCACAATGTGATCCAACAAAATTAACATTTGTTTGTGAAATAGCACCCATGCGGATTTGATCGAAGGCACGTGTGAAGAATGTGGCGAACGTGGATACAAATGGCACGGTACGATCACGACATCCCGCTCCAATCGCTACGCCAACCAAATTTTGTTCAGCTATAAAACATTCAATATACCGTTCCGCACTAATTTGTTTCAACCGGTCGGAATATGTTGAATTTTTTGTGTCGCCATCGAGTGCAATAACTCGTGCATTATTTGTTCCGATTTTAGCTAAAGCTGTTCCATACGCAAAACGTGTCGCAATTGAATCACCAAGTTTATAATTTGGTGGAGTAGCAAGTCGGATATTTGTAATATCAACTTTAGGTGCGCCTACACCTTCTGGTGCTTGTGGTTGAAGTTGTAGTGGACCTTTATTTACGATTAATCCGGATAAATATTGAATCACTTCGGCCGCATGATTTCCTAATGGTTTTCCATGCCAATTCTCTAAATCCTCGATATTTGGGAAAAATTTCCCTTTAAACGTTTTAGCGATTATTGCGGTAGGGCGATCAGTTGTGGCACGTGCTTCAAAGAAAGCTTTACATAATTCTTCAACATCATGTCCATCCACAACCAAGGCATTAAATCCAAATGCGTCTAAACGTTTACGGTAGGTTTCCATTTTATGCTGTAATGAAGTCGGTTCTGATTGTCCCAAACGGTTAACATCGAAAATGACACAGAGATTGTTTAGATTGTAATGACCGGCAAAATGGAGTGATTCCCATACTGAACCTTCGGCTGATTCACCGTCTCCGACTAGAACATAGGTTCTGTAAATAGATTTAAAAAAAAACATTATTTTTAAATATTGTGTTGTCGCATCTTATCAAATTGGTGATGCTTTCATGAACTGTTCACATCACACCACTTTATATAATTTTATATCAGTAAAATCAATAAAATGCATCTTAAGGTCACACACTCGTAATGATAAGAATTATACATACCGGTAACTAGCCTTATCGTAATATTTGCCAACATACGACATACCGGCGGCCACTGCAACACCTTGTCCTAAGCTCCCGGTGCCCACATCTACAAAATTTAAACGTGGTGTTGGATGTCCTTCTAAATCGGAATCAATTTTACGTAAATTTGTTAGCTCTGAAATAGGAAAGAGGCCTGCTTCAGCCCATGCTGCATATAAAATAGGTGCCGCATGCCCTTTTGATAAAATAAAACGATCGTTTGATGGATCCCGTGGTACCGCCACTTTGTAACGCATCGTATGAAAAAATAGGACGGACATAATTTCTGCCATCGATGAACATGATGTCGGATGTCTGCAGATAAATTATAATTATACAATAACAATAACATTATAATAATTTAGTTCACTTTACTTTCTAATAAATAATTTATATTGACAAATTTTAAGGTCGTTTATTAGGTCATTGAATTTAAATTGCACGATCACTATTAAAACAAGTTCGATTACATAGATACATAGACAACCTCTAAATAACCTTAGGGAGAATTCACGTGAGTTGCGTTATTATGCGACCGAGATCAACGACAAAATGGCGAGCCGCGAGATAAGCGCGTATATTTACGCACATGCTTCATAGACAACAGAAAATTGAACTTTGTGCGACACTTCGAATAATTATTATTATTTTTGAACACTCGACTTACGCGTATAATGACATTCAAGAAAGTCATCGGATTAATATGAAGTGCGATAGTGGTTTTATAAATAGTCCCTTCGTGCACTGTACTTGTGTTTTTTGTTTCACAAATACATCACTTAGCTTTATAAAATATAGTAACGATGAGTTTGCTATAAAATTACGGTAAGCCGACGTTCACCCATCATGGACGGTCTTACTTACCCAGAGTTCGATGCTTGTGTTGCATTGATCGAGTGAATTCGTAATCGGTGCGCAATATCTCGAAGCTCTTGCACTACTTTAGATTCGGGCTTATGATAATTTGCCATTTTAATAAAACAGGTAATATTCAGCCTTAGCACTTAGCAAAAGAAATAAATTAAATCTATCCAGGTTAAAGCCTCAAGAACGACTAAATAACTTTTTAAAAGATTAGTAAAATAAATTTGATTTCGCTTGTGTATTTTCTAATTAGTAAAGTGTTGGGTATATACGAGTAGAGCATAAGTAAAATGTGCACTCGCATTACAATCGAAAGTTGTTTTGTAAATGTGTATAAATCGCGTTTTATTTTATCGCGGTGTACGATCGCGTTTCAACAATGTAGGTACTCGAACACACGATTTTTGCTGATTTTGTGTAAATTGCTTTGTAATTCCAACTCTGTGCGATTTGATACATATATGTATTCATTATCCAATTACATTAATATTTCTTATTTATTGACAATAACAAATTTTCTCATTACATAACATATTTGTTGCAGTATTTTTACTAGGTCACGCAACTTTTGGGGGCTTGGCACACGCGTTTTTAATTTTTAAAGAACTCTAAGTATTTGTACAATTAATTTTTGTTGTGAATATTTGATCTTTAACCATTTTTGGATTATTCCAATTTGTAAACTAAATTATAGTCGCTACGAAATAACTCATTTAGTCGAGGGACTTTTTTCTGACACTGTCGCATGTACAGCAGCGGCTTGGCTAAGATATGTGGCGCAAAATTTAATTCGTTATCTTACTCTAAGTTTATCTAAATATACAATAATTTTATATAAATATTTGTTCATCATATTTAAGTTATGCTGAAATGCTCGATTTTCTCATAGCAAAGCAACCACCCAGAAAACTATTGTTGTACAGTGGTGCACTCAGCTGTATAACGTTTTCCGCCAATCTCCATTGAACTGATGATCATAATCTCACTTGTATCGGAATTATCCTTCGTAGTTTGCCATTTCGCAGGCTGCTGCAATGATGTCAGTTACTCACTGTGCCGTTGGTTTGAAAATTTTTGCTCTGAGCATTGAACGTTTTGCCACGTCTGATTATAATTTAATTGAACCCTAGGAATATTAGCTTATTGAATTTTTACCTTGAAAGGTTTAAATAAATAATGTGGCAACGTTAACATTTGAAATTTTTCTTTAGAGTGTCTTTTTTTAAATTTGTTGGCCTTTATCATGTCTAAAACAAATCGTCTCGCTATTATCGTACTGCACAAAGTCGGGAATTCGACAAAAACATAATTCAAAATCTTCATCTTGCACGTTCAATAGTACCTAAGCCATCAAAACTCCATAGCTCCGCAGGATCATGAAATGTCGGACTCACTGAAATCTGTAAATTAAGATATGTGCTGAAGCGACAGTAATCTTCAAGGGAAAAGAAGACCTGAACAATTATCTATTAATAAGAATCTGATTCCAATTAAACAATGCCACAATCGTCAAAATCACCTTACTTGGCCAAAAACCACATCCCGGAGAAATTAAAATTGTAGACAGAAGTCATAGTATTTAAAAATTACCCTCAAATTAGAACACATGAAGGGTGTTCTAATTTGAGGGTAATTTTTAAATTTTTAATAAAACACATAAATTATTTGATAAGTGTCTAAATTTTTATTTCAAATGAAAGTACAAAAGTTCCGGTTTAGTAATGGGAAATCTTACCTGAATCTTGTATGCCTTCAAATGAAGATCTTCTTGCAAAATTCTGATTAAACGATTTGATGGTTTTGAACTCTCATTAATACTAGTAATTACAAGAGTAATATTTTCTTCTGAACGTCCACTACGATGGTATATTTTGCTTTACATTTTACTTTTTCATCCTTTATCGAACCAGTTTCCACAAATTTTACCACAATTTTTTGAATAGCCACAATTGACGGATAATTTTGTCTTCCATATTATATACGAAATTTTCTTACAACTTTTGCATAATTTTCACCAAATTTAAAATAAGTTTTAACAATAAATACGAGTAATTCGAGTCATTTTTAATAACCGGAATGTGATTTAACTTCTTGTCGATTTTCATGTCAATCTTTGCACAATGTAATGTAGTATAGAATGGTTTGAATTAACTGATGATGTTTATTTATTTTATTTATTTATTTGCCTTCCTGTTCAACAAATATTTGTCAGCTTTGATCATCTGATTTCTCTTCGGTTGGCGCATGTGCATTGACAATCGTGATAGTGATTTTTTGTGCGTAATCTAACCGTATGCATATCGGCATGTTAACAGGGTGGAAGTTAATGATATGCTGCTGCACTCACCGGTGAAAGGGAAAGTTGACTCCCAATTCTCGGTGGTATTATGGTTCCCACTCCCAGACCTTCTAACCTTCCAAGCACTTCTAATGTGTAAAGTTCCTCGTTCGAAAGGTTTTCGTGAGTCGCACGCTGGTGACAGACCTTAGGCATCCTGTCACACCTGAAACACGTTTATATGGCAAGCCGCTTGCTACAAGACTGTCACACTGCAGCAGCCACTAACGTGAGCAACCGATGTTATTGTGCTATTGATGTTACGGCGCCAATTACTCTAGTGTCCTTGACTGTAAACATAATTTCCTCTGCATCGCCTCACCTATATCGCCTAATTTATTTAGAATTACCCAGGAGTTATGAATCTTTGCCTTTTTGCCATAGACAAAACTACCAAATTTTAAATATATCTATACAGTTCTTAAATGATTACCTTACCTTGTATTATTGGCCTAGATAGGTGTACGTCAATTGAGCGTGCATTGGTTGCTTGTACAGAACATTAATTGAGCGTAAATTGGTCAATTAAGGGTTATGAAATTAATCACATTTATCAAATTAGTGACATCTATATATATGTTTAAGTGTTAAAAGTAGCTTTATAGCAGTTTGATTTTATAGCAGTAAATTGTGCAACGTTACACGCAACAAGGGAGGCTTAGTTAAGATGCGATATGCGATAGTTTAATAAGTGAAAGTTGATTGTGGGAAAATTCTAAAAAAAAATTGAAATTAGTAGTGTGATTTAAAGTAATTTACGTTGTAAATTGAATAATAAATTTATATATTGTGGAAATTATTGCTGTGTGTGGGATTATTTCAGATTAGAATAGAATAGAAAATGTTCCCATAATTTTTTTTATTGTTTCTGTCACTCTAATATAATTTATTGATTGGTTTTCCCTTTTTGATTGTCCAGTAAATGTGACTGAATAAATAGTTTTTCACTGTGGAATAAAGGCTTACTTAACTTAAGACTCACTCATTGTGTTCATTGTACATGAATTTGTATATCGCGCTGAATATTCCAGATTGCCCGCGAACAATCGCAACAGTTCTGTTCTAGACTATATGCTATAATCTTCAGTACTACTAAACTGAACCTACTTTTAATGCTACTGCTCAAACCAAGATGTCCCTAATTCACAAAATGTCGTCAATTTCATAATCCTTGTTTGACCAAGGATGTGATTTTAACTTAATTTCTCATTATTTACGCGTGATTGTTCATATTCTACAGTTTTCAATGGAATCTTGTTCCTTTTTAAATGGAATTCGTGCTTTTGACCAAAAAATAAAAACTTCCTGGATTGTCAGAGCTGCACTTTCACGAATAGTTAATTTTACAGTACGGTGATTGTAAAAAAGCCGCAACATGCTTTTTTGAGGGTAACTTAGCACCAATAATTTAACAGTGCTCATGGCCAAGAAGATACGTTTCTGTAGTGGACCGTAAATTAGCTGCCATTTTATAAACTTTAGTAGCACTTTCTTAAAAATGTTAATATAACTGTTAAACGGACTAGATTTAATTATTAAATTTGTGTCATTTTCGTTTATATATTATATGATACAATGAAACATATTGGTCATAACATAGTTGTATGATAATGACATCATAAAACACAACTATTTTAATTCCTTATGACTCATACGGTTTGTTATGATATCATAAAACATTCCATTGTTTATTCGTTATACCTCATTTTTATTTTTTCTTGTAATTTTGAATATAAATTCACGGATTTAAAACAAACCGTTTGTTATTTGGGTTTTTATTAGTTTCCAAAGTTGACAATACATTTTTTATTTGTCAACCGATTTTCGATATCTTTGATGTTTTGGAAAGGTAATTATATCTTCTATTCGGTATAATTTTTATTTAGGCTGAGAAAAAAATTTAAATAAATTTTCTGTTCGTTTGAAAATGAAAAATTGAAAAATATAATCTGTTTTTATCGAACTTCGCGCTCAAGCCGCGGCCTCTAAATCATCTTCGATTGACCCAATATTTTTTCTATTTAAGTTTTTAGCATAATATTCTATTCCTTTTATTCTTTCTGAGGAATGAATTAACGAAAACACCCATTGTTTTCACTACCAATTTGGTTGCCTTGGGATGAAAATAAAATACAGTGAAATACTGAAACTCCGCTTAGCCGGAAATAGACGGGACCAAGCCTTTTTCCGGATTAAAGGATTGTTTCGGCTTGGAAGGCCTTAATAAATGTTGTGCATAGAACTGTCATTATATTTATTTTGGCATTATATTTATATGATAAAAATATGGAATTAATTTAAATGGCGTTGACAGTTTTATTTTTAAACCCGTCTTAAGTTAGCTGAATTTCCGGGTTAATGGAGCTTTGTTATTAAAATTCCATATTATGCCATTAAAATTGCATATAAATTGAAACTAAAGGGTTTTAATTTGTTACATATTTCCACCGTAAAGGAAGTTCTGCGATATTGGATTTCCGACTTAAAGAGTTTCTACTGTATGAATTTTTATGTTCCGTTCTTTCTGTTAATAACAGATCTCAAGCCTTTCTTTAGTATGCTGCTTATGTTAAGTGGTGGTGCTCCTATCTGTTGGCAAAAGAATTACAGTGGATAAGACACCTGTAAACCGGAAATTTAATATCACGGAAATCCTGTACGGTAAAAAAATGCAACAAATAAAATTATTTCGTTTCAATTTTCATGCATTTTTAACTCTTCATGACGAAAAGCCAAGACGATGAAGGAAATTTGATTTCTAGTATAAAAAATTTAGAACCAAGCTACACTAAACAGGAACTACAGCTATAGTATAAATTATATTTAAAATTGATATTATCAATCACCATACTATGCATATTTTACTATGCGAATAGTTTTAAAATAAATAATATTTATTATTACTTAATTCCATGGAAAAAACACAAATATTTTGCTGAGCATATGATAAAGACAAAAAGTAAAATTCACATTAGAGCAACTGACTACTGAGACACAAATTTTTATTTTATGGCATAAAAAGTTAAATTTTGACATCAACGAAATGTAACCTATAAATTATTTACAAAATATGAAAAAATTTTATTTTTAATGTTAGTCAATGAAATTTATATCACAAAAATTAAAAAATATAATATTATTTTTGGGATGAACAGAATCATGTGATTTTGCTATTTTCTTTAATTTTCAAAAATATATAAAAAAATCCTCTAGCATAAATAGGTAAGGGTTAAATTTTGACATCAACAAAATTAAACCTATAAATTAAAACTAAAATGGATTTTTTTTATTTTTAATGTTTGACAATGAATTGTATATCCATAAAATTACTAACAAATTTAATATTATTTTTGGGATTGGCAGAATCGCGTAATTTCTTACTTTAATTTTCGAAAATATATAAAAACCTGCGCGATTAAAATAAATTATTTTTAAGAATTTAGAAATTTTTTTATCTACAATAATTTTTTTGACTTTAAGCAATTTTTGCACATATGTATAACGATAAAATACCCGAATGTTTACGAATAAAATTATTTTTGAAATAAAATTAAAATATAGTGGGGCTGATTTGGTTGCCATAAAAAATACAAAACGATATTTTTTGCGAAATTTATGGCAACGCAACAACAATTTGCTAGGCAAAATAAAATCGGATACGCCCTCAAAGATTAAGTCTAGATTTTTGTCTCGTTCTAGTTTTACTGAGAAACTATTTTTATTAAAGACAATTAATAATTAAAATAGTTGTGACACGATTTTTAAATAAATATGAAACGTATGTGAATAACGTCAGCTTGAATTCATTCCATATATTTGTCGTATAAATACCCTAATAAATATTACAGTTCTACCATTAATTATAAGGTTAATTAATATGTATGGTTATACATACAAACTATTTTAAAGTCTTTAAAGCCAGTACGATTCTATAACGCGGAACAAATATTTCCTTCCCGTCGTTTCCGGCTTATAGAAGGTTTCACTGAACATGTCTTGTAGTTGTCTTTAGAGTGTCGTCATAAGCAGTGTGGTTGACGTATACAAATGCAAGCGATACCGACTGAGCCCATTGTCAGATTCTTTTAAGTAGATACGTCATAATAAAAATATTTCAATTTAATTTAATATTCTTAATTTTTTACGTGAGTCTCGATAAACTAAAATGTAATTGAGTGATTAGCGCATTATAAAGCGATATTTTACAATTATATATTTTATTTTTATAGATAGTTAACCGAAAAGAAACAATTATTGTTGTGTATAAACGAGGGACAAGAAATACAACAAAGTCCATAAATAATTTGTATTACATATATAGTCAGGCTGTTGAAAGTGTGCCATTACCATGGTGTTATGTGCGGTTTTCGGTTGCAATAGTCACAATAACCGGCGGAAAGCTACATATTCACCAAACAAACGATTTTTCCGATTTCCAGTAGATCGTGAGATTCGGGATCGGTGGATCGTATTCACTGGTCAAACCTCGTTTAATGTTAATGCTAGAGTTTGTTCCGATCACTTTAAAGAAAGCGATTACAATGCTAATAATCTTTTAAGGCGCGGTGTTGTTCCATCCATTCAATTGGTTAAACAGCTAACGGTAAAAGGCGAAACGAAACCGTCAATATGGATCTCCTCTGAGGCATATCAGCCATATGGTCCCAATTCAATTGTGTTTAATAACAAAAGGGGTGCTTGTGTTCACACTGGGACGCAAACTGATACTTACCTTAAGAATCTCGAACGTGAGAATGATCGACTGAAACGTGCCAATAAAAAGCTGCTTCATGAATTGCAGGTAATTGAAACGTCCAAGTCAGATTTGGAATATGGAGCTTCAAGAATTTTTTCCCCAAAACAAATAGAAAAATTAAAATATCCAAAGAAAAAGGTCTACTTTACACCCGAAGATATTTCATTGTCTACATCACTTCACGGTGCCGGGCCCCGCCTCTATCGCCTTTTGCGGAAGCGTGGTTTCCCATTCCCCTCTGTTTCCACGCTTAAGGTCAGGCACAAATTTAGACGCCATGCGTTAAATGTGAGGACTCTTTTCTCGGTTATGTCATCTACCCCAATATAGCGCCAGCGAAATGAATACATTTGCTTTGATTACCAAAACAAACATTAGAATACAATCACAATTTAAACAATGAAAATCTTAAGTACCAACTACATTTTCAATACTCGAGTTTCAAGAATATATAAATATCCGCGACATAGCACCTGAAAGTACAGTCATTTGGATTCACTAATAACGTTAACAAGTAGCTATTTAAAATGATAAAAACTGTGCTAGTAATATTTCAACTATTTGTTGTAATACACGTAAATGGAAGTCTTGTACTGCAACCTAGAATAATCGGAGGACAAGCAGCAGCTTCGTTGTCGGCGCCATTCATCGTTTCAGTTCAACGTGGTGTAGAACACATATGCGGCGGGGCGATTATCAGCACACAATTCGTCATAACATCAGCCACCTGTATACTGTACTATGAGCCAAACCAAATTTTGGCTGGAACGCAAAAACTATTTACCAACGCAAAGCGCTATGCCGTCGACTATGCAGTGGCACATGAAGAATTCAGTGTAGAAACCCAGAATAATGATTTGGGTCTAATAAAAATTACTGAAACATTTACGATTTCCAGTCGACTAAAAACGATCCCTTATAATAGAAATTCTGTGCTAAAATCGAATAGCATTACGGACTTCTATGGATGGGGATTTTTGGATGCCGTGAATGAGAAGAGACCGAACGATCTACAAGTAGTGTATCAAAAACTATTAAACAATTCGGACTGCAAAATATATTACCCTAATAATTTAATGTACACGGTAAATCATTTTTGTGCACTGATCAAAGCTCGTCAAGGTGCATGCAATATGGACATCGGTGGCCCCTTAGTACTAGATGGAAGACTAGTTGGTATTTTAAATTGGGTTACAAATTGTGGCACTGGGAAACCTGACGTATTTTTAAACATTGCAAACTATTCTGAGTGGATTGATCGTCAACTTGAAGTGCCTGAAGTTGTTGAGAGTGTTGATTAGTTATAAATATTCATTGTAATTTAATGTAAAATGTGTAAATAAATTTATTGCAAATTATCAAGAAAATTGTATTTCTCTCACGTGCCTCAATGATGCATGATTACGGACGTTTTAAAACATAACTGCCATAATTGTCAAGTTAAATCTAGTGGTAGGATTCTAAATTTTTTATTACCGATTCGTACCCTCGACTCCCTTTCGAGGGAATTGCGATTTTAATTCATAACAAATCCTAGTAACCAAAATTTGTCAAGACATAAAGGTCGTAAGGTGGATTCCACACGAATCACACAAAATAAAAAGCGTTTTACTTTGGTAAATTTACAACAACAATCCCATATATTTTATTCCAAATTGGAATAGTTTTCAACCAACTTTGTTGCTGGTATATTAGAATAATTCCATTCTACCTGTAGGTTTAATGTTCACCACCACAACAGGGCCTCTATTTCTGAATACAATTTTAATTAAAATTGACAGGTCAACTTGTCATGTACTTTTATTGTTGGCAGGGTCCGCCATTTTTATGACGAGTGGTTATTCGGGTTGCTATGTCAAATATAAGAGTCAAAATAACAAAAAGCCATAATACATAAACTAATTAAGTTCTATGCAAAAAATGGCAAAAAACCGCCAAAAAACGTGAGTTTTATTGATTCAATATGAATTCTTGCCAACCAAGTTCTTGGGGGACCAGTACAAATGCTCAAATCATCCCACTCCCGAAAGATTTAAGTGATTCCAACATATCAAGAGAAAATCAGCTAATATTCCTTAGCTCTCAAATGTCCGTAAATGATACAATAGAAGGTCTGGTTAAAATGTTAAAATATTACAAAAACCAAGTAAGCGTACTGGAAAGTAAAATTAGAGAACACGAATTGAACAATGGGAAGAGCTTGTCGTTTGATTCAATTCCAAATTTGAGCTTAGCTGCTAAAGAATTTGGTAAAATAGTTTTGAGCGGTTCAGCGCCAGAATGGCCATGTGTAAAGTGTATGAAAACGATAAAAAGTCACATTAAATCAATGGAAGAGAATACCAAACAAATGGAGATTAATTTACTTGAAGAACCAGCTAATGTCGAATTAGATGAAGGTACCAAGTTCGTTATTAATACCCAAAAATCGAGATTAAATGATGCCGAACAGCGTAAAGATAGGTAAAATTTATTCAAAAAATTTATTGACTTATTTAAGAAATCAAAATATTATTTGCTTGTAAATAGTTTGTGCGAGTTTAATGAAAATCCAAAGGATAATACTGATAATCTTATGGTGAATGAAACGGTCGAATTAATTGATGTAGATTTCCAAACGACAATTCTTGGAAAGTATGAATGTGAGAAATGCGATGTTAAAACAGATACTTATAAACAGTTAATCCGGCACTTAATCCATCATAGAGGTATGATTAGTCCTATATTGGATAATTATAGGAAATTCTATCATAATCAATTCTTTACTACATTTTTAGATGTCAACATATACGAATGTGAAAGATGTGGTAAAGAATTTCATTTGGGCCACAGATATCGCGAGCATATGCTTATTTATCAATTGGAAAGACCATTTGTGTGCGGAAATTGTGGAAAAGATTTTAAAACTTCAAGATATCTGAGTCGCCATGAATTAACTCATTTAACTGAAAAAGTATTATCTTGTCCAGAATGTGATAAAATGTTTTGTCATAAGAAAGCTTTTCGGGAACACTTCTTAATGCAACACTATAAAAGGATATGTCCCGTATGCAGCGCAATATTTCACAGCAGGGCTCCGTTTAATAAACATATGAATCAAGCCCATGGGTCGGAAAAATCAAAACAACCACAACAGAAACAAACAAACGCAGATGGTGCAAAACGAAAAATAAAGCCAAATAGGCCCAGAAGCAAACCCAAAAAAAAATTACATAAATATCCTTGTGAAAAATGTGGAAAACTAATGAGTTCCGAAATGGGTTTAAATTTTCATATCAAAAATGTACACGATTTGCAAAGGCCGTTTGCATGCTCATATTGTCCCAAATCTTTTGCCACATCACACTTTTTAATTGATCATATGCAATCTCACATAAATGAAAAAGATAGTGCTGTTGATTCTGAAACGAGAGAAAAATATTTGCAATATGCATGTGATCAATGTGATAGATCGTTCACCGCGGCGCGTAAATTAAAGGAGCACAAGATACTTCACTCCGGTATGCGAGAACACAAGTGTGAGTTTTGCGATAAATCGTTTGCATTAAAACCATATTTAAAGCGACATGTTCGTTTGCTTCATCAAACTAGCCATCCACTAAATGTAATATGTAGTATATGTAGTAAGGTGTCAGTGAGCGTGCCAGCTCATAAATCGCATATGTTATCACATACTGGCGAAACACCATATCATTGTTCGGTTTGTGATGCGAAATTTAGGTATGTAAAATCACTGCGAATTCATATAAAAAACAAACATAATTAGAAAACGGTAAAATTATTTGATCTCAATGTAATGCTAAAATTTCCGTTATGTAATTAATAATAATGTAATAATAAACTAATTTAATTAACTGTGTTTTTGGACCACTACACTTCTATAACGGGAATTACTCAAAAAATTTGCCCCAACATGCTGCTCAACATCACAACATCAATGGCAACACATGAATTGATGTTGTAATCATGTGAAGTGAACCCCAACCTGAAAAATCGAAGCACTGCGATGTGTTATTTTTTTGCCAGTTAGTTGCCGCGTAGTGTAGTGGTCTAGATTGACAAAATGTTTTCTGCATGGAAACCACTATACCACTTTCATTTTCACTGTACTCAGAAAACACCGCGACAAGGCAATTCACAGCAAGGTTGTTCGGCGTGAGCGGTTTGTGCATTGCAACGGCCCGACGTAGGATAGGAAGTATTTGCAAACCGGCAGAAATGATAACGTTGTTTTATGATTCAGAAAAGAAGATGTGAGACATGTCTCGCAAGAATCGAGGAAGAGTAACTCAAGGCAATATCGACGAAAATGTTGAACTATTCAAAAGAAATTGGAATGAATATGTGACGACATCACGGAAGAAAACATGAAATCAGTTTGCTGCTGTCACTCAAATTGTTATGTCGATGTTATCTTCAGACAATACAACCTTCTTTCAACTAGTATAGAACACGTGGATCAAATGATGTCGAATTTCGAATATTTTACAGCAATCTCCTTAAGATATTTAATATCGCTTGCAGCAAAATACAGATGGTTCGCTGTAAACGCTCTTTACGCTGTAAACGCTTTCATCATGGTGAACTTAAACAAGAAATTTACATGCTTCAACCCGAGAAATTCAACAATAGCCTTAAAGTATGTCGACGTAAGAGTTCAGTTGAAGCAAGGAACTCAAATAGTCTAGTTGTATTTGGAATCGACATCTTGATAAAGTATTAAGGCCACTTTTCCCATAAGGTAACCACCAACCTAATAAGTAAATTTTTTTTCTCCACACATTTTTCTGTAAGTCATGTTTTCTATTGGGGATGCATTGGCGATGAACGTTAAAAGATGAGGCTTCCTGCTTAGTGAAGACACGATGCGCAATGAACAAAAACGAAAGTACATAGCAGGACAATTGATAGTTCTATTCAACGTGAAATTAGTTGTGATTTAAAGATAGTAAGTACGTAATTGTAGATTATGTAAAGTGTAAATTTTATGTAAACCACTAAATAATTGTGGATATTTTTGTTGTGTTTTAAGTGTTTTGTAGTGGTGTAAACAAAAAGGATCGTTGTTGTAAACCGTCATAATCAATGTAGTGCGATTCACAATCCATTGATACGAATGTAGTTTTACATGTGACCATGGCTCAAGTGATTAATAACGAAAGTACATAGCAGGACAATTAATAGTTCTATTCAACATGAAATTAGTTGTGATTTAAAGTAAGTACGTAATTGTAGATTATGTAAAGTGTAAATTTTATGTAAATCACTAAATAATTGTGGATATTTTTGTTGTGTTTTAAGTGTTTAGTAGTGGTGTAAACAAAAAGGATCGTTGTTGTAAACCGTCATAATCAATGTAGTGCGATTCACAATCCATTGATACGAATCGAGTTTTACATGTGACTAATAGTGCACATGGCTCAAGTGATTAATAACGAAATATCAAAATAGATTAATTTTATTTGTTAGTCAATATACTTATTCTACAGAATTTGAAAACTATAATTACGTATGAATAACTACAATACAAATTAAAACAGTTTGTATCTTATATTTTTAATGATTTGTCACGATCATGTAAACATTCTTACCACCAGCATGGACTCGAACGATTTGTAAAATCGTTGCAGCATATAAAAAATAAATCGCATTTCTATATATGTAAGTAGATATTGCCTAATCTATAGGATTGGAAGTTTTGCTTTGCTTATTATACATACTTAGCGGACAGGCGCGAATTGCTTTGTAACTAAATATTTTCAGAATTATGTTTGTTTTTCATATGCAGTCGAAGAGATTTTGCATATCGAAATTTAGAAGCACACATTGTACAAGAAAATGGTGTTTCCCCAGTATGTGTTAGCATGTGTGACTTAAGGGCTGCCTTATTTGCCGAAACTTTACCACAGTAACTACATATGGAATTCTTTGGATCAGCAGTATTGTGCATTAAACGAACATGTTTTGATAGATAAATTTTAAATGCAAATGCTTTTCCACAAAATTCGCAACTGTGCTCTTTCACTCCGGAATGAAGTGTTTTATGTTCCCTATACAAGCCTAGAACTGAAAACGTTCTATCACACTCGTCACATTTATATCTCGCATATTTTTCGATTGCTTCGTTGCTTTCTTTCTCATTTATATGAAATTGCATGTGGCTTCGTAAAACTTGAGTAGTAAAAAATGATTTGCTGCAACACGGACATGAATGTTTTCTTTCTTTTTTATGAATATTTTTATAGTGTAGTATTAAATTAGCTTTGGTCAAAAACGTCTTTTCACATTGCCCACAAGGTAACCTTTCCGAAGGTCCACTCTCTCCGTTATGAAACTTGGCCCGGCTTATCTTACTTTTGTTGTGAACCCTAGAGAGATGTCTTCTTAAAAGTACACTATTTTTAAATATTTCATTACAATCAGGACATGTTCGTTCAATGTGTAACTGTAAACAGTGTTCCTGTAATCCCTTTTGATGGCAAAACATTCTATCACAATGCGGACAAGGTACAATTCTTTCGGTTAAGTGGCTTAACTGGTGTCGTTTCAGGTATTTTGGAGTTTTAAACCCTTTCCCGCAAACTCCGCATATATGAGGTCTGGCATCTTGATAAACAAGGATATGATCTTTGTAATTGTGTCCGTGAGTAAATCCTTTACCACATCTTTCACATTCGTATATATGTGCACCTGGAATATATAATATTTACTATTACCTTTTAAAATTATAATAGAAAGCAAAGGTCTTACCTCGATGACGTCTTAAATGTGAAATTAATTTTTGGTAAGAGTTAGTTGTTGCCTTGCATATTTCGCAATGGTACTTTCCTAAATCTGCGGTAGAGAATTTTGCTTCTAATAATGCCAGGTCTAGTTCATTTAATCTTTCTATCTCATTCTCCATGTTCGTACTAACTGAGTTTAAATCGTTCGAACTGGAAGCAAATGTTATCTTCATTAGTTATTTAACAAAATATTAAGATTATATGTTAAACCTGTCCTCCGCCTTGAAGTCATCTGCTTCATTCTTCAATTGATTATCAACAGTAGCAAAATTTGTATGATGTAATCCGAAGTTTGGTAATGGCTCATCAATATAGTTTATTTCCCAATTAGCGGCGGAATTTGTGTTATCTAATTCCAAGTCTGATAATGGCTCATCAATATGGTTTATTTCCAAATTAATTATAGCAAATGGCTTTGGAATTTCCTTTGAGTTAATAGCAACTTTTATAGTTTCCATACATTTTATACAGGGCCATTCTTCTGACTCGCCCAAAAAAAATTTACCAAATTCTTTCGCAATCAAGCTCAAGTTTGGGAATGAATCAATCTTCGTGCTTAACGATTCATTCATCTCGTGCTTTCTAATTGCATCCTCGAGGAAACTTATTTGGTTCTTATAGTATTGTAGCATTTCTACCAAACGATTTATTTTATTTGTCGTACTAATCGGAGAACTAAGAAATCCAAGATCATCTTCAATTTGCTCGTTTGGGTCGTCCAAATATTCTGGAATTGGACTGTACAAAATGTCTTCACTAGTTCCAAACTCTAAGGTCTCATCCTCGTGTAGACTCATGTTAATATGCAATGAATATTTACTTTAATATTAAAATATCGCATAATTGCGATAATGCAGTCAAAATCAACAAACCCGTAGAACGTCGAAGAAAACATTGATTTTTGACAGATCTACTAGAATATCCCTATAAACAAAATTTGCCATGTAAACACACGTACTCTTAAAAAATTGCTAAAATTTAGACAAACACCCTGCCAATATAAAATGTATGTATATATATCATGTTACAAAATCGACACAATAATAGCCGTTTTCGAAAATTAACCATGGTAGTAACTTTTGGGTAACTTGCTGACAAAAAATTACCAAACCTATTTCCGAACATGTACTGTGCGTTTATACCTGCGGAAGCGATTGAGGAAAAATTTCTGCAGAATCGTACTTAATGTATTAAAACAACAACAAAGTTAAAAATATTTCAACTCGAGTGAGGAATTAGTAGGCGGGGCATAAAGCATTTCACGAAATTTGATTGGTTAAGAGTGTGGAAGCTAGTGCGTAAATTTTTATTTTCGCAAGTATAAACGCACAGGTAGAGTAACTTTAGAGTAATTTAGTTTTTGTTGTTTTTTGTTTCTGTCTTTGTATTAAATTAGAAGTACCAGAAAAATTAAATCACAAACTTTTAAAGTACAAATTGTACAAAAAGAAGCAACAGATATAAGCAAATGGTGTAAACATTGAAATTTTGTGAAAACATTTCAATATAGTGTTACCATGTTGCCTTGAATATCAAACGGCAATTTTGTGTAGATTGGCGACAGACTGATTCTTCATAAATCGGTCAGTTATTGTGGTATTTCATAAGTGGCCATTACACAATCAATATTAATGTCATTACTTTTTGGTAATGATAATAATATTGATCGTGTACTTTAATGAAATTCATAATGATGGTCTGCAATGACATAAATCCGGATTATCCGCTAGACGAAATCCTGGATACTCAATCATTTTTACCAGGGAAATTTGAATTTCAAATTATATTTTTCATAATATTTTTGCGATTGCACAGTAAAATTTGCGGGTTCAAAAAATGAACAGCAAGTTTTAGTGTTAGTTTACTGTGCAATTGCAAAAATAAACAAAAATTTTATGAAAAATATAATTTGAAATTCAAATTTCCCTGGTAAAAATGATTGAGTATCTAGGATTTCGGCTAGCAAATTGCTTGCTTGCTAGCCGATCGAGCATCTACCCCATATTGATTTTTTTAATCGATGAAATTTGCACTTGGTTCCATCCGTACGATTCTTATTTAAAATTGAATAGCAATCCACGATCACTCTCGTTTTCATATCGTGGGGCCCTTCAGTTAAGGCGGTCACATTATTTGGTTCATAGGGTAAACTTTCATAGATGCAGATGTCAAATTAGACAGAAGGTGACTTGTTTACCAATTTTGATGCCGTGGAAATGGTGCAATTTAGGTTTCTATTCTAATTTTGTTAAATTTGCAATGGAATATCGTGGAAAATGTGCATTAGACATTTGCCGAGCATCCAGTCATACTCATTCAAAACGAAGATTTTTTTTATTCCCGCAAAATGATGAAAGTTTGCTAGAAATTTGGAGGCAGAAATGCGGATTTTCCAAAACAAGACTATTAAAGAGTTTAAAGCTTTGCGAAATTCATTTCGATCGAAAAAATATTCAAAAACGAAAATTAGTTAAGAATACTGTTCCGGAATATTATTTGACCAGCCCAAAACCCGTGGTAGGTATGGAAGATAATTTCTTCATTAAAGTGGAAAAAAACGATACGATGGATGTACCAAAATCTAACATTAAAATAGTGAAAGTTACAAGTTCAGCTGGCAACGCATTTGCTGGAAGTTTCCCTTACGAGGAACCCGAAGACAGGTTGCCAAATTGTTTGAAAATTTACAAATTCTTGGTAATCTATGTTTTTCCTTCAGTTCGAGCGACGCCGATTCAGAAGACATCGATAAAGGTGAAGCAATTCACGAGGAACAGGAAAATATGAAAGACGTATTCTTGCCCGCAAGATTGCAAACCTATGACTGTGAGGCCTGCTCGGTTAAAAAAAATACATATAAACAGTTAATCATTCATTTAAGTTTTCATCGGGGTATTAAAGTTTTATCTATTATAATTCTTACAATATTTATCAACGTTTTATATGTTCCAGATGCATATTTATACGAATGCGAACGATGTGGTAAAGAATTTCATCAAAATCACTTATATCGTGAACATGCCTTTGCCCACCAAGCGCGGTATGCATGCAGAACTTGTGGAGAAAATTTTAGAACCCCAAAGCATCTAAGGAAACACGAGTGGAGTCACGCAACCGAAACACCAGTACCATGTCCACATTGTGAAAAAATGTTTACTCGTAAGCAAGCATTACACATACATTATTTGCGAGTTCACGAAGATAAATGTTCGGCATGTCCCCAGTGTAATAGAAAATTTAAACTTTCTGTTCAATTAAAACGGCATATGATAAAAATTCATGGAGTTAAATCAGAACCAAAACATACTAAAGAAATAGGAAAAACCCGTAGGACTCCTAATATTGCTTGTGGAAAATGTGGAAAACTGGTAACTTCTGAGGTTGGTTTAAGATTACATATAAGAAATATACATTATCGGGACAGGCCATTTCCGTGTTCATATTGTAGCAAAACTTTTATTTTTACTAAACTATTAGAACGCCACATGCAATATCACATCAATGATAAGAATAGTCCGGTTGACTCTAAAACTAAAGAAAAACTATTGAAATACAAATGTGATCAATGTGATAAATCATTTACGGTTTTACGATGCTTAAACCAACATAAGGTATTACATTCTGGATTAAAACAATATAAATGCGAACAATGTGGCAAATCGTTTTCGTACAGATCTTACTTAGAGAAACACATTCGTTCAATGCATAACACGGCCCATCCGAGGAATGTTATATGCGGTTATTGTGGTAAAGTATCGTTACATCCTTCATCACACAGATCACACATGTTATCACATACTGGCGAAAAACCATTTGCTTGTACGTTATGTAGTGTTGCATTTAAACATGCAAAATCACTTCGGAGGCATATGGATACGAAACATAGTTCGGAAGATTTATAAAATGTTTCATGTACGTAAGTTTAAATGCCTCTTTAATCATATATACTTCCAATAGCTCAGAAAAATACACCAAAGTTAAATTGTAACGAGCTCATCATTCCTTTAATTTACGCAACAATGATTTAATTCTGGATTAGAGCGCTTCGGTCCCAAAAATAAATTGAATATAAAGAAGTAAAATTTTTCGATATGAATTTATTTACATATTTTTTTCCATTCCGATCCTCAGACAAAAAGAATCTGGATTATTTTGGGTTAGATACAAAATCCATAGACACAAAATTCTGTAATTTGACCATTGAATTAGGCCATTACTTAACAAATTATGGTTAAATTTGCTATGCAAAACTTAATTGGGATTTTAAAATGAATTTTGGATGGTTCTGAAATTCGGCGTTGCAGAATAGAACTGAGTCAAGTCTCCGTTTGATTTGTTTTTTCACACACCTGCGATAATCTATTGGATTATAACACAATGATAATAATATCACATTTTTGTTGGTTAATAAATGGCCTAGTTCCATTAAGCAGCAGAAATTCTTGAATTTCTATCAATATTCATATTAGATCCCATTCGAGCTCTTAAAACCAAATTTAGCAATAATCAATTTAGATAATGTCCTAGTTCCACTCAACATGGCTAAAGTCCAGAACTTCATTTAAAATAGACGTTAGAATACCAATCTAGATCTACAAACCAAATTTGGTCATAATTGGCCATTAGAAAATTGCCGAGCATCGCCAAATTATAAAATTCTTGTAAGAATTGACGAGTAGTACGGTGTGTTCGTGGAAGCAATATAAACTAAACGCTATAATTGGAGATTTACTATGGAAATTTGATTGAGTTTGTAGTTTTCATAATAACTACTTTATGGGAAAATAAATTTTCCATAAAATGTTAAATTACAGAATATAATTATTTGATGGGAATTTTAAATAGGTTAACAGGTTGATAGGTTGTAGATTAATTTTGCTTAATTTTATTTGGCATTCTTTACTAAATAAAATTAAGCAGAATTAATCAATTAAACGGAAAACCCTGTTATAATATTTAAATTTTCTGCTCGATGCTGCTGCTTGGCGTGTTTCATCCGTAAGTCCGTAACACTAATACACTACAACAAATAATTTCCACAATTATTTATTAATTCACTATTTTTGCAGTTTTAAATCACACCACTATTTCCACTTAAGACCACTAGAGATGCAATGAACACAAGAGAGTCATTTGAGAGATTCGGTACGCGAAAGTTTAAAATTGAAAGTGATTAGCAGGAAAATAATAATTCTCCTGCTAATCACTTTTGTTTTAATCTTTCGCGTACCGAATCTCTCAAATGACTCACCTTTGTGTTCATTACACCGGTATTTATATATCGCGCTGAATATTCGAGGTTTTTCGTGGACTTTCAGTTTTGTTCCTCACTTATTCTGTTATAATCTGCAATACTACAAAACGGTTATAAAACTGTCTCTAATGCTACTACTTAAACCTAGATGTCACAAGTCTCACAAATAATGTTATTAATTTTGTAAAGTATTGCCCATCAAACCAATAGGCGAGATCGTAGCAATACAATGACAACATTGGATTTTGTCGGGCCAACCGTCGAACCGAGAAGTCGAATAGTCTGTAAGCCCTTTTAGAAGAAATTTTATTTATTTTAGTAGTAAATTGAAAAGTGTAGTGTGAAAATCTTATTAATTATTATTATTGTAATTATTTAAAAAGAATATGGCATTGGAGCTACTTTTAATGAAATACAACGAAGCACTTCGATCAATTTTGGGAAAGTTAGTAAAGGTCGGAGAACTTTTAACAGATGGTTATATATGTGGGGTACTCTTTAATAATTCGATTGGCACCCGTGAATGAGCAACGATCTGTCATTTGTGTTGCCATCGTTTAACCATTGGCTTTTTGAACAGATTTTCCTTATTTTCTTTTTATACAAATTATTTAAATTTTATTATTTATATGTACATATGTAATTTTATAAAAAAATTATTTATTATGATAAAATAGATACAAAACTTAATTAAAACTTGTGGTTCCATGTTTTTTAATAATCTAGATAAAAATATGAGTTTTGATCGCTACTACTGAACTCTGAATGATGTCCGCACTTTTTATCGAAGCATAAGGAGAGGATTCCAGGTATTTGTGTATAAATGCTTTAGGCGTCTAATAAAATGCTTCTGGCCAAACACGATCACAAATGTAGAACTTCTGCAGTGCATCAGAATGTCATTGGAATGGAATCCGCAAGGGAAGAGGAAAGTAGGAAAACAACAATACCCTGGAAAAGTGTGGTGCTGGCCAAAGCGAAATAACTCGGTAAAATATGGGGAGAAAGCAATAGCCCGAATATCGTAACATGGTCTTGTCTAATAGACACTATGCTCCTAGAGAAAAGGAAAAAAAAGAAGAGAACTATAATCAGTTCCTTTGCCGACTCCTCTGAAAACATTTCTATTGGTTTACTACGAATAAGTAATCGCACTGGCATGATTTGTAAGGCTCGCTTCGTCGTAATAGTCCTTGGTACTTGTTATTTTTGGTCCCATATTACTAAAAACAGCTTTATCGAGGAATACCACTAAGGAATATTTAAGCGAGCACAATGACTTCCCTATCATACGAAATTGGGTGAACAAAGATTTAAGGACAGACTTCCCTTTACGCGTATTACATTTTGGGTCCGCGTCCGACTACCCCCGGCTCTACCTTAGCACGAATGTAAACTTCTAAAACAACCTTTCCACACTGTTCAGAAGAAAGAATGATAGAGTAAGAGGTCTTAGGTCTTTCTGTAGCCGTAGTAATTATGGCCCAATCTAGTTTGGGCTATTTGATTGATTTGTCTTGAAACCGTTTGACTCACAGAATTCCTTTTTATCAACGATAGCCTCTAGGCGAAAACAAGTGGTTTTCCCGATGAGAGCTTAGTTCAATCAAGTAGAACTAAGGTTCCTCATTTGAAGTTTTCCATCAACCATATCAATTAACTGAGGGTGGTTGAATATATGAAGAGATAATTTTTTTGTTAGTCTTTTTTCGTGTCTTCCTTAGTTCTTTTAACAATCTTAGGCTCTTCTTATAATAGTTCTCGGGCCAATATCTGATAACACCATATAGAATTTTCCCGTTGGTTTTTCCGAAGAAAATCCTGTTTATGCCCCAGTTAGGCTTGCTACAATCTCAAGTATCGATGATCAGAAAAGTGATGCTCCTCCACACTTTCCAATTCTCAACTTTTTTTTTTACAAAATTAATATTTATTTTTCAGATTATAATTTACACTTATTGCAATACATAGTAAGTTAAACTTAATATAAAAAAACTTACATTATTTACCTTTATTAATTATATTAAAAATTTTGGCCACATTGACAATATTTTTGGCTCTCAATTCAATCACATTTTTTGTATGTTTATTAAATTTCATTAAAGTTTTATGTATTTTTTTTAAATAGAAAACATATTGTAAATTTGATGTTTTCAGTTTTTTTTACTGGATATTAAAAAGTTCTGGCTATGAAAAATATTCATTCTTATACATTCTAAAATTAAACTACGTAAACTACGTAAACTAAATGACTAGAAATGAGGTAATTGCGAATGGACTAAGTCAGGCCTTTATCTGCTTAGTCTATTTATATTTTCTATTTTCTAATATCTTTTCTTTTTTTAATTTAATTCTCATAGCCACTAATATTTTGATTTATCCTTAAGGAATTTGATTTTTGATTTGTCTGAAATACCTAGTATTGAATCTGCATAGCATGAGGGCATGCATTGAATAGCATGAGGGTCTTGAGAAATACTTGCATTAAATGTCTTATTATTTTTTCTTCTGAATTTATGTTAAAATTACGAATGGCAGTACTACGATTTTGAATTAGCTCCGCTTGATCCAGATAGGCAAAATCCTCTGGTGGGTGGTATTTATTTTCAATAATATTTTTATATGGGTTTTCATATCCATTAGATATGGTGAATAAATCATGGAATTTTCAACATTAGCCATAGACCTTCGAATATGATTTCGAATTAAATTTAGAATAAACAAATCGATTCTATCAAATTTTACTGAGTTATATAAATTCTTATTTGAAATATACTCGTAATGTTGTAAATTTTCTAATTTTCTGTACTTTGACAAGCATGTTCTTATGCATTTCCTTTCAAATTTTCTTATTTTTTCCATTATTCCTGCAGTGGTGTTATACCATATTGGGGCGCCATATGTGATTATTGGTCTTATCAATAATTGATAACAATTTATTTTAACTTGTTTATTTAATATTTTAGAGAAAAATAATTTATTTAACATGGCAAGCGCTTTACTGGTTTTTTCGAGTTGCAACGTAAGATGCTTGCCAAAGTACAGGTACTGATCCCAGTATACTCCAAGATATTTGACCAAATCACTTTGCTTAATTTATTTATTTTCTAGTTTGATGACTATTTTATTCCATTTTTTTTAAAATATTTTTATTTAGTTGACTTAAAGGAGGCCTGAATAAGATTAATTCGCTTTTTTCAATATTAATTTGTACTTTCCAATGATTAAGATCCTGGTTTATATAATTTAAAGATCTTTGTAAATGATTCTGGATTATGTTTATTTTATTTGAAGTTGAGTAAATAATAATATCATCAGCGTAAGCTAATGCTTGACAGTCAATCGAGTTAATATTATTATTTTTTAATAATGATGGCTAAACAAAATCGGTGCAAGAATAGTACCTTGTTGCAAACCATTTTATATTTTAAATTTGGTATCATACAATTTAACACCATCCGTTAGATAGAACGTACTATGTTTTAATATTTCGTTTAGCAATATAATTAGGTTTTTATTAAATTTCATTTCATTCATTTTGAATAATAAGCCTTCAATCCACACAGAGTCAAATGCTCTTTCTATGTCTATTAAGACAGCAGAACAGACAGAAACATCAGAAATTAATTTACTAATTGTATGAGTAGTCGAATGGTTGTGCCTAAACCCAAATTGTGAATTTGTTATAATGTTGTGTTGCTTTATATATGTCATTAAATTATTGTAGATTATAATTTATAAAACTTTAGAATAGGCTTAGAAACTTTTTAATAGCTATTATTAAACATATTATTGAAGAGTATACAATAATCTCGAATCATGCAAAAAGGTAAATTTTTTAGGACCACGTTTGGTATTCTGTCAGGGCCGAACGTTTTTTTATTATTCAGTTTTCTGATTCGCTCGGTGTTGTATATAATCTATCAATATTCACTGTGTTATTCAAATTATCTGAGCAACAATTTTCGTTAAACATGATTTTATAGTCTATCCTTGCATTATTGTTATGTCGCAAGGTATTTCTACTCTGATTCAAGTTATCAAAATTTTTCTACATCTCTATCCATATTAGATACAATTGTTCTTTTAAAGTATAGGGCACGCAAGAATTGGTGCTGTGCACAGCCGTTACCGTAATTCCTCCTGTTCTTCTTTCTATTCGAACGGCTTGTTCCTCCTCGTTAATTAGTGTAAACTTTATGCAACATTTGTGAATCCTGGCTCGAATCGTCTATAATAGGTACACAATCCAAGGAAGCTTTGTAATTCATATACATTTTTGGGTCTTGGCCATTCCTTTACTGTTGATATGTTTGCTTTGTCTGTATAATTGGTGACCCAAATATTTTATCTCTGTTCCGAATAGTAAATATTTCTTTGGACTTAACTATAACCTGACGTGCTCTCCGAAAGATTTTCCCGTGGCGATAATATCTTCTAAATATACAAAACTCGTTCTCTAATGTTTTCCTTTTAGTACGCGTAATCCAAATGGCATTACGTTAAATTTCCATAACCCGTTGCCTGCACAAAATGCCGTTTTCTGACGATCTTCCACTTA